>CM071835.1:97669287-97996979 GCA_036507285.1 Trichosanthes cucumerina | reverse complement strand
AAAAAAATGATATAAAAGAGAAAGTGAGGGACCATGTTCACTCATTAAACACAAAGTTTTCAAAATAAATAAATAAAGTGAAAAGTAACGACCTTTGACGTCAATCATCAATAAAAAAGTATACTTGTGTGAGTTTGGGATGAATTTCTAGAAAATTGTTTTTGACTAAAGCACTTCTCTTACGAGCACTTTTGGAAGAAGCATGAATTGAGTGATTTTCTTACATCAATTGAAGTGATTTTTAAGTACTACTAGAATTTTTAAAATTACATTTTACTATAATAACCAAACATTATATATAAAAACTTTGAAAAGTACTATTAATGGGATAAAAGAACTTCTCCTAATCACAAAAGTTTCCCCAAACTCTCCTCATGGTTCAAGTCAAACTACTCTCCTATATCTATTTTGGAATATCAAAAAAGAATTAGCAAACATTCATTTCTATACTTGTGGATTGAAATTGAAATAAAAGTAAATCAAACGTCATTAACATTGAGTTTTATGCCCTAAAACTCGTAGTTTGTAATTTTGTTCAATTTATTTCAATAAAGTGTTATTGGTTTTGTTATTTATATATATTGCCTTATATTAACCCTAAATCTAATAAACGAACATCCTAGGTTGTTATATGTCTCTTGAACTGTATGTAGAAGACATATGAGGATCTGATGAGAAACTTGATCTAAAGGGTCTATAGTATAGGAATGAGGTTGGGTACCTTATCCCGGTGACACTATGGATATGACCCACTTTGTATATGATACAAACACAATGATCCAACGTGTTCGTGTAGATGACATGTGAGTGGAGATATCCTATATGATGAGATCACATAAGACTGGACCGCAAAATAGTAACGAATAGATGTAACTCCGTTAACTAGTTAGGTTTCTATTTCAATAGGATGACCTAGGAAACTTCATCTCAATCTTGAGCAGGTTATGAACTCCTGTTTGCAAGGGATTGTCCTTTGACAAGTGTGGGTGATACCTTCTTAGGGACAAAATCGCGCGGGCAGCTGGGGACTTAACCTAGCAAGATGGAATTCACTCATTCCCGACTTTAGGGTAAGAAGATGGGTGTTCCCTTAAGTAGTGCCTCGGGACTTGAACAAAGGGCTCACCCACCTCACTGGCGAGAGAGACTTCGTTTATTGGTAGGACCATAAACAGGTTGTTCATTAGAGGAGCACTGGTACTTAAGGTAAAAGATGTAACTCAGGGATAAAACAGTAACTTGACCTAGTTGCTGTTACAAACGCTCGTGAAGGATTAACTTGTTGTTATTCGTCGTTATAGACACAGAAACATATCCGCAGTGAGAAGAGTGCAACTGCGGGACTTTAGTGGAGTGTTCCTGCAGTTAACGAATGTTGATTAGTCGGTTAATAAGATTAACCTATTAATCTTGTATCGTTGGAGCTTCTGATATGTAGGTCCATTAGGTCCACTTTCAAGCTCGTAAAGGGTTCTTAGATTGATAGATCTTGATTAGAATTTGAATTGTTCAAATTTACTCTGGGAATTAGTCTAATGTATGGAGATACATTATAATATAAAGCTTTTATGCACATTAAAACTTTATTGTATAAATTTAATTTGAATATGATTCAAAGTAAATTTCTTGAGAGAATTGAATATTTGAGAAGGTTCAAATATTGTTTTAATGTGAATGAGATTCATTTTGAAAACTATATGTTAAAATTTAATGTGCATAAAATGTACATTAAAACTATAGGTTAAGGGGAATGTGATTAAATATGATATAATCATAGATAACCTAAATTAAATATATGATGTTTAATTATGAATGAATTAATTAATTTGATTAAATGTGATTTAATTAAATTAATAGGTTATATATATTAATATATGTAATTAAATATGATTTAATTATATTTATTAAATTAATTATTAATATTATTTGATTAATAATTAATTAATTATTAATGTGTGAGTGGGAATGTGTGATGAACACGTTCTCCACTCACCTTCCTTTTCTCCTTATCGATAAGTCAGTGAAAGAGGGATAAATCGATCGATCAATCACTTTTGGTAGTTGTTGAACTACTGCTCTCCTAAGATTCTCTCTCTAATTTCCTTCCCAAACATCAAAGGTTCCCACAAAACCTTGATCTAAGCATCTAGAGGATAGGAAGTTTATCCTATTGGTGGTGTCTTGTATTCTATCACGTAAGAAATTTTGGTGGTGAGTTTTTCTGTACAAATTTCACAGAGGTGCAAGGCGTTGCAGTTTTAGAAGTTTAAGGTAAAACTTACTTGTCCTTTAGTGTAGAAAAAGGTTTTAGCATGCCTCTACTGTTATTTAATGCTTCTGGATGTTTATCGATAAGTTTTTCCAATGTATGGGTATTTTCATTTGCCAAATTGAAAACGAGTTTTTTTATCCAATTAGACTTATGTTGTGCAATTGGGATCTAGATTCTTTCATTTGGTATCGTGAGCCAACTCAGATTTGCGTTTGGCAAATGAAATTTACATTGGTTAGGTGGGAATTCTTCATTTGGTTGCCATTAAACTCGCTTAGGATTTTCTTTTGCCCATATCTTTACTATGTTTGATTATGATCAAAATGTTGGGATGTATGTCCTCATCTCGTGTAGTTTGTAATATTCCAAGTTGTAAATGAATAAGAGTTATTTATTTCAACATTGTGTAATAAATAAGAGTTATTTATTTAAAGTTTGTGTCTCGCATTTTTTCATAAACTTAATCCAATAAACTAAGCTCCAGGGTCATTGCATTATGAGAGAAGTAAGAACTTGAGCGGTGTCTAGTGGACACACGGGAGGATCACGTTCGAGTTAATGACCCAAACGGTCTCTGTGATATGGATAGGGTTGGAGACCTAATCTCGGATACACACTGTGGATGCGACCCGCTTTGTATTAGATACAAACGAGGTGATCTGACTCGTACATGTGGTTGACATGCGAGTGGGGGCATCCTGTGCAATGAGATTGTACAAGACCGGACCGTGAATTATTAGACTTACTGATGTAACACCGTTAATGATATAAAGCTAATAAATTCGTAGATGACCATTAGTGACTCGACCTTAATCACCGAAGCGTGTCATGGACTCTCGCTCATGGACTCGTCCTTTGACTAGTACGGGTGAGGGTGGCCACCGTTGCTCGCCTAATATGCCTATCTTCTCGGGCGGGGGACCACGTGGGAGCTGGAACTTGACTACGCAAGAAAGAATTCTCTGCTCCCGACTTAGGAAACTAGAGGGGTTGTTCCCTTAAATGTTGTCTCCAGAGCTTGAACAACGGGCCCCACTCTCTCATTGGCCCGAGAGGGTTGTTGTTTATGGTTGGACCATGCAACATAGTTGTTCATTAAAGGGCAAGTGGGACTTAAGGAGCAAGAGGTAGACACGAGTGGGTAAAACGGTAATTTGACCCGGTGTGACTACGAACAACCCTGTGAAGGGTCGACTCATGGGTTTTGGTTATATCGATGGACACAACTTGTGTCCTATGGTGATGAGAGTGCAAACACGGGCTTTAGTGGAGTGTTACCATAGCTAATGAATGTTGAATAACCGGGTCAAAGAGTTTGACAAAGTTAGTCTTGGATCATTGGAGCTCGTCACGTGTAGGTCCATTAGGTCCTCGGTTGGCTCAAATTGGAAAAATTGAGGGTTTCTAGTTTGGTGTGAATTTGAAGTGTTCAAATTCATTATTTGAAGTATTTATGTCATTTATATGAGATATAGATGACATAATATATAGTTTGATGTGAATGAGATTCATAATAAACTATAGTATAGCCTAATTGATTGATTAGTGCTAATTGGAGAAATTGAATTGAGAGAAATTAAATTGAATGTGATTCAACTTATAATTCCACATTTATGCAAATGAGATTTGTATAATAAGGTATGAGATACCTTATATTATATAATATGCAAATGTGATTTGTATATTATATGGTTGTGGTAAAATTGTGATTTGGTGGAGGTTTTAACTCCATCACACAATAGTATTTAAAGGCTTTGCAAGAAGCCTTTGGTATGTCATTTGCCATTTTTGGGATTTTGATCCAAAGAGAGCAAGTGATTCTCTCTCAAATCCTCTCTCAATTCTCTATCATTCTCTCTTCACCCAAAACCAAAGGGAGTCCCACCTACTCTCCCTCAACCTCCCGAGAACAACCGAGAAGACCCTTTGGAAGTGTCTCCGTGTTCGGATCGAGGTTCGTGTTCGAGGAGATCGTTGGATCGAGAGAGATCGTGACCAGAGGAGAAAAGCGTTGAAGAAGGGTTCTTCAACAAGTAAGTATCTTATAATTCCTTACTGTTTTCTTCTCTTATTTGCATGTTTAGCCTAGGATCTATGAGATAGATTCAATTTTAAGATAGGAATTACACAACGGATCAACGACGTTTCACAACGCTTTTCATTGCATGGAATTCAAAATCCCTTCACAAAATTGTAAGGGCCCCTGCATTTTTGGGCATATTTTAAGTGCAATGTAGTATGTAGATGAGTTTAGAGTCGTTCGTGGAAGTTTTTGGATCAATTTGGGCGAATTGGAGCCTATGTTTTTTGCAAATTTTGAAGAACAGGGTTGCTGTAGAAGCGACGATGTTGCAACGTAGCCCCCTGGCGTTGCAATGTTGTTCATCGGCGTTGAGACGCTGAAGAATAGCGCCGCAACGCTGTGAAGCTTATCAAAGATTGCCACGAGGGACTCACGTCGTTGAGACGTTGAAGGACAACGTCGCAATGTCGTGACCCTTATCTAAGGAACACGTGAGGGACTCACGGCGTTGAGACGTCGTGTCGATGGATTTGGCTTTGGCCGGCCGGTTTCACAATGGTTCGAGCGATCCGTTGTCGCTTTGGTTTGGTTTGAGTAGTTCAAGCCAGGTTAAAGGTGTTTTCGGACTAGTTCTCATCTAAAATTAATGTAATTTTATTATTTTTGCACTTTAGGGGCCAAAATTTTCGGTTTAATGGTTGTTTATCGGCTTATGAATGTCATTTAGATTAATTCTCACCATAGGTAAGCATATACATGCATTTTTTTTATATTAGTAGATAAAAATGCATATTATATTTTTCATGACTAATTTATCATAAGTGTTAATAAATTATATGAAAAATGAGAAGCATGGAGCATGAAATTACTTAGATTAATATAAGAGTTGTATTGATTTTAGTTGAAATTTCATGATTCAATTGCTGAATTGTATGGTAAATATTTCAATTAGAATGTGATTGTTGGTTTCTTCACCATAGTAGCATGTCATGGGTTAATTATTAAAATTTATAATAGTTGTAAATTGTTTTAGAAACATTAACTTATAACAAAGAGTTGCATGCAGACTTAGGTTTTTGGATTGGATAGGATTAATTTTGAAATGTTTAAAATTAATTAGACCTAAGTTTTAATTTCTAATAGGATTAGGAATTTGACTTACTTAGTATTTTAAATAATTTAAAAATATAGTAAGTAGGACAAATAAGATTTTGGTTATAAGAGAACTCTACCAGTGATGCTCTGTCTAAGGTGGAGATACTTAAGTTTGACGGTTTACGGAACACCTCCTACTTGAGAATTGACTCGACACTTGAGTTGAATTAACCATGATCTTATTAGCATGCATGAACTCTAGGTAATTAAAATGTTTAATACACCTAGACATTAACTTATAAAAGTTATAATAGGCATTGAATTAGATAGATTCGTTTACCCATAATTCACCTAAGTTGAAACTAACCCCTAATTCCTTAGGATACTTTAAAGGGAGAAAACAAGATGTTCACATCACATTTTAGCTTCCACGTCCTCAAGAGTTCACATCACGAGTTCCATGCTCGGTGTCGTGGCATCAATAGGGTGTCCCCCCTACGGATGATGTTTGCATGGTTCAATACCAAGGTGAATGAGGGAAGTGTCTATAGTAAATGGGAGAAGGGCACGTGTCAACGTATCCTACGGTCTCCTTCATTAGGTCGCACCGTGAGATTTCTATAGTCCGTCTGCGTGTTATCCTAAGAGCAACCACCCCTATGGAGGGTCTGACCATAAGGATCGTAACATCGCGAACTCCAAAAATGGATAGGGTTCTTAGGTTGTTTGTCAACAATTGTCTTTCCTAACGTGGCTTGTTGGCTCAAGCCTCACTGGATCCGATAATGGGAGGTTACATTTTTGGGATGAGTTAAGTTAGTTAACGATTCTTTGACCAAAAGATCGTTGGGACATGAGATGTTCTGGGAATGGTAGTTAGCTGAGATTGTCTCAATTCAGGGGAGGAACTCTTGTTTGCAAGGGATTGCCCTTTGACTAGTATGGGTCAGAGTGGCCTGAAACGTTGACTCAATAAGTGACTAATATGCAGTACCATGTGCTTGATGGAAAAATCAATATGATGTTTATCTACATTCCTAGTCATGCACTTGTCGTATGTGGGACTTGTTAAAAATATCATGTTCTCCATGTGTTGTATTAACAAAGAAGCACTTCTCACAAAGATTATGTTTCACCATTCTATTTCAACACAACTTTATGTGCAACATATCATGGAATAATTCATCCATTAGGCAATTAAGTAAGTTGGGGCATTCCTGAAGACGTTAAGAGAATAAAAGTGTTCCCACCAAATGTCAAGCATTCTACTGGTAGATTGAAGAAGTTAAGAATTCCTTCAGTAATGGAACATAAGAAGCGAGTCAAATGTGGTTGTTGTGGAAGGATTGACCATAATAGTAAAACTTGCAAATTTTCTCTTACTCAGTAGACTTTTTATTGATATGTTAGTTCAAATTTCCAATTTTATATCAAACACATTTCCTTTTTGGATGAAGACATTGTTGAATCTTATAGTTATTATGATATATTACCCATTTTGAATCTCCAAAACCACTAATGTTGTTACATGAGATAAGTTTTTATTCATCTTGAGATAATATTACTACAAATATCATTCACGCTCACACTTTATATATCCCTAGTTGATCACAATTTATAACATGATTATATACAACATGATAATAAAATATGTTCATGGACTACTTAATCATTTATAATTTATAAATATATATTATAAGAATGATATAATATATATACCATTTTACAAAAAGACACTTGATTATTCTATATATCGAGTTCTCCAACTTTTAACTATCGCATTCCAAACTCTATATACACCATTTATAAAACATATATCTAAATGGAAATATGGAAAACAAAAAAAAACTTGAATGTTGTGAGAACAACTTGAATGTTGGTGCATTTTCTTCTTTTCTTCTACTGATCCGAACCTTGAAGTAAACAGTTATCTCATAATCTTAGATGACGTTATAACTCTATGTTCTTATATACTTCTATTTCCTTTCCGCATGAAGACATTATTAAACCTTTTAATATATATGATATATTCCCCGTTTCAACGAAAATACTTTATATCTTTACATCATACCTAATAGCATAAAATTTAACACACTTTATCAAACTAACATATTATATAGATGGATCCGTTAGTATTATATATTATACAAGAATGTATATAACATATGTACCCTTAGTAATCCATAATAGTTGATTTAACTATTGAGTTGTTTATCATTTAATATACATATGATAAATTGCATATTATCAATTTTTAAAATATATACTCATGTTCACACATGATAGATAATGTCCTTCCATTCATGATATCCATCATACAGAAAACCATACATATCTTCCATTCAGGATGTCCATCATACTAGGAATAATGTCCTTCATACACAGTTTATATCTTATATATATAGATTGTCACATGAGTTACATTCTAGTCTTTTCCACCACAATCCACCATTATATGCTTTAATACACAACCAATTTAGCTAATGCTAACCATTTTTCAATACACATCGCTCATGCACGTATCCAATACATAATTCCAGATGCAATAAACAACCAAATTATATAACTTATAATGTACCAAGAAGTCATACAAACAAAAAAATATCATATTTACTTAAACTCCTAAAAACTTTTTCCATACCATTTCATAGTTATTAACATATAGAAAACCATGTCTACTTTAATTCTTAAAAATTCTTATCACCGATACAAAAAAATAAACATATCATCATAATTGTGATAACAAATTGAATGTCGGTGCATTGTACTCTTGGGTACTCAATGTCTTCTCTTTCTTTTTCTCTTCGTTGGTCCGAACTTTGAAGTAAATGGTGATCTCAAGATCTTGGAAGATATGTGTACTCTACGACCATAGCGCTTCAAAGCTTCACCAATTACCTCTTCTTTTGACTTCGTAAAATACTTTCTCCCCTTCGCAAATGGTCCTTCCTCTTTAAGCTGCAAAGATTTGATCGATATATTGATTTCAAAATTAATAGAAGGACAAATCATATTTATACCTTATATATCACAATATCACTCACCACATCAATATATATTCTATTCGGATAGTATTCTTCTTCATCATCCTTCATTTCAAAAAAAAAAAAAAAACACAAACCATTACCTTATAAACTTCATTCTCAATCTTGTTGAGTTCATTCAAAAAGTTGTTGCATACATGTATGTCATCCAGTAGACTCAATGAATGAGATTATGCATCCCTTATCAACCATACAACATGTTAATACGATGTTATGGTAGTTCATATATAATGAAACATAGAATAAAACCTACCTTCTATTAAAATTAATCTAGACTTATATTCAAATACATGAGTTACATTTAATTACATACATGAATAGTTTAGATTCAAGGAATAATTATCCACTTGAATTACTAGTTACATTTATGAATGTTTATGTATTGGTGAAGAGTCACATGTATTGATATTTATTGTTGATGTCTTTTGATGTAATTTTGCTATTATAAATATGTGCAACAATTCTCATTCGTAAGCAAGAAAAGAAAAGAAAAAGAAAGTTAAATTCAAGTTCTTGTTTCTCCTAAATTGTGTGAGTAAGAGAAAAATCCTCTTCTCTTGTCTCTTGATTTGAATTGTGAGGGTCTACTTCGTTTCCAACAAGTGGTATCAGAGCTCAAAATCAGAGATATCATCAAGTGGTAACATGTTGCAACCCCAACTTCCCAAATTCAATCGGAAGAATTTTAGTCAATGAAGTATTCAAATGAAAGTGTTATATGGCTCGCAAGATTTGTGGAAAATTGTTGAAAGAGGATACACTGAAGTTGAAAATCAAGACGGACTCACAAATGAACAACTTGTTGAGTTGAGAGAAAATCGTAAGAAAGACAAGAAGGCTTTATTCTTTATTTATCAAGTTGTAGATGAAGGAATCTTTGAAAGAATTTCAACAACTACTTCTACAAAGGCAACTTGGGATATTTTACAATCCACTTATCAAGGAGGGAATAGGGTAAAAATGGTAAGATTACAAGCCTTCAGATCTGAATTTGATTCCATAAAAATGAAAGAGACTGAAAGTGTTGAAGATTTTTTTTAATCGTATTCTTGCTATTGTCAACAATTTGAGATAAAATGGAGAAGAAATTGGTGATCAAAGAATTTTTTAAATGATTCTTAGAAGTATGCCAACAAAGTTTGAGCATATTGTTGTTGCAATTGAAGAATCAAAAGACTTATCTACATTGTCTATAAATAGCTTGATGGGATCCTTTCAATCCCATGAGGTTAGATTAAAACAACATGACGTTACTCCTGCTGAGGAAGCATTTGACGCATAAACTTCATTCAGAGGTGATTATCGTGGAAGACGAGGTGGTCATGGCAAAGAGGAGAAGGAAGAAACTATGGTAATAGAAATGATATGAATTCTGAAAACCAACAAGAAAGCTCTTCTTCATCTCGAGGAAACATGGAGTGGAAGTAAGCCTTCAGTTGAACATTTTCGAGTTTTTTGTTGTGTTTCTCATGTCATGTGCCTGACAGTACAAGAAGCAAGTTAGATGATAAAAGCATCAGTTGTGTTTTGCTTGGGGTTAGTGAAGAGTCTAAGGACTATAGACTTTATAATCCAATTCTCAAAAAAATTATAATTAGTAGAGATGTTGTATTCGAGGAAGACAAGTGTTGGGAATGGGATAAAAAATATGAAACTGAAATTGCATGCGATTTAGAATGGGATGATTATTTAGATGAGGAGCCAACATTGGAGCAGAATAGAGATGGAACAACCTCTGATATTGATGATGAAGAAAATCACAATTCTAATTCATCAGTTGAAGAAGGTTCTACTAACTCAAACGAAGAAAGAAGTATAGTGTTGCCATTATGGATGAGAGATAATGTGACAGGGGAGGGATTTTCTGATAGTGATGAGGAACTCATTTTCTTTTGTTTGCAACAACAAATCCTATTCGTTTTGAGGATGCTGTGAAAATTGAGAAAGGGGCATTCCATGGACGTTCAAATGGAGGTGATAGAGAAGAATCGTACATGGAAATTGGTGGAATTTCCTGCAGGGTCAAAGAAAGTTGGAGTGAAGTGGATTTATAAGACTAAGTTTGATGAAAATGGAGAAGTAAGTAAGTACAAGGTCAGATTTGTAGTGAAGGGGTATGCTCAAGAACATGGAATAGATTACAATAAGGTTTTTGCACCTGTTGTGCGCATAGAGACAATTTGTTTGGTCCTTGCACTCGCAGCTAAAAAATCATGGATTGTTTATCAACTAGATGTAAAGTCTGCATTTTTACATGATGAGCTGAAAAATAATGTCTTTGTAAACAACCTTCTGAATATGTGAAAAAGAGGGATGAGCAAAAAGTCTACAAGTTGAAAAAGGCATTTTACAGATTGAAGCAAGCACCGCGTGCATGGTATAGGCGTATAAAAGCTTATTTTATGAAGGAAGGTTTTAAGAAGTGTGATTATGAGAACACCATATTTATAAAATCTGATGAAGAAGGCATGATATGTTGATTGTAAGTTTGTATGTTCGTTGATGATCTTATTCTTACTGGTTAATGATTGCAAATTTTAAATACTCCATGAAGCATGAGTTTGATATGACTGATCTAGGAAAAATGAAATATTTTCTTGGTCTTGAAGTGTTGCAAAAGTTGGATGGGATCTTTATAACTAAAAAAATATGCTACAGAAATTCTACGAAGGTTTGGGATGGACAATAGTAATTTTGTGCACAATCCAATTGTTCCTGGTGTTAAGCTTACAAAGGATGGAAGTGGAGCTAAAGTGGATAAAACCCATTACAAGCAAGTTGTGGGTAGTCTGATGGACTGCAACCCGTCCAGATATGATGTTTGTGGTGAACTTAATCAGTAGATATATGGAAAATCTCATAGAGTTACATTTGCAAGTTGCAAAACGAGTGCTAAGGTACTTGAAAGGAACAATTGGGTTTGGAATCTTCTACAAGAAGGGAGGGTATGGTGACTTCAAGTTTATTCAGATAGCGATTATGCTAGTGACTTGGAAGATAGGAAGGGCACCCCAAGTTATGTTTTTTTACTTTGCTCAGGAGCCATTTTCGTGGTCATAAAAAAAACAACCTGTAGTGAGTTTATACACTACTGAAGCAGAATTTATTTTTGCAGCTTCATGTGCCTGTCAAGTTGTAGGGTTAAAAAGGGTACTTGGAAACTTGGGGCAAAATCAAGATAAGTCTACACTCATTCACTGTGATAACAGTTCAACCATGAAGCTTACAAAAAATCCAGTGATGCATGGTCGAAGCAAACATATTGATGTTCGTTTTCATTTCCTTCGTGATCTCACCGAGATTGATATGGTAGAATTAGTGCATTACAGTACTAAAAAACAACTAGCTGATATCATGACTAAACCCCTTAAATTAGATGTTTTCTTGAAGTTACGTGGAATGTTGGGAGTTTTTGCACAAAGTGGTGTAAACTAAATGTTTAACATTTGGTTTAAGGGAGGATATGTTAGAAAGTTTTTTAGCATTTTTCACTTAGTTTGTTTTCGATAATCTCCTACTTCTTAGAGATTCTCTTAGTGTTTGAAGTAGTCAAAAGTTTGTTACTCTTTTCTTTGCATATGCATATAGAGAAGCTTTTTTCTTTTTATAGAAGTTTTCTTGTGACTTGACTTAGCTTTAACAATGATTAATTATTTATGAACATATTATAAATTTTTAGACTTACTATTTTATAATATAATATTATACATTTTATAATGTATTATATTATATATTTCAATTAAAAAAATTATATTTATTAAGATTCTTATCTTTGTTTAATATACTTTTGCATTTTAAATTTTCAAATTCAAAATTGGGATACAATTAAAACATAAAAATATTATTTTCATAATTTATACTATTTGGATCACATAATCTAAAAATAGTCTTCGAAAATACATTTGTCAAACACATATTTGAATTCGAAAACATAAAACAGAATCAGAATTGTCTACCAAATAGGCTCTTAATTGCTCCCCACTCCCCCAACTACTTGTTTGGATTTCACAAACTTATTAATTTATATCCCAACTTCTTATTGTGTCCCCACAACTTTCCTATTTTTTTTCACCTCAATTCTACCTCTCTCTTCCCTCCTCTACTTTCTATCTCTATTTTTTTACATAACCGTTTTTAATTTCTTAATTTAAAAATTCTATATTTTTATATAAATTTTCTGATCCTGATTACTAATTAATAATTAAATATCAATAAATACTAAAAATATATTTTTATGTTTATCCTATAATTTACTAAATTGTTAATAAAATATTTTTTATTCTATAATTTTATTTTTAAAAAAATATCAATTTTGTAAAATTGTTTTAGATATGATATTATGATTTAAGTAGAAATACTTAATATAAATTAGAGTTCTACATAATAATTTTTTTCATTGATAAAAATCTCTCTATCTCACTTCCTTCACATCATCATCTACAATTTGTTTATGTTTAAACAAAAATTACTTATAATAAATAAAAATCATATCTTTTTTTAGCTTATTCTTTATTAATAGATAAAAAATACATATAATTTTATTATTTTAAGATAAAAAAATATATTTTAAACTAACATGTATTAGATTTTAAGAAATTATTATTTAAAAAGGCTAACGTATAAAAAAAAATTAATTTTTAAATTAATTTCAAAGTAAAAAGATAAATGATTTCTTGGTGTTAAAAATATTTATTTGTTTTAAACTTAGTTATTTTAAAACAACATAAATACTTGATATTTTTATTTTTAACTAAGTTATTTTAAAATTTCAAAGAGTATATTATTTACAAACTAATAAAATACTAGATAATCCATTACATTTGGTTAATTAGAAAAATTAAATCTTAAATTGTAAAAAAAAAATTATTAAGCTTGATATACAAATTTTAAATTAAAATAATAAAACTGACAAAAACAAGCTTTTATTAAAATTATAAAATATTCCTAAAATAATAGAATTTAAAATCTCAATTTTAGGACTGATAGAAACACATTTATATTATTTATAGAATTGACTGAATAAAAACATAAGATTGAAATCTTTCTGAATCACATGTAATATTAAAAAAAGTATTATAAGACTTTATTCAAAATTCTTTTTTATTTTTTAAAGAATTTGTAAAATATACATGAATTAATAGATGCAAAAAATCTCAATCTTAAAATTCATGGGAATAAATCATTAATAATAAATGTTGTTGTTAAATTTTGGACAGGAGAATACACCTGACCTCCATGTGACAACGACGGTAAATTTGTAATTATTAGGGGAAGAACGCAACCTGCAAGACAAGGAAAACCTTGACACCGGTGTGGTGTAGTCCACACAAGCTCCGATACTTATGTCAGTCAGGGTCTCTGAGAGAATTATAGAGAAGTTTTGTATAATGGTGACTAGAATCAACTTACCTTGCTCTCCCCTCCTGGGAGAGCTTAAATAGTTTCCCCTAGCGTTCTTCCGTGCTATCTTGGGTAAAAGAGAGATTGAGGGGAAGTTGAATATGGGCTTCCAACCCTTCTAGAGTCGTTGCGAGGCCCGAAGATCAATCTTGTAGCTGGTCGACCTTGGCCTTGGCCAAGGCTGACCATTGGTTTGGGCCAAAAACCAAGCACAAGTACATGCTTTGTGTCATAGGGCTTGGGTAGAGCTCAAATGGAGGAGCTCTACCCTTGTCGGCCTCGGCAGACCACTCGCTTGGGCCAAAGCCCAAGCGCGTCTTCTCGTCCTGTCTCTTCTCGGTTAGAAGGGTCGTTTGTAGGTTTTCTTGGCCTATTGAGAAAAGGAAATGTCAGGAGAGGGCTGGAAACAAGCGTATGGGTCGCGTGGGATTGAAGCAAGACCTAGGATATGACCTTGGATTTGGTCGGCCTCGACCTCGTCCGAGGCCGACCACGGGCTTGGGCTTAAGCCTAAGCCTAGATTCCTTTCTTGGGGTGTTGGGCGAGGGTAGAGCCCAAATGAGAGGGCTCTACCCTGGTCTGCCGGGCTTGGACTTAAGCCCAAGCCCAGACTCCTTTCTTGGGATGTTGGGCGAGGGTAGAACCCAAATGGGAAGGCCCTACCCTGGTTGACCTCAACCTAAGCCGAGGCCGACCACGCGTTTGGGCCAAAGCCCGAACACGTCCTGTGACGCCCCTACTTTTCTAAGACTCATTTCCTAGGGACATTACACATTTGAGACCCTAAATGACTTTAAATAAGTAAAACTAGATAATAAGAATCAATTAAATTTAGGATCCCATAAATACAAAACATTTAAAAATACATAATTAACTTTGGCCTCAATTTAAAGGTCATTAGGCTACATAAGCGAAAAACTAAAATTACTTAAAATATACTTTCTAAATCATGTATGCGGAAAATCATGACTTAGTTCCCATAGCTTCCGTAGCGCATCGATGTCACTCGCCTGGTATGCCCTCGCCTTTACCTGAAAACATTTTAAAAACGGAGAAGACAAAACAAAGGTAAAGGGGTGAGTATTATAGAAATACCTAGTAAGTGGAGGGGGGGTCGGGAAATGCAAACACATGCAAAATGACTTTCTTTTAAATATGACTTTTAAACATGACTGTTATTCGTGACTTTTAAAAATCATAAAACTTTATGTAGTGAGACCTAAAATTTTCTTTCATAAAATCATGACTTTTCTCTTTGGCTATACGTGGTCAATTGAGTCTACCTGAGTCCTTTCATGTTGAGTCCCTCACAGACCCATATAGGTTTTGAGTCCCTCACAGACCCCTATAAGAATTGAGTCCCTCACAGACCCCTATAAGTTTGACCCATAGGGTCTCTGATGCATGTTTTACCATGCATAAATTTTCAGGAGACCAATTGCCACAACCTACATAACATGTTCATATGCATACAATATGCATGAGGTCCCATACGTCAGTCACATATACATATGCGGTCATAATGATGCAATAATCATATAATCATGAAATAACTTTCATAACTTTAAACTTGAGTCAATCAATCATAATTAATAAGTACGTTTATAATTTAAGATACATCATTAACGCAATGACATAACTGAAAATCTCAATATGCAGAACTACACATAACTGTGTTAAGACTCATTTTTAGATATTTTGAAATCATTTCTATTCGGGTCCTCTCAAACCCTTAAGTCGTTTGGAATTCTCCCAAATTCTAAGATAAAATCCTTTTTGTAAAATCAAATTCTTCGGTGAAAATTCCTGATATCATTTATTGAAAATTCATCCTTTTGGGCAAATCCTTAAAACGTATTTTAAATACCTCTTTTAAAACATTCTCTTTTCAAATTACTTTGTAAGAAATCCCTTACCTTAGCTTAGCTTGAAACTCCTAAAGTTTCACTCTTAACTCAAAGCTCCTCTCAAATGTGCTTGATACATGAGTTCCCTAAATTCAGTCCATTATCCTAATTAGAATGCATATAAATAAACTTATTTTCGAATCCATTCATAGTTAGACTAAATTACCACAAACGGAGTGTCAAATCACACTCGGAGGGTCGAACTAATCGAACTGGACAACTTCAAAGTTGACCGTTGACCGTTGACTGTTTGACTGTTGACCGTTGACCATTGACCGACGACTCTGACCGGTGAGCGACGGCGTGCTGGCAGCGCGTGGGGACTAGTTTTGGATTGCCCATTCACCGATCTACATGGAACCGATCACTAGGCTTCAAAAAATGGCTAAAAACCCACTCAAATACTCAAACCAAGATTAAAACCGGTGGCTGGAGATCTGGGTGAACACGACTTCCGGCGGCTACCCGAAACTACATCACTCGAAACTACTGCAACTTGACTCGTGACACTCCGACAAAGCTACAGACTGAGTCGATGTGGCGGCTGATCGATTATTGATCGCCTTGAGGGCCTCTGCACGCACATAAAGAAACACGAAAGTAGAAGAAGAAGAAGGCGGTCGGATTTGGGGATTTCGGTCTACTCGATGCCGGCGCACGACCAAGTTTCAGTTGGCAACTCGATGCTTGGTCTCTGGCGAGCGTACGTTGGCGACGAAGACTAGTCGGGGTGCCTCCAGCGTCTGCTCGACTTGTTGGTCACGTAGGATCTTCTCGTGTAGGCTTGTCGGTGGGAAGGAGGAAGCCAACCTCGAATAACGTGCCCTAACAAAAGAAAACCCTAGTTCACCCTTTTCTCTCTTTTTCCAAGATTGCCCCTCAACCTCTAACTTATAAACAAAAAGTGCCCTTTGGCTCAATTAAAAGTTTTATAAAAAAAAAGGCTCTTAAACAACCAAAATTCTCCATTAACAAAACCCCACATTGGATTAACAAGCTTCAAAGACTTATTAAATTTAATTTTCGTTAAATTAATCCAAAACACAAATTAATAGGTACATGGAGTTTTGGGTCGTTACACGTCCTCTCGTCTCGTTTCGCCATGGTTCGGCCCTCGTTCGATTTTAGCCCGTTTTGACCTCGTATTGGGTCCTCGTTCGATTTCAGCCTGGTTCCTTAGTCAAATTTCTTCGGAGTCATTTCAAACATTTCGAGGGTTGCCTCGAATTCTCTCTAGTTATTGTTGTCCATCCTTATGAGGATATCCAGTCTCCTAGAGTGCCAATTTCTCTGGTATTTAATACAAATGTTAGGATCTTGTCACGCTTAATTTGCGTTTCGATTCTCCTAGTAAGGTTTTTTCGGAGTCATTTTAGACATTTCGAGGGTTGCCTCGAATTTTCTCCAGTTTCTGCTGTCCATCCTTATGAGGATATCCAGTCTACTAGGGGGTCAATTTCTCCGTTATCCAATGGGATTCTAGGCCAACCGTCATGCTTATTCTGCATTTCGGATGTTCCTTTTCCCCTTAGATCATCCCAAGGTTGCTTCTCTTGGGGTATATGCTATCATCCGGATTCACGACCTATGTCGTTCTCTAGTGATTATACATACTTGAGGTTGTTCTCAAGTTTAAGCGGGATTGTCGTTAATCCCTATGGGGATTATTTTGGACTTCTCATCCCCTCATAGGAGAAAATTTTGTCATCCAACAACCGTGTTGCTTCATGTCTTTTTACAAGAGAAATTTTCCAGTCATCCAAGTTCCTTGTAGCTTCACATCGGGCTAGCCTCAGACCATGAGAGAAGAAAATAGGAATTGAAGAATTGAATTGGGAGGTTGGGGTCGGCTCGGCCTCGGCCAGGTTGACCTTGCCTTCGGTCAGGTCTGCTCGGGCTCGGTTAGGTTGACCTCGGCCTCAGTCAGGTCGGCTCAACCTCGGCTAGGTTGACCTCGGCCTCGACCTTGACTTATTCTGGTCGTCCTCGGCTTATTATGTGGAATTTGTCTTTTTGGTTATGTTTCACGTAGCTTCTGCTTTTTGTTCAATAGGGAAGCATATCCCCTTAGTAGCCCCCTTACTCAAGTAAGAGTTTCAGTTTTGAAAATTGTGCTTGAGTGATACAATTATAGCTTGAGAAAGATGATTCATTCATAATAGAATATCATGTATGATTGAAATTCTAAATGTTGACAAGAACTGTCCTCACTGAAAGGAAGAATAAAACAAAATAATCTATTGATAATAGATTCTAAGGTGTTCTACATTCCAAGGGCGGGAAAGAACTTTTTTCTTGTGATTAATTAGAGTGTATGTGCCAGGTCTGACGATTTTAGCAATTTGGTATGATCCTTCCCACGTTGGACCTAGCGCTTTTGGATGATGGATCCTTGGTATTTTGCATGACTCTTCTTAGCACGAGAGCTCCTTTTTGAAACTTCGTTTCTTGACTATTGCATTGTAGTACCCTGTAATTATGTTCTTGTATTCTGTTGCTCAAAGGTGAGTTTTTTCTCTGGACTCTTCTAGTAAGTCTAAGCTTAGTCTCATTGACTCCTCATTCTGTTGAGGGTCAAATTCTTCTACTCTTGGCGAGGGTAAACCAATCTCAATAGGGATGACCTGTCAAAGCACCATAAGTAAGTGAGAAAGTGGTCTACTTTGTGGTAGATCTTGTAGTGGTCTGTATGCCATAACACATTATGCAACTCTTACGCCCATGTTCTATTTAGATTTTCCAACTTTGTCTTGAGATTTAATTTGATAATCTTGTTCATTGCTTCCACTTGTCCATTGGCTTGAGGTGTCTTTGGAGATGAACATCGATGATCGATGTTGAGATCTTCACAAAATTTTACGAAGGATGCATTATCGAATTGTTTTCCATTGTCTGAAATAATGACATTAGGAATTCCAAAACGACATACTATATTTCTCCAAACAAAGCTAGTTATCTTCGTTTCTGTGATTGTTGCCAATGTTTCTGCTTCAGCCTACTTTGTGAAGTAGTCTCTCGCCCTGGCTGCAAATTTAGTTTGCCCTTTACCTAGGGAAAAGGTCCAATAAGGTTTATTCCCCATTGTGCAAAAGGCCAAGGGCTCACTACATTTGTCAATGGTTTTGGCGGTTGCCTTGGAATTGGAGCGAATCGTTGACATCAATCACATGATCTTGCGAAATTTCTTGCATCCTGAAGCATTGTCGGCCAATAATATCCTTGCCTTGTGATCTTGTGACATAAGGATCTTCCGCCTGAGTGGTTGCCACATATTCCTTCATGGATCTCTCTCATCACATATTTTGCTTCATTAGGTGTAAGACATCTCAAGAGTGACATTGAATAACCCCTCTTGTAGAGTTTACCTTCTCTGAGTAGGTAATGAGTTAGTCGCCTCTGTACTCGTTTGGCTTCTACTTTTTCTAAGGGTAATTTTCCCTCCTTCAAGTATTCCAATATAGGATCCATCCAGGAGGAAATCTTCTCGGCCTCGGCTAATCTCCTCGGCCTCGGCCAAAATCTCCTCGACTTCGCTCGAGTCTTTCTCGGTTTTGGCCGAGTTGTCTTCGACCTTTGCATCATCTGGCTTGCTTCCTAATTCCATTATCTTCTCTTTGCATATGGTTGGTTCGTATAGGATTCCAACTAGAATTATTCGACTCAGTTCAGTTTCATAAGCTGCTGCTAATCGAGCTAAAGAATCAGCATTGGCATCTTGTGATCTTGGGATTTGCTTGAACTCGTGTTTGGAGAACGAGGCAAGTAGTTCCTTGACATTTGACAAATATTTTTCCATTCTCTGTTCCTTAGCTTGATATTTATTAGTTACCTGTTTTACTAGTAGTTGATAATCACTCAAAACTAATAGATTAGAGATTCCTACCTCCTTGGCGTTCCTCAATCTTGCTACGAACGCTTCATATTCTGCCTCATTATTTGACGTCTTAAACTTGAATCTGAGAGCATATTCATACCTTTCTCCTTCAGGGGATTCAAGTAGGATTCCTGCTCTGCATCCTTTGACGTTGGAGGACCCATCAACGAACAGTTTCCAGTGCAGATTAGGGGTTTCTGGATGAGATGTTTCCATCTCCATTGTATATTGGAGATGGTCGATCATTTTCCTCTTATGATTGACCTCGGCTACCACGTGGTCGGCCTCGGCCTCGGCCTTAGCCCCCACATGGTCAGCCTCGACCTTAGCTTCTGATAGCACACAAAATGTGCTATCCTTGAAGCTTAATTATTGCTAGTTTTATGATGATTTCGGGACTTTTACGTGGTTAATCTATTCAATTTGAGTTAAGAGCTTAAGCGGAGCTATTGGAGACAATTTGGATCACTCGGGATCAAAACGAGGCTATTTGGAGCTAAAAATAATACCATTTGGGAGACAAAGGATCAATCCAAGCATGATGACCCGAGGTGATGGCGTTGCAACGCCATGCAGAGCGTTGCAACGCAATGCTTTGCTTTGTTTGAGGCGTTGAAGACCATTTGTCGATAGCGTTGCTGTAACGTTTGCTGCTGGCGTCGCAATATTATATCGATAAGGACGCACGCATGAGAAGCGCGCGAGAGAGGCGTTGTAACGCCGTCCTCAACGTTGCAATGCCATCGATTATTTCCATATCCGCCGGCCGCTTACAAGTGCAGCGTTAGGTAACGTTGTCCCTAGCGTTACAACGTTGCACCTATTCCTTCTATAAATACAACATGATGCATTTGAGCAAAGGGGCGAATTTGGTAGAGTTTTGCCCTAATTTCGAAATACACCTTGTAAGAAGAGAGAAAAGAGTGATTTTGGGAGCTAAAGCATTCGTGGAGGTTCGAGATCGAAGACGGGAGCTCGAAGACGAAGGACCGGCATCGACACCTAAGTTTAATTTCCTTTTCTTTCAATTTGTAATAGCGTTCTAAGACGTTTTCTACTTGTTTAGTTTGATTTTTATGTGATTTAGAGTAGCTAAACATTGTAGTTAGGATTTGATTTGCTTGTTATGACTTTATTATAATGTATTGAAGCATGTTTTGTTCTTATTTTTGATAATTAGTTCTTGACTTCTTAATTTGTTGATTTAAGTGGACTCGAGAGATAAAACTTGAATTAGAGGAAAATTGTCAAAACCCTTAGAATTTTGGCATGAGAATGACTTAGAAATCTTAGGGAAACACATAAAGGAGTTGCTTAATGTCGTGCGTGCTTAGATTTTATATGGAGACTATAGGATTTATTGTATGTGCGAGGCTCTTGAGAGATCGAGAGACTTTCTTGAGTACTTTACTTCTTGTTTATAATTTCATCTCATTGGTTCAATGCATGTGTTAGTTAGGTCTTTAATTTGTAAAATCACTTCCCATAACTCTATCAATTCGTGTCTCCACATGTTTGTTTGTTTGTTCGTATTTACTTCAACCAACTATCCATGTTATGTTTCTTTAGCTAAAATTGAGAATTAGTACCTTAATAATTAATTAATCTAGAAACCCATTCCCGAGGACGATACTTGGACTCATAAATCACTATACTAAAACTTGACCCATACACTGCGGTATTGCAATATCATAAATATCACGCAATAAGTTTTTGGCGTCGTTGCCGGGAATGACGATTATTTAGATTAATTAATATTAGGAGAAAATTTGAAATTTTAGACTAAAGCTTGTTTGTTTGTCTTTCCTTAATTGTTTTGTGTGATTGTTTATTTCCTTATTTGTGTTATTTTAGTTTTGTGTGTTTTTGAGTCTTTGTTTCCTGTTTTGGTTGTGTTGATATTGTGTGAAGTCTTGTTGTGAAATTACTGATTTTTCAAGTATGACTTTGCATAATTTTGAGTTTCCACCATTCTATTGTCCCTCTCAGGATCCTAGTTTTGTGCATCATGATTTTTCTAATTACCATGTGTCTAATTTTTACCATTCTGTACCTGACATATATGAAAATTCACATGAGGGTAGTTATTTAGGCACTTGGAACCATAGTTTTTCGTACCTTAACCAACCACTAGAAAAATTTTCTCTTATGGACCAATTGACAGAATATACCTTAGAGTTGAAATTTAAAAATTTGGTTCATAGTGAATTAGAGAGGTTAGATAGATTAGAAACTGAGGTGGTAGGACTTTGGGAAATAGTACAAGATAGAGCTCAGTACCTTAACCAGTTAGTAGTTTCCCTTAAAGCCTTACAGGAACAATTTCTTATCCTTACCACTCAGGAGGTGCCACCTAGGAGGATTTGTTTAGATGTTAGTGAGGATAGTTTGGGGGAGACTGAGGCACACCATGATCAGGTTAGTGAGGAGGACACTAGTGATACACTTAATTCCACAGGAGAGATCCAGGTGATAGAGTTAGAGGCTGAGAAGTCTTCTTTCCCTTTATCCTCAGAAATTTCCTTTATTTTTTATAACCATTTGTCTTATACTCACGAGTCTTGCTTTGATTTCAGTTCTTTTCTTTTGATAAATAAAAATTCTAAAAATAATTTTCTATCTGGGGCTCAAGAAAAGCATGATAGCCTTTTAGACTTAGAAGGCTACATCGATTCGAGCAAGAAGGGCCCGAAGAAATATGAGAAATTTTATGTGCCCTAATAAGTCACCGTCTAGCTAAAGACGTTAAAGAAAGCGCTTCTTGGGAGGCAACCCAAGTTTTATGTTTTATGTCTTTATTTTCTATTTTATTTTCTAGTTGTTTGTGTTTTTCTTTTTTTTTTTATCTAATTTCTTTCTTTTTGTTCCTCGAGGTGTATGCCCAAGGGGAGAACTGCAGACTTGCACCCTTTTGATCCTGAGATTGAGAGGACCTGTAGGAGACTCCTAAGGGAAGGAAGAGCAGAACCTCAGGAAATGGTTGATTAGGAGCTCATCAACAACCCTAAACCTATCAGGGAGTATTTCCAACCTGTATTTAATTCTGAGCAGGCTGGAATAGTCCATGCCCCTATCAATGCTAATAATTTTGAACTTAAGACAGGGCTGATACAAATGGTTAGGGAAGGTGCTTTCAGAGGCTTAGCCACAGAAGATCCTAACGCTCATCTTCAAAATTTCTTAGAAATCTGTGGTACATTTAAAATGAATGGTATCTCTCTGATGATAGTATTCGCCACGTCTTTTCCTTTCTCTTTGCGAGGGTAGAGCCAAAGAATGGCTAGGGTCCCTTCCCCTCGGGAGTATCACTTCTTGGGAGGAGTTGGCTCATGCCTTCATGACCAAATTCTTTCCACCTGTAAAAATTTGCAAAGTTAAGGGTGAGATTGGAACATTCGAGCGGCATGAGGGAGAGCAACTATTCGAGGCCACAGGGCAGTACAAAGACATGCTCGGGAGGTGCCCACAATATGGCTACCAGAATGGCTCAGGTACAACTATTTTATAATGGGTGGAAGGTAAGACCGGAGACCATTCGGATGTCACCGCTTTGGAGGGGCTTTCATGGCGTAAGACCGTGCTGAAGCACGTGCCCTCCTGGAGGAAGTGTCAATCGCCACTACCGGTGGCCTCTGAGAAATGACAGATCTAAGCGATGATTTGGATTGTATCAAGCTGGACGAGGTAACCTCTCTTAGATCTCATATGGCATCTCTCACTCATGCCCTGAATAATTTTGCGGGATCATCACAGACATGGATGTCCTCTCAATGCTCACAGCCAATTGGAGAATCCACTATGGAGCAATTGCACTACCTGAACAACAGAAGCAACACCTATGGAGGCAATCAGACTCAGAACAACCTCCCAACACATTACAATCCAGGTTTGAGGTATCATGAAATTTTTTCTTATGCTAACAACAAAAATGTGTTGAATCCTCCTACTGAGGCATGCTTCTACATCGAGAGAAACCATCTCGGAAGACACATTGCACTCCTTCATATTTGAATCGAAGTCGGTCCAACAAAGTCGAGAATGCGGTCACCGATTTATACGGTATAGTGACGATCATGGGTGCAATAAAGAACATAGAGACCAGATTGGCCAAATGAACACATCACTCCAAGCACTGCAAGCAAGAAAAGAAACACCTTGAGGGAGTACAGTCTAGCTAAAGACGTTAAACAAAGCGCTTCTTGGGAGGCAACCCAAGCTTTACTTACTTTTGTTTTTCTGTCTTTAGCTTGCTTTAGTTTATTGTTTTTCAATTCTTAGTTAGTTGTTATTTTACTTCGTAGGTTGTGGAGATGCCCTTCTTCATTAAAATCCATGCTCCCATTCTGAGGAACTCCAACACACATGCTTTGGCTATCCAAGGAACTCAGAAAGATCTCCATTACCCAGGACAATATTGTTCACTCTTACACTTATACTTAAGTTATGCTTAATTCTGCAAACATTGGGGACAATGTTTAGTTTAAGTTTGGGGGTGGGATGTGTTTATTTGTTGTGGTATCTCCGAGTATGTCTTTGAATTGTTGGTTGATCTTTTACATAAGTATGAGTATGATAGTCTAGGATGAGATATAATTGAAATAATCGATGGTTTGAAGCGCTATGGTCGATGAGAAAATTTGAAATTTTAGAAGAGGTAGTTGGTGAAGCTTTGAAGCACTCAGAGTTCTTCCCTAGTTGATCACAATTTATAACATGATCACAATTTGCAACGCCATCACCTCGGGTCATCATGCTTGGATTGATCCTTTCTCTCCCAAATGGTATTATTTTTAGCTCCAAATAGCCTCGTTTTGATCCCGAGTGATCCAAATTGTCTCCAATAGCTCCGTTTAAGCTCTTAACCTGAAATTGAATAGATTAACCACGTAAAAGTCCTGAAATCATCATAAAACTAGCAATAATTAAGCCTAAGGATAGCAAATAGTGTCTACTACATTGATGTTCAAGATATATTATAACCTTGGAGCTTAGTTTATTGGATTTATAAAGCGAGAATATAATTTTATCAAAACAAATAACTCTTTATTTATTTGATCAAAATTACATAAGTTTTTGGACACAAATCCCAACAATCTCCCACTTGACCTAAAGCTTGTGGAGTACTAAACATTACAATAATGTAAATACAATAAACTAGGGCATTGAAACCCTTCGTACAATATACTCCCACTTGCCCTAGTTGGGGAAGACTTATAAACCTAGACCTTCTAGGTGACTCTCAAATACTTTAGTTGTGAGAGCTTTTGTAAAAGGATCATCAATATTGTGCTCTAAGGCTATCTTCGTGACGATCACGTCTCCTCGATGCACGATCTCCCGGATGAGATGATATTTCCGCTTAATATGCTTACCCCTTTTGTGACTTCGGGGTTCCCTTGAATTTTCCACGACACCACTGTTATCACAATACAACGTGATAGGAAAACTCATATTTGGAACAACTTCCAAATCTGACATGAATTTCCTTAACTAAACGACCTCTTTAGCTGCTTCACAAGCTGTTACATATTCGGCCTCCATGGTGGAATCAACGATGCATCCCTGCTTGACGCTTCGCCATACTACAACTCCTCCGTTAAGAGCAAATACCAACCCTGATCTAGATTTCTGAGAATCTTTATCAATCTGAAAGTCAGAATCTGTGTATCTTGTAAGGATCAAATCCTTAGTCCCATACACAAGCATGTAGTTCCTTGTTCTCCGAAGATACTTCAGAGTCGTTTTAAACGTTGTCCAGTGTTCAGGTCCTGGATTGGATTGATACCTACTGACCATTCCAACTGCAAAACAGATGTTTGGCCTAGTACACAACATGGTGTACATCAGGCTCCCAACAGCTGATGCATAAGGAATCCGTCTCATGTCCTCAACTCCTTGAGGTGTCTTAGGACATTGTTCCTTAGACAAATGAACTCCATATCTAAAAGGCAATAAACCCTTTTTTGAGTCTTGCATCTTAAACCTCAACAACACTTTGTCGATGTAAGATGTCTGAGACAAGGCTAGTGTTTTATTCCTGTAGTTTCGGACAATCTGGATCCCAAGAACAAACTGCGTTTCACCCAAATCTTTCATTTGGAATTGCGTTGGTAGCCAATTTTTAATGTCAGTAAGATAACCTACATCATTCCCTAATGAGTAAGATATCATCCCCATATAGAACTAGGAATGCGACAGAACTCTTGATGATTTTCTTGTAGACACAAGGTTCATCATCATTCTGATCAAAGCCAACAGATTTGATTGCCTCATCAAATCTTATATTACAGGACCTAGAGGCTTGTTTTAGTTCATAGATTGACCTTTTAAGCCTGCACACCTTTTGCTCTTGTCCTGGTTCAATGAACCCTTTGGGTTGGTCCATGTAGATGTTCTCGTCAAGATTTCCATTCAAGAATGTTGTCTTGACATCCATTTGCCATACCTTATAGTCATAATATGAGGCAATGACAAGTAGAATACAAATAGACTTTACCATAACAACAGGCGAAAAGGGTTCCTCATAGTCAACCCCTTCAACCTAGGTATAACCCTTTGCTACTAGTCTAGCTTTAAAGGTTTTCACCTTTCCATCTACACCACACTTTCTCTTGTAGATCTACTTACAACCTATAGGTTTTACCCCATCAGGTTTATCTACAAGATCCCAAACAGAATTGAAGTACATAGACTCCATTTCTTGGTCCATGGCTATGACCCATTTGTCTTTGTCATTGTCAACCATTGCTTGATTATAATTCGATAGATCCTCACAGTCGTCATCTGGTATAACAACTTGGGTTTCATATAAACCCATGTAACGGTCATGTTGTGTTATAACCTTCCTACTACGTCGAGGCATACTCAACTCTTGAGATGGACTCTAATGGCTAGACAAGTTAGTATCAACAACTTTTTTTTGACGTACTAGCTTTATTAGCAACCTTTGCTATTGTTCCGTCTAACTCACTTAACACAACTTTACTCCTTTGTTTGTGGTCCCTGATGTGGTCCTCCTCTAAAAAAGTGGCATTTTTCGACACAAGTAGCTTATCTTCCTTAGGATCATAGAATAATCCACCTCTTATCTCTTTTGGGTAGCCTATGAATAGGCACAATTTTGAACATGAATCCAACTTCTTTGGATTTGTCATAAACACATGTGTTGAACAACCTCAAATTCTGAAATGACATAAACTACCTTTACGTCATTTCCAGAGTTCAAAAGGTGTTTTAGAAACACTCTTTGATGACACATTGTTCAAAATGAATCCCGCGGTCTCTACTGCATAACCCCAAAAGGAATCAGGGAGATGAGCACAACTCATCATTGATCGAACCATGTCCAACAAGGTTCTATTTCTCATTTCCGATACACCATTTTGCTGAGGCGTACATTGATTTTAAACTTTAGTCTTGAATTTCTTGAACTTTTCAAGTGCTTCAGACTTATGATGCATTAGGTAAATATGCCCAAATCTGGAATAATCATCTATGAAAAAGATGAAATATTCATAACCTCCTCTGGCTTTTATTGGATTTCGGGTTTAAATAACGGCAAACTCGTAGAAAACGAACAATAACACTTTATTGAAATAGATATGTAATGGGGTATATGGATGATGCCCTAGTTTATTATATTTCTATCTCTTGTAACCACTGTTTTAGATTATGATGTACCCCACTAGAGTTTTAGTGCAAGTGGGAGTTTGTTGGGATTTGTGCCCTAAAACTCGTAGTTTGTAATTATGTTCTAATTAATGTAATAAAGTGTTATTATTTCAATAAAGTGTAATTGTTCGTTTTCTACGAGTTTTCCGTTATTTAAACCCGAAATCCAATAAACTAAACATCCAAGGCTGTTAAATGAATCTTTAACTGAATGTAATGTACATAAAAAGGATCTCGGTTCGGGGTCTATAGTTAAGGGATAAGGTTTGGGTACCTTACCCTGGTTAAACTATGGATGTGGCCCACTTTGTATTTGATACAAACACTGCGATCCTAACGTGTTCGTGTAGATGACATGTGAGTGGGGATATCCTATGTAATGAGATTACATAAGACCGGACTGCGAAATAGTAACCTCTAGCTGTAACTCCGTTGACTAGTTAGGTTTCTATTTCACTAGGATGACCTAGGCAACTTGATCTCAATCTGAGCAAGTTCTGGACTCTGTTCGCGAGGGATTGTCCTTTGACTAGTATGGGAGAGTGGCGGATTCACCGATTCAATATGCCTACCTTCTTGGGGACAAGACCGAGTGAGCGGTGGGAACTTAACTTAGCAAGATGGACTTCACTCCTTCCCGCCTACTAGGGTAAGTAGAGGAATGTTCCCTTAAGTGGTGTCTCCGGGACTTGAACAAAGGGCTCGACCCTCTCATTGGCCCGAGAGGGACTCTGTTTGTTGGTAGGACCACAAACAAATTGTTCATTAGAGGAGCACTAGTACTTAAGGCACAAGATGTAACCCAGGGGTAAAACGGTAATTTGACCCGGCTGGTGTTACGAACATTCGTGAAGGATTGACTTGCTGTTATTGGTCAATATCCATGGACACAGAAATATATCTGCAGTGAGAAGAGTGCGGTGTGGGACTTTAGTGGAGTGTTCATGATTAACAAATGTTGATTGGGAGGTTAATGAGATTAACCGAGCAATCTCGTATCGTTGGAGCTTCTGATCTGTAGGTCCATTAGGTCCACCTTCTAGCTCGTAAAGGGTTTTTAGATCATTGAATTTGAAATGTTCAAATTCATTAGGGAATATATTTAATGTATATTGATACGATATAATATATAGTTTTGGAACTATATATTATAAATTTAATGTGAATAGGATTCATATTAAATTACTTGAGAGAATTAAATATTTGAAAGAGTTCAAATATTAAATTCAAATGTGAATGTGATTCATATTTGAAAACTATAGGTTAAAACATAATGTGCATGAGATGTACATTAAACTATAGGTTAAAGGGTAAAATGATTAAATATGATTTAATCAATTTAATTAATATTATAATTGAATTAAATATGATTTGATTTAATGTAATTAATTAATTTTTGATTAATTAATATAATATTAATTGAGAACGTGTCAGGAGGACACGTTCCCACTACTCCCCAACTCCCCCTCGATAGGGAGTGGGGAGTTACCTAGTAAAGTCTTTCTCCTGGTGAGAAGGATAGTGTGACAGTGATTCAATCGATCGATCTGCAAAGTTTTGGAGAAGAGTCTCTGAAAGAATTCTCTCTCTCACACACTCTCATTCCCAAATTTTTTCAATTGTTGGAATCCTTTCCACAAAGGAGAGATCTAAGCGCTCAAAGGATAGAACGTTTTCCTCGTGGTGTTGTTCTTGTTGAAAGAAAAACAGAGAACTATTGAAGTTCTTGAGTTGCTGAACATTGGAACAAGGAGTTACTGTTCTGCGAGTCTACAAAGGTAAACGTTTCCTTTCCTCTCTTCTTAGTTTAATCGTTAAACTTATTGTATGTTTGTATGCATTTAATCCATGCCTAATAGGATTAGAATATATGCTTGTTCTGTATTTTTGGGTCAATGTACTGATTTTTGTTTTTAGCAAAACAATCAAGCAAATTAACAATTCAAATCACGTTTTCGCTGCTCAAGGAGATCGGATCTCCATCAGCTTTAACATTCATCAGACCACAAAGGTCTGAATGTATAAGCTCAAGAGGTTCTTTGGCTCTATAACCTTTTCCACTAAAAGGTCTTTTAGTCATTTTGCCTTCTAAGCAGGATTCACATACAAGTAAAGTATTTTCTTCTAACTCATTTAGAAGTTCATTCTTTACCGATCTCTCAATCCTATTGAGGTTAATGTGACCCATTCTAAGATGCCAAAGATGAGCATTTTCTTTAGGAGAAATCAGTTCGTGTACTTGCTATTTTGAATAATTCATTGTTTAAAACTATTTTAACTGAATTAAACCATTGCAAATAATTCTCAAGAAGAGCAACACATAGTTCAATACTTTTCCAAAGAAATAAATACTTTATTTAATTAAAAAGAAATTGAAATACATTGTTCGCTAAGGAATGAAATAGAAATAAGTTTTCTAATAAACCCTGAAACTACATACATGTTATTAAATAACAGCATTTTCTTGCAAGACAATTGCTCTTTATTTGTTCCTTTTATTTTTCTTCTGTATTTTCTTAAGTTCAGAAGAATAACTGCAGTACTTAGTTCCAGAGGATGAACCCTTCTAAGAACTTTTGGAATGAGCAAACAGATTTGCGTCTCCATTCTGTTGTCCCTTATCATCCATAAGAGATTGGGAAGTCTGTAACTCATTTAGCAGAGAAGTCAGATCATACTCTATGTTGTTCATTGCTGCATTGCTGCGGAATTGCAGAAAACTCTTCGAAAGAGATCTAGGATGAATGATACCTGACTTTTCTCGTCTATGACCGCTCCGTTCATTTCTGCTATGTTGAAGTGAGACATCAGATTGAGAACATGTTCTCTTACTGACGTTTCCTCCTCCATGTGTGCGTTGTAAAGTACTTTAGGGCTTCATGCCGAATTTGTTTGGACGGTTGTCTAGAAAAATTTAGTATAAAATCCATGATCTCACGAGCATAGACCTTGTCCTCCAGCCTCCTGGCTAAAACATCAGGTATGCTAGCAAGGATACAACCTTTTTCTTTTTCATTGGCATTGATCCAGCGGTCATACACATCCTTAACAGCTTGAGGTGCGTTTTGAGCAGGGAATTGAGGACTCTCCTCATTGAGAACGAACTTAAGATCATGTTAAACCAAGATTATGTTGAGTCTATTGTTCCAAGTCATTATGTTCTCTCTAGTTAATTTTTCCGCACCCAGTAAGGAAATAATTAAGCTAAACATTTTGCTGAAATTTATAAATAAAACTTGTATAAGTCATTAATAATTTGCAATGATACTCCAAAGGTTTAGAATGTACGACACCGAAGGGTAATAAAAAATACTCCTCCTCTGGATCAAGACATTCTTGACCAAAACCTAATGCCAGAATAACTCTTATTCCTATAGGCTTTAGTTACCATTATTTGGTCAGGATACATACACTTGTTATGTACCTTGTGAGTGTAACCCTCTGTCTTTAGATCCCATAGTCCCCATCCAACTGAATCCGTCGAAAGGAGGACTAGGTTGAAAAATAGACTAAAGAAATCTTTATCCCTTTCGGGTGTCCACTGTGTTCGATCTCCTATGATCAAGCCCTCCGAAGGGATTTTCTGGTCCAGGCCAAACTAGCAGGCTGACCATAATGATCTTACGGTGTGAACCGACAGAAGAGACCATAGGTTATGTTTTCACTAAACCTGTTCCCACTCACTATAAGTACCCTCTCCATTCACCTTGATATTGACTCATACAAACACCATCCGAATGGGGACGCTCCCGTTTGCGCCATGAGGCCAAGTATGAGTCTCACGGTGTGAACTTCCGGAGAAACGTAGGTGGAAAAATATGTATCATATACACTTTTCCTCCCACTGGATACTTTAACTTTATAGGAAAATGACTTAGTCTAAACCCGACTAATGGTTTTACCTAAACTTATCAATATAACTCTTATATTGATAATCAATATAACTCTTATATTGATTTTATCCTAAGTTTCTAATATAACTCTTTATATTAAACCTAGGATTTCTAGTTTATTAACCCCTTAATAAACCCGCTGACTCTACTATAAGTTATAAACCCTATAATCAAAATTCACTCCCAGGTCAGTTTTCTGGTAGGGGTGTTCTGTTTCCGTCAGCTTAAATACCCCAACCTAGACAGAACCTTTCTTGGACAGAGTTCTCTTTTAATCATTGTTTATAAATTACATGGTTCCTAATTCTAATCTAATTAGAACTAGATAACCTATTAATTTCATGTTCTAAACATTTTAAAACTAATGAATTTAACCTTAGGTGACATGCAATTGTATGTTATTGTCCTTGATCACTCATCACATGAATAATAAAACATACATAACACATTAATCTCATGAAAAATATGTCAATGTTGTCCATAAATTAATATAACTCTTTATATTAATTATACATGCAAACTATATAATATAACACTTTATATTATAAATGATGCATGTAAATGCTTAACCTAAGGTAGGATATCTAAATTAATAGCATACATTATGCATGACAATAATTATACAACAATTGCATAAATTAAATAGTAAAATTAGACCATTTTTGGCACCCTAAAATTAATTTTAATTAATATAATCTAATTATACTAATTAAAATTAAGAAAATTAAATATAATTAAATATAAAACGTTTTTATATTTAATATATAATAAAACATTTTTCGTCCGTTCGGAAACCTCCTGAAACGCCTTCGGCATTGCAACTTTGATGGTAATGTTGGCTGCAATTTGTCCGTTTCTGACCATTGGAGCGCGTTGTGAAATGCCTTCAGCTTCAGCGTTGTGACGACCGTGCAAGCATTGCAACGCCAAGGACTTATCGTCCAAGTGTTGTGACGCTGGGAGGCGCATTGCAACGCTGCACCTGTCTTCTGCCTAAGAACTGCCCCATTGGCGTTGCAACGTTTCACACAGTACAACAAACATCTTTTGTTGGTTTTGCTCGTTTTTTATCCGTTCTTTTCAGCAACTACTTTGCCTCGATCGACACGGATTTATAGACTCGATTTACATAATACAATTGTCCAAAACAATAGGCCCTTTCAATTGAACAATTCAACATAAAATATGTAAATCTATGGTGCCAAAAACGAAAACATCTTATTCGCAAATCGTTCATTTATCACATGAAAACACTAAATCCCACCTTTGGTCTTGATAAATCCAGAACAAAATCAAGAAAATAATTAGGCTCTGATACCAATTGAAGGAATCGAATCCCACAGCGGAAGCGATTGTTAATCGCGTGTTCAAGATTTTGTTACATAGATCTAAAGTAAGTACAAAATAACTAAGATTAAGCATGTAATATAACATAGGACAGCAAGTAATATACCTTTGAAGATTGCTTTCTTCACGAGCTCCTTCTCCCACGATCACGATCTCAGCAACACGAACCCGAACGTGTGAAGATTCACCACTAGATCTTCTCCGTTGTTCTCTAGGTGAGGGAGGAAGGTGGGTTCCTTTAGGATGAGATGTGGAGGTTTGAGAGAGGTTTTATTTGGAACTCTTTCCAACACAAAAATGGAACTCTAGGGTTTTATGTCAAAAGCCTTAACCCAAAGTTGCATCTCATGCAACTATTTATAGGGAAATAGGATGTAAATTACCATCATATCCCTCATAGATTCTCTCATTAGTATATAGTTAATATGTGAATCTAATTCACATTAAAACCATATATTATATCAACTATATCACATATAATTGATATAACACCTCATATATGAAATTGAACATTTCAATCTCATTCCTAACTTTATACCCTCAATATTACCATGTTGAGCCAACGAGAGGACCTAATGGACCCTGGTTCATGAGCTCCAATGATGTGAGATTAAGCGATCAAACTCTTTGATCAAGTTAATCAATATTCATTAACTCTGAGTCACTCCACTATAGACTTGAAGTTGCACTCTCTCCTCTCTTTGTAGATTATATTGTGTCCATTGATATAATCATTACCCATGAGTCGACCCTTCACAGGTTGTTCGTAATCACAATTGGGTCAAATTACCGTTTTACCCCTGTGATTACCTCTTTGTTCCTTAAGCACCATTGATCCTCTAATGAACAACAAGTCTATGGTCCTACCATAAACTCATATCCTCTTAAGCAAGTTTAGAGGGTGAGACCCCATTGTTCAAGACCTGAACTCAGTTCTTAAGGGAACAACCTATCTAATTTCTTAGTGTAGGAATGAGTGAATTCCATCTTGCATAGTTAAGTCCCCAGCTACCTATGAGGTTCTGTCCCTGAGAAGGTAGGCTTATTGAGTCGGCTACAGGCCACTCTCACCCATACTAGTCTAAGGACAAATCCTTATAAGTAGGAGTTCTTAACTTGCTGAGGATTCAGGTCGAGTCACTAATGACCATCTATAAATTATCAGTCTTATCTTGTTAACGGCGTTATACTTGTCAGACTAATAATTTGCAGTCCGGTCTTGTATGAACTCTTCATACAGGATGCCCCCACTCGCATGTCATCCACATGAATGAGTTGGATTACCTCATTTGTACTAACTATAAAGTGGGTCGCATCCATGGTGTTACTAGAATAAGGTTTCCAACCTTATTCTTATAGCATAGACCATTTAGGTTATACTCTTGAACACAATCCAAATAGTGTCTACTACACTGATGTTCAAGATATATTATAACCTTGGAGCTTAGTTTATTGGATTTATGAAGCGAGAATATAATTTTAACAAAACAAATAAATCTTTATTTATTTGATCAAAATTACATAAGTTTTAGGGCACAAATCCCAACACAACTTTCTAGGACGAAAGTTCTTAAGCTGGAGATGATGTAACGCCCGGTAATTTTAGGAGCTCAATTATTTTTCAATCCGAGCTTTTGTAGGAGAGAGACCAAGGTAATCTCATTTCCTTTCTTTAATTTTCCTTTAGGGTTTAGTTGATTTTAGAAAAATGAAATAAGTTAAGTAAAAAAAAAAGAGGGATTTTCGTAGGGCAGCAGCGCCGACCCCCCTCTTCTTCTTCTTCTTTTTCTTCTTCCTTTTTTCCTTCTTCTTCTTCTTCTTCTTTGACGTCAGTACAACCGCTAATAGCCGCTGACGAGATCGCCTCGCTGCCTCTGTTTCTCCTCCGTCCCTCTCTGATCGGTGGTGACGGAGTTGCGTCTTCTTCTCTCTCTTCCGGGGTTCGCCGCCACCACCTCAATCGTCGCCGGTTCCTCTAGCTTTTCTCTCTTCTGCAGCAGCCGTCAATGTCTCCTTCGTCGCGGACTCGAGCCGCTAGAGTAAATCGCAATACACGAACCGAAAGGATACGAGTTGTTGCACGAATCGAAAGCGAGCCCGATTGGTTCACCTCGATTTTGAATGGTTCTTGCTACGTAGAAGTTGATTTTGAGTAGATCGGTCGACGAGTTATTCAAAGATGAACCCTACATGGCCAAGTGTCTTCGTCGCCGGCCACGCGTCGTCGTTCGTTGAAGTTGGTTCGATCCAACCAGCTTCGACTCCCCGAACTTGTTTTGGACTTCGTTTGAGGTAAAATTGTTTAGTTACAAAAAAATATTTTCATTAACACTTAGGGAACCTTGTTTTGATGAGATGTCTTGTTATAGGAAATACGTGGAACCAAAGTTGTGTTTAGGAGCGCACACTCGATTCTTGGCCTATCTCGAACCTTCAAATCTGAGGTAAGTAGTCATTTGGATTAAACCCCTAAATTTTATTTTGTCTAATTGTTGCGTGGTGAAACCGTGTATTTATGTTTTAAGATTGTGTTCTTGGAGCATGGAATGGATGGTGTGATTGTGTTCGTGTTGACAAAACTAGAAATGGTTTGAGTTTGTGGCTAGTGTGTGGTTAGGGGTTTGAATCTCTGTATTCAGTGGGGGCCTTGTGGTAGTCGGTCGTGATAACCTGAGTGATACGTATTAGGCTTCGGTCCCTTGAGCTTGCTCTGATACCATTTATAATGCCCCAGGCCCAGGATCTCCTGTGACCTTGTTGTGTCACTATATCATCCATGACTGCTTGTAAGATTGAAGACACTATCCCCACAAACCAATACGAGGTCCTTTCAACATGATTTGTCCTCACTCACATGCTCCCTAGGAAAGTTCCCAAGAGGTCATCCAAGCCAAGCACGCTTAACTGTGGAGTTTCTATGATTGAGCCACTGAAAAGCAGTCATGGATGATATAGTGACACCACAAGGTCACAGGAGATCCTGGATTTGGGGTGTTACACAAAGCTCGAGATCGTTAACATCACGTCGAGAACGAGTCCTGGCACGTGATCTTGGTATAATCTTTATTTCTTTGCTTTTCTTTTGAATTTATGAGTTTTCTAATGAACTTAATTATTATTTATCTTTGTATTCAGATAAGTAATGGTGTTGTATTTGGATCTTTATTCATCTTGTGATTGAATTCCTATTTTTATGTTTTTTGTGCATCTTTTTATCATTGTCTAAACCATTGGCCATAGTTTTGCATGTTAGGTTAGATTTAGCTCAAGAGAGTAAATTTATCCTTAGAACATAGTGTTATTTCTTGCGTTTAGTTTTATACTAACTTTGCTATTATTTTGTGTGATTTCATGTATTTTTATATTGATTTCTCATTAATCGAGTAATTAGAGAAAAATTGAGTAATTGAACCAAAACCGAAAAAGTATGCGATATATGGAAAAATTGACCAACGTAAGACTATATTTGAGGATTTGAGAGTTGAAGAAGAAAGACAAAGCATGGAGACTTGAAGGCATAGTGTTGCAACGCCATTTGAAAACCCTTTCAACGGATTGAAAATCCGTAGATATAGCGTTGCAATGCTATACAAAATGATTTTTTCTTTTTTATAAATATTCGAGGGACATTGATCGACACTTGTCAAGTGCGTCAAATAAAATTTGTAGATTGACTGATTAAGATTTGCAGCCTAGTGGCCAAGTTGATCCACAAGAAGGCAAACATAATTATTTACCTAATTATTTTAAACTCTCTGATTAATCGGAACACGGGGAGAGGTGGTTGTTGGTTTTTGGAATGAGAAAATTAAAGGCAGAAAATTAAAGGGAAAAATTCAAATTTTTCCTACATAAATTTTTAGATTTCATAATTTCTACTATAAAATTCAATAGCTTAGCCTCATTTGATAACCATTTGGTTTTTTGTTTTTAAAAATTGTACTTGTTTTCTCACCATTTCTCTATCATGATTTTTATCTTTCTCTACCATAGTTTCCATCTTTATTAATAAAACACTTGAATTCTTAATTCTTAGCTAAATTTCAAAAACAAAAAACAAGGTTTTGGATTTTTTTTTTATTTTCAAATTTATGTTTGGATTTATAGAGCTTCCCATGATAGGTGAGCTTGGACTTTAATAGTTTTTTGGACCCAACCATTGGACTTTGGCTTTAATGGTTTTTTGGACCCAACCATTGAAATTTGGCTTTAATGGTTTTTTGGACAGGTGTCAATTTGTAATTGGTTCCAAATTTATTTATTTATAATTTTGTCATTAATTCAGCATGACAATTGGGGATTGCTCAAAATTTCCGCCATTTTTTTTGAGTTCAAGTAGATTGGTTTTATAATAACAATAAAATTTTTAATTTCAACTATAATAAATTCAAAATAATAATTTTATAATAATTTATATATTGAGTATCACTGTAAAAATAAGTGAAATGATATGCCCAATCTCATCATTATAGATAAATCATAACAATTTCATATGAATTTACCAAATACTATAACCTACTTTCTCAGGTTTGAAATTGAAATTTATCAAACACTTATCTGCTTCATATGACAGTGATTTCGTAAAGGCATAGCTACCAACAATTATTTTAAAAGCTAAGCAATCCTAAACGAAAACATTATTCATAGGGCTAGGCAATGCCAACAATGATTCAAATGCCAACAATATATTACTGTTGTTGCTAAATTTCGGACAGGAGAATACACCTGACCTCCACGTGACAACGACGGTAAATTTGTAATTCTAAGGGGAAGAACGCAGCCTGCAAGACAAAGAAAACCTGGACACCGGTGTGGTGTAGGCCACACAAGCTCTGATGCCTAAGTCAGTGAGGAATCTTAGAGAGAATTATAGAGAGTTTTTTGTATAATCGTCACCATAATTAAGTTACCCCTCTCTCCCCTCCTGGGAGAGATTAAATAGTTTCCCCCAGCATTCTTCCGTGGCCTCTTGGGAAAAGGACAGATCGTGGAGAAGTTGAATATGGGCTTTCGGGCATTTTCGAAGTCGCTGCGAGGCTGAAGATTAAACTTTGTAGCTGGTCGGTCTCGGCCTTGGCCGAGGCTGACCATTGGTTTGGGCCAAAACCCAAACCCAAGCCCATGCTTTGTGTCATAGGGCTTGGATAGAGCTCAAACGGAAGAGCTTTACCCTGGTCGGCCTCGGCCCATGCCGAGAGCCGACCACCGCTGGGCCAAAGCCCAGCGCATCTTCTCGTTCCGTCTCTTCTCGGTTCTGGGGTCCTCTGTGGAGTTTCTTGGCCTATTGAGAAAAGGAAAGGTCGGGAGAGGTCTGGAAACAAGCCTATGGGCCGCGTGGGATTGAAGCAAGGCCCACGATATGGCCTTGGATCTGGTCGGCCTCGGCCTCGTCCGAGGCTGACCACGGGCTTGGGCTTAAGCCTAATCCTTGACTTCTTTCTTGGGGTGTTAGGCGAGGGTAGAACCCAAATGGGAGGGTTCTACCCTGGCCACGCGCTTGGGTCGAAGTCCGAGCACGCCCGCTCGTCTTGTTTCGCCTTGGTTCGGTCCCTCTTCGATTTCAGCCTGTTTTGACCTCGTATTGTGCTTCTTATTCTATCTGACTCTATGCCATGGTCATTTGACTGCCCATTCTCGTTGGTCCAATTTTAACCCATAACATTAGCCCCCACTCCCTAGTTAGGATTTGAGATTTGGAGCTTGCGAATTAATAGCATGAAGCCTGACTTGGGAGTAGCCTACTGAACTTCATATTCAATCTCATAGAATGTCAATTTCCCTGTTATTCAATTTGGAATTTTAGGTTCTCGTCACGCTTATTCTGCGTTTCGATTTGCCTAGTTTCTTAGTCTAATTTCCTCGGAGTCATTTCAAACATTTCGAGAGTTGCCTCGAATTCTCTCTAGTTATTGCTGTCCATCCTTATGAGGATATTCAGTCTCCTAGAGTGCCAATTTCTCCGGTATTCAATTTGAAATTTTAGGTTCTCGTCACGCTTATTCTGCGTTTCGATTTGCCTAGTTTCTTAGTCAAATTTCCTCGGAGTCATTTCAAACATTTCGAGGGTTGCCTCGAATTCTCTCTAGTTATTGTTGTCCATCCTTATGAGGATATTCAGTCTCCTAGAGTGCCAATTTCTCCGGTATTTAATACAAATGTCAGGATCTCGTCATGCTTAATTTGCGTTTTCGATTCTCCTAGTAAGGTTTATTCAGAGTCATTTTAGACATTTCGAGGGTTGCCTCGAATTTTCTCCAGTTTCTACTGTCCATCCTTATGAGGATATTCAGTCTACTAGAGGATCAATTTCTCCGTTATCCAATGGGATTCTAGGTCAGTCGTCATGCTTATTCTGCATTTCGGATGTTCCCTTTTCCCTTAGATCATCCCAAGATTGCTTCTCTTGGGGGTTTATGCTCTCATCCGGATTCACGACTTGTGTCGTACTCCAGTGATTTAGCATACTTGAGGTTGTTCTCAGGTTTGAGCGGGATTGTCGCTAACCCCTACGAGGATTATTTTGGACTTCTTGTCCCTTCGTAGGAGGAAAATTTTGTCATCCAACAATCGTGTTGCTTCACATCGAGCTTGCCTCAGACCATGAGGGAAGAAAAATAGAAATTGAAGAATTGAAGTGGGAGGTTGGGGTCTGCTCGGCCTCGGCCACGTTGGCCTCAGCTTCGGTCGGGTCGGCTCGGGTTCGACCAAGTTTCCTTCGGCCTCGGTCAGGTCGGCTCGGCCTCGGCTTATTCTAGTCGTCCTCGGCTTCAGTTAGGTCAGCCTCGAGCTCGGCCAAGTTGACCTCGACCTCGGTCAGGTCGGCTCGGCCTCGGCTTATTCTGGTCGTCCTCGACTTCGGCCAGGTTGACCTCGACTTTGGTCAGGTCGGCTCGAGCTCTGCCAGGTTGACCTCGGTCAGGTCGGCTCAGCCTCGGCTTGGCGGTCTTCCTCGGCCGGCCGTTGACCCTCGGCCGATTAGGTCGGCTCGAGCTCGGCCAGGTTGACCTCGACCTCGGTCAGGTCGGCTCGGCCTCGCGCAATGCGGTCGTCCTCGCTTCGACCGACCGGTTGACCTCGGCCGGTCGGAGGCTCGAGCTCGACGAGGTTGACCTCGGCGGTCGGTCGGCTCGAGCTCGACCAGGTTGACCTCGACCTCGGTCAGATCGGTTCGGTTTTGACCTCGACCTATTCGGGTCGTCCTCGGCTTAATCTGTAGAATTTATCTTTTTTATTATGTTTCGCGTAGCTTCTGCTTTTTTGTTCAATATGGAAGCATATCCCTTTAGTAGCCCCCTTACTTAAGTAAGAGTTTCAGTTTTGAAAATTGTGCTTGAGTGATGCAATTATAGTTTGAGAAAGATGATTCATTCATAATAGAATATCATGTATGATTGACATTCTAAATGCTGGCAAGAACTGTCCTAACCGAACAAAGAAAAAATCTATTGATAATAGATTCTAAGGTGTTCTGCATTCCAAGGGTGGGAAAGAACTTTTCTCTTGTGATCAATTAGAGTGTATGTGCCAGGCCTGACGATTTTAGCGATTTGGTATGGTCCTTCCCACGTTGGGCCTAGCGCACCAGATGATGGATCCTTGGTGTTTTGCATGACTCTTCTTAGCACGAGATCTCCTTCTTTAAAACTTCGTTTCTTGACTGTTGTATTGTAGTACCTTGTAATTCTGTTCTTGTACTCTGTTGCTCGAAGGTGAGCTTTTTCTCTGTGCTCTTCTAGTAGGTCTAAGCTTAGTCTCATTGACTCCTCATTCTGTTGAGGGTCAAATTCTTCTACTCTTGGCGAGGGTAAACCAATCTCAACAGGGATGACTGCCTCAGCACCATAAGTGAGTGAGAAAGGGGTCTCGCCTGTGGTAGATCTTGCAGTGGTCCTGTATGCCCATAACACATTATGCAACTCTTCTGCCCATGCTCCCTTTAGATTTTCCAGCTTTGTCTTAAGATTTAGTTTGATAATCTTGTTCACTGCTTCCACTTGTCCATTTGCTTAAGGGTGCGCTGGAGATGAACATCGATGATCAATATTGAGATCTTCACAAAATTTTCTGAAGGCTGCATTATCGAATTGTTTTCCATTGTCTGAAATAATGACATTAGGAATTCCAAAACGACATACTATATTTCTTCAAACAAAGTTAGTTATCTTCTTTTCTGTGATTGTTGCCAATGCTTCTGCATCAGCCCACTTTGTGAAGTAGTCCACTGCCACAACTGCGAATTTAGTTTGTCCTTTACCTAGGGGAAGGGGTCCAATAAGATCTATTCCCCATTGTGCAAAAGGCCAAGGGCTCACTACACTTGTCAATGGTTCTGGAGGTTGCCTTGGAATTGGAGCGAATAGTTGAAATCGGTCACAGGATCTTGCAAAATTTCTTGCATACTGAAGCATTGTCGGCCAATAATATCCTTGCCTTGTGATCTTGTGACATAAGGATCTTCCGCCTGAGTGGTTGCCACATATTCCTTCATGGATCTCTCTCATCACATATTCTGCTTCATTTGGTGTAAGACATCTCAAGAGTGGCATTGAATAGCCCCTCTTGTAGAGTTTACCTTCTCTGAGTAGGTAATGAGTTGATCGCCTCTGTACTCGTTTGGCTTCTACTTTTTCTAAGGGAAATTTTTCCTCTTTCAAGTATTCCAATATAGGATCCATCCAGGAAGAGATCTTCTCGGCCTCGGCCCAAATCTCCTCGACTTCGCTCGAGTCTTTCTCGGTTTTGACCGAGTTGTCTTCAACCTTTGCCTCATCTGGCTTGCTTCCTGATTCCATTATCTCCTCTTTGCGTATGGATGGTTCGTACAGGATTCCAACTAGAACTATTCGACTCAGATCAGTTTCATAAGCTGCTGCTAATCGGGCTAAAGAATCAGCATTGGCATTTTGTGATCTTGGGATTTGCTTGAACTCGTGTTTGGAGAACGAGGCAAGTAGTTCCTTGACCTTTGACAAATATTTTTCCATTCTTCTTTCTTTAGCTTGATATTTATTGGTTACTTGTTTTACTATTAGCTGAGAATCACTCGAAACTAATAGATTAGAGATTCCTATCTCGTTGGCGATTCTCAATCCTGCTAGGAGCGCCTCATATTCCACCTCATTATTTGACGTCTTAAACTTGAATCTGAGAGCATATTCATACCTTTCTCCTTCAGGGGATTCAAGTAGGATTCCTGCTCCGCATCCTTTGACGTTAGATGACCCATCAACGAGCAGCTTTTAAAGGCGATTAGGGGCTTCTGAATGAGATGTCTCCATCTCCATTGCATATTGGAGATGATCGATCCTTTTCCTCTTATAGTCGGCCTCGGCTTTCACGTGGTCGGTCTCGGCCTCGGCTTCCGTGTGGTCGGCATCGGCTTCGGCCTCTATGTGGTCGGCCTCGGCCTCTATGTGGTCGACCTCGACCTTGGCCTTCATACGATCGGTCTTGGCCTTAACCCCCATGTGGTCGGCCTCGGCCTTAGTTCCCACGTGGTCGTCCTCGCCCTTCGCGTGGTCGGTTTCAGCTGTGAGGGGGTGAGCTCTGCTACGAAATCTGCCAGTACTTGTCCTTTCATTGATGTCCTCGGTTTGTAGTGAATATCGTATTCACTAAGTTCTACTGCCCACTTTATTAGACGTCCTGAAGCTTCTGGCTTCTGCAACACTTGCTTGAGAGGGAAATTCGTGAGAACAATTATCTTATGCGCCTGGAAGTAAGGATGCAATCTTCTGGCTGAGGTAACTAGAGCTAGTGCAAGCTTTCCTACTTGAGCATATCTAGTTTCAGCCCCTACCATTGCTCTGCTGGTATAGTAGATTGGTCCTTGATGACCTTTCTCTTCTTTGATTAATGCAGAACTTATAGCAGTGTTAGATGCAACTACATAAAGTAGCAACTCATCTCCTTTAACTGGTTTGGCTAGGAGGGGAGCTGAACTTAGATAAACTTTTAGTTCTTGAAAAGCTTGTTCACACTCTTTAGACCATTCAAATGGGAGACCCTTCTTCAGAATTTTAAAGAAGGGTTGGCACTTGTCAGTAGCTCTACTGACGAACCTGTTCAATGCTGCAATTCTTCCATTGAGACTTTGAAGTTGCTTGAGATTGGTTGGGGAAGACATCTCTAAGATAGCTTTTATCTTGTCCGGATTTGCTTGATTCCTCTTTGATGTACCATGAATCCTGTGAATTTTCCTGATGTTACTCCGAAAGCACACTTACTTGGGTTCAACTTCATCTTATATTTTCGAAGTATCTGGAAAGCTTCATGGAGGTCAGTTTCATGTTGATATGCTTTAATGCTTTTTACTAGCATATCATCTACATACACCTCCATATTCTTCCCTAGCAAGGGAGCAAACATTCGATTTACCATTCTTTGGTAGGTGGCTCTGCGTTCTTGAGACCAAATGACATGACTTTGTAGCGAAGTAAAGCCCCCGCATCGGTGATAAAAGAGGTATTCTCTTGATCAGTCCATACATCTTGATTTGATTATATCCAGAGTAAGCATCCATGAAACTCGATAATTCATGGCCCGCTGTTGCATCGACTAACTGATCTATCATAGGCAAAGGGTAACTGTCCTTAGGACAAGCCTTATTTAGATTAGTGAAGTCGATACACATTCGCCATTTGCCATTAGATTTCTTTACTAAAACCACATTAGATAGCCATTGGGGATAATGGACTTCCCTAATGAAATTGGCTCTTAGTAAATCATCTACCTGGTTGGCTATGATCTCGTTCGCGCTCTGGTTTTAATACACGCCGCTCGTTTCACCGCTTGAAATCTGCTGTCACGTTCAACCGGTGCACCATGACATCAGGATCTATCCCTGGCATATCCTCATGAGACCATGCGAATAAATCTGCATTGTCCCTCAAGAAGCTAATCAGTTTTTCTTTCTGCTTAGCCCCTAGGTTTTCTCTAATATTTACTCGTCTGTCTTCCGATGTGAGCGGGATTGATTCTAATTCCTCGGCAGGTTGCCCTCTTTGGTCGGTTTCATCCTCCCTAGGGGTGAGAGGCTGGGCGGTCACCTTCTTTATTGTCTCATCTTATAACCCTTCTGGTCTGCACTGCCACGTAGCTTGAACGAACAAGCCGGCATTGGCTTTATCTCGCGCTCGCTGGTCGGCCTCCTCGCCTTTTGTGGTCGGGCTCGCCAACGAGCGAAGGTCACCGTCTTCACGCGATCCTTCTTGTTTATGTCGCCATGTAGCTTGAACGGTCTGACAGACCTTGTCTTTTTGGTGCTGGTCGGCGTTGGCCTTCCTCTGGTCGGCCTCGGTGTTCCTCTGGTCGGCCTCGGCCTTCTCCTGGTCGGCCTTGGCCTCGGTATGAGGCCGAAGAGATATGTTTCCTCGCGTTCATCGCACACGACGATCCTGATCAGAATCGCGTTGTTCTTCGTTCAAAAATGTGTTTCTTTGCATTCTTTTCATCACTCTGGACAGATTGACTTGGGCACTAGGTTCTCCAAGCAAGCGTTTGTTCGTTCCCCACAGACGGCGCCAACTGTTGTTGCCAAATTTCAGGCAGGAGAATACACCTGACCTCCACGTGACAACGACGGTAAATTTGTAATTCTTAGGGAAGAACATGACCGCAAGACAAGGAAAACCTGGACACCGGTGTGGTGTAGGCCACACAGGCTCCGATGCCTAAGTCAGTGAGGAATCTTAGAGAGAATTATAGAGAAATTTTTTGTATAATGGTCACCAGAATTAACTTACCCCTCTCTCCCCTCCTGGGAGAGATTAAATAGTTTCCCCCAGCGTTCTTCCGTGGCCTCTTGGGTAAAGGAGAGATCGTGGGGAAGTTGAATATGGGCTTTCGGGCCTTTTCGAGTCGCTGCGAGGCTTGGAGATTAAACTTGTAGCTGGTCGGTCTCGGCCTTGGCCGAGGCTGACCATTGGTTTGGGCCAAAACCCAAACCCAAGCCCATGCTTTGTGTCATAGGGCTTGGATAGAGCTCAAACGGAAGAGCTTTACCCTGGTCGGCCTCGGCCCATGTCGAGGCCGACCATGCGCTTGGGCCAAAGCCTAAGCGCGTCTTCTCGTTCCGTCTCTTCTCGGTTCTAGGGTCCTCTGTGGAGTTTCTTGGCCTATTGAGAAAAGGAAAGGTCGGGAGAGGTCTGGAAACAAGCCTATGGGCCGCGTGGGATTGAAGCAAGGCCCAGGATATGGGCTTGGATCTGGTCGGCCTCGGCCTCGTCCGAGGCTGACCACGGGCTTGGGCTTAAGCCTAAGCCTTGACTTCTTTCTTGGGGTGTTGGGCGAGGGTAGAGCCCAAATGGGAGGGTTCTACCCTGGTCGGCCTCGGCCTATGCCGAGGCCGACCACGCGCTTGGGTCGAAGCTCGAGCACGCCCGCCCGTCTGGTTTTGCCTTGGTTCGGTCCCTCTTCGATTTCAGCCTGTTTTGACCTCGTATTGGGCTTCTTATTCTGTCTGACTCTATGCCTTGGTCATTTGACTGCCCATTCTCGTTGGTCCAATTTTAACCCATAACAATTACTAATAGCAATACATCACTAACATTTTTTTTTAACTATTACAACAATAAATTACTTATAGCAATGTATCACTAATGTACCTTTTTTTAATATCCATTAGTGTTAGATGTATATCAATGATAAACATCTATCATTGATAGACGACGTAAAAATGGTCTATCAATAATAAAGATGAAAATGTGTTATTAGTGATAGACATAAAAATAGTCAACAAAATACGTAGAAATAATTGCTAATAGACATAAAAAATCAATAATAAAAGCTATCACTGATGGACATATTAACAGTCTATTCACGATAGTCATAAAATTGTTTATCAGCAATAGACATAAAATGGTCGATTAGTGATAAACATCTATCAGTTATAGATGTAGAAATGGTTTACCAATGATGGACCTAAAAATGGTCTATCGATAATAAAGGTCAACCATTGATAGAATATAAAAATGGTTTATTATTGACAGAGGTTTATCACTAGTAGACTATCAAAGTGATATATCAGTGACATGCCTGAAAATTTAAAAAGTTGATGTATTTGAAATTTTGTTTATTTGCATGACATTTTTTTTTTACAATGTTTTTTGTGTGACATATTTGCAAATATGACAATTAATTTTGCCACCCATTAAAACGGGGTTTCTTCGCTCTGCATTTGAGTTATTAATAGCTTATATTTGTTTTTGTCAAACTATGTTGATATAATTAACTTTACTCTAATCTATTAGCTTAACCTTTTGGGTTGATTGATGATTTAAGATGGTATCAAAGCAAAAGGTCATGAGTTCAAATCCTTGTAAGGTCATTTTCTCTCCAATTAAAGGTTGAAAATTGACGTGATGTGTAAAAGGTATAATTGAAACTTATCTCAAAATTTAAAGTTTTTTTTTAGAATGTATTATTGAGTAATTAATCACGATAAACATATCACATAATAAATTATGTGCCAAATTAAATATTATGTAATTACTAAAAAATTTTGCAAATCCCCAACAAATTTCTTTTTTACAAATTCCACAACAAAAAGCTTCCTTAATACACTTCACATATTAATTACCAAACCCTTTAAATACCTCAAAAAAAAAAAACTCACACTTCCCATTCATCATTCTCTCTCTCTTGCTTCAATTCTCTCAACAGTTCAAATAACAAAATTTCCACTACAACCCAAGCAACCATGGGTTGATTCTTTCATTTTGAAACTTGTTGCTGAGGCAGTTTCTAACACTTTGTTCATCTTTTGCTTCTTCAATTTCTTCATACTCATCATTCTCTTCTCCAATTTTCATCAGCAAAATGATGATGATTTTGATGTCCCACTTTCAATTGTCATTCACAACAACACAAATACACAACAAAACTTCATGCTTCACAAAAATATCACACATTCAACTAATGTAACCCTAAATGAACAGATGGATGCATGAGTTTCAATTGGTGATAATAATGTTGAAGAGAGTGATGATGATCATGAGGATGAAGACGAGGACAAGGAGGATTTCAGAAGAAGAGTGGAAGCCTTTATTGAAAAGGTTAATAGGGGGTGGAGACAAGAACGCTAAACAACTTCGAGATTCATCAATTGAATTGAATTCCATTTGTTCCAACATACTCCACTCCCTTGTAGCCAAACAAGAATCTCCATCACTTTTACCTAAGGGTTAAGTTCTGCCCATCTCTCTCTGTTTTGATATCAGAATTTTGAAGAAGATATACACAAGGTCATAAGAATCAGTAGATTCAATCATAACAATTTTATAAAGATGTAATTCTCTAGTGTTTGATTCAAGGACGCAAAGATGTAACTTTATGATTTCATTAGAAAGCAAATCAAATTGCTAATATTGAAACAAAATGTTAGAAATCAATCCAAATTGTTCTTCCAACCTATAATACATCTATTCATTTAAACATACATCCATTTATCACATATTTATGCTGCATACACAAGGTCGGTTGGTTGCTATCTCGACTTGGTTACATATTTTCCTACGTGCAATTTTGTGTACTATGAGTGCCCAACAACATCGAATCCATTATTTCCAAATAAGAACACTCCAAGGCAGTGAATTAAATTGAACTAAAATGTTATTATTCAGATAGAGAGAATTCTTGAACATGAATAATTTACAAAAATTCTTGCACCTAAACTGCTATAACGTTAAGTGGAATACAACATACAAGACCCAACATGTTGAGAACAAACAACGAACAAGGGGATGGTTTATCAAACAAGTATGTCTCTTAAAAAAATAGAAAACAAAAACATGAACCGTCTTATTTTTTTGTTTCACACTACAAACCCCCCACATTGTATTACTTTATTAAATATTTTGGTTCAAGCATTCTAATCATTCAAACAATTAACAACATTCTAAGGCACAGACATACTCAACATCTTTCACCGGATGAAAATGTTTCATTTGAACTAAGGATCCATTTTTGTTATTACTTTGGGATAGGAGTGATTCCCTAAGCTCATTTCCCCTTTGGCTTATTTCCTGGCTAGATGAGCCTTATTCTATCACTGTTACCATTTTCCATTCAAAATGATTGTAAATCACTAGAATTTTAAACTAGTGATACGCGAGGCACATTCAACTTTCCGTCAGTACCAGTTTGTAACAATTTATCTCATAAGCACAACTATGCATCGCATATCATTTCATAAGAGAGAACGATTATTGAAAGGATAAGAGAATCTTATGATTTTTGTGCATATGAATAACTCGTTAAATTGATCCATACATATGTATATGGTACTCCTTTGGTTATGTTTTCTCCTACCATTTAATATCCTCTGCATATAAAATTTAAAATGCATATTATTAACACACTGTGCCAAATTAAATATTATGTAATTACTAAAAATTTTGCAAATCCCCAACAATTTTTTTTTTTTTTTGCAAATTCCACAACAAAAAGCTTCCTTAATACACTTCTCATATTAATTACCAAACCCTTTAAATACCAAAAAAAAAAAAAAAAACTCACACTTCCCATTCATCATTCTCTCTCTCTTGCTTCAATTCTCTCAACAGTTCAAATAACAAAATTTCCACTACAACCCAAGCAACCATGGGTTGATTCTTTCATTTTGAAACTTTTTGCTGAGGCAGTTTCTAACACTTTGTTCATCTTTTGCTTCTTCAATTTCTTCATACTCATCATTCTCTTCTCCAATTTTCATCAGCAAAAGGATGATGATTTTGATGTCCCACTTTCAATTGTCATTCACAACAACACAAATACACAACAAAACTTCATGCTTCACAAAAATGTCATCATTTCAACTAATGAAACCCTAAATGAACCAGACAGATGCATGAGTTTCAATTGCAGTGATAATAATGTTGAAGAGAGTGATGATGATCATGAGGATGAAGACGAGGACAAGGAGGATTTTAGAAGAAGAGTGGAAGCCTTTATTGAAAAGGTTAATAGGGGTGGAGACAAGAACGCTAAACAACTTCGAGATTCATCAATTGAATCGAATTCCATTTGTTCCAACATACTCCCACTCCCTTGCAAACCAAACAAGAATCTCCATCACTTTGACCTAAGGGTTAAGTTACGCCCATCTCTCTCTCTGTTTTGATATCAGAATTTTGAAGAAGATATAGACAAGGTCATAAGAATCAAGTAGATTCAATCATAACAATTTTACAAAGATGTAATTCTCTAGTGTTTGATTCAAGGGCGCAAAGATGTAACTTTATGATTTCATTAGAAAGCAAATCAAATTGCTAATATTGAAACAAAGTGTTAGTAATCAATCCAAATTGTTCTTCCAACCTATAATACATCTATTCATTTAAACATACATCCATTGATCACATATTTATGCTACATACATTGTGGTCGGTTGGTTGCTATCTCGACTTGGTTACATATTTTCCTACGTGCAATTTTGTTTACTAGGAGTGTCAAACGACATCGAATCCATTATTTCCAAATAAGAACACTCCAAGACTGTGAATCAAATCATCTTCCAGATCTTAGTGACCAACTATTTTAGTGAAGAAAGTTACATTGAATGCATAACTACAACTTTATAATAGTAAAGTTAGATTCTCCATTTCAAAGATTGTAGAATGAGTTTGAGTTTTTTAGAACATCCATTTCAAAGAAGAGATGAGTAGCAATAACATCAAATGTAACAAAATAAGGATAGAGGACAATATAAGTACCTCATAGAAGAAGCCAGACTCTGTACAACCCCTCCCATTTGCATCCTCATCTCTATTTTCCGTAAGCGGACCGACATCTGAACAAAAATAAGGTTTAAATTGAATTAATTAGAAACAGAACTAAAAAACAATTTGAAAGTATTATTGCTCTGTTTTTAATCTCTCTCTTACTTACCTAAACCAAGCCCAGCCCATGTTTATCGATTTTCCGGCAGCCTCATTCTATTGAAATTGAACTACAAAATATGTCTATGCGACGCCGTATCGGAAAAAAAAAAAAAAAAAAGAACCGTTGGTGGATATGGGCTTCCGACGAGGGCTTCTGACGGTCTGTAAATCAGACCCCAACGGCCATAAACATTTTAAAATTCAAATCCCCTTTCTTTCTAATTCTTCCCTTCCCTATAAATCAGACTCAGACTCAGACCCCGCTCCCCGTTACTACCATTGCCCCATTCTAATCATTCTAGCCGTTGCTCTGTTTTCGCCATGTCTTTCCAGTTCGACAACTCTCTGTCCTTTCGATATTCCATCCGCGGATACGGCAACGGCAGTGTGGCTTTCGACGAGCAACCGATGCAATTTCTGGAACTCCGATTGGGGCATTCGAGCCATCTAATCTCACGATCTTCTCACCAAATTCTCCAACGAAGTCCCTCAACTCCAATCGCTACTGCTCTGTTTCCTTTGTCTCTGCGCGACCTTGAAGACCCACCGTTTCTCTCCCACTTCTACGTCATTCATTTTCTAACTTCCTTTAACCTCCCCATCGCCGTTTCTGATGCAATCTTTGAGAAGATCGCCTTCTTCGCCCACCACTTGGCTGCCGGAAACCTCGATCGGAACTTCCACATCAACGTCGCTATCGATTTCATTCAAAATCTATGGGTGGACCTGGACCCAGAAGATTCTCCGGCAGTGACGAATGGGGCGCCCGCGTCGGCCATTGAGAGACTGAAGAACCAGAAATTCGATGGGTTTGGACTCGAAGAAGTGGGAGATGATTGCAGTGTTTGTTGCGATGAACTTAACGCTGAAAAGGAGGTGACAAGAATCCCCTGTGGTCACGTGTATCATAAATCATGTATTCTCACTTGGCTTCAGATGAGAAATTCGTGTCCTTTGTGTAGGGCCAAATTAGAAGAATGAACATTTATTAATTTTTTTTTTTTTTTTAAGAATTCGGTAATATGTAATTCTGATTTTTGTGCAACCACTTCGTTGCAGATGACATGTATTTAGATTAATGAAATGATACTCATAATAACAATACATTCAAATTTTCACAATATATTTTATGTTTGTTTTGTTTGCTCTTTTAGATTTAGTTTTCTAAACCCAAGATTTTTAGGGCAAAATAACTAATTTTAATTCTACACTTCTTTTAATATTCTTTTGAAACTCATAAAAGTTCAATAAAAACTTTATTAAAGAGTGTAAATAAAAGACAACATCAAAATATTTTGAACTAGGGATTCCAATTAAAGAATTTGGTGGAAAGCCAAAAAGAATTAATGAATCAAAAAATTAAAATGGATAAATGAAATAATTTATAATAGAAAACATGAACTAGGAATTTGGTCTAAGATCCTAACAAGGTCCATTGCTAATTCCATAGCCTTGCCAAGCTGAACGCTCATAATATTCTACCTCGTTGAACAATAAACTTATCTCCATCAGAACCAAGTATAGTACTATGGGTGTCAGTCTGGAAAGGCCAAGTTCTCTAAAGGCTAGTTGGCGTCCATCTGGTAGAGCTAGGCATTCACACCACAGTACCTCTATAGAAAATGTGTTTAAATACAAACTATTATACTTTGGGACTCAGTTGAATAAGGTCAAGCACCACTGGAGGTTAGTTGGTAATACCCTAACTATGCTAGACCTCTTCAAAACTATGACTCCTATGTGGGTCAGTCTTGTAGGCAAAATACCACTAAAAGTTACTTGGCAACACCATAAAACATGCCCAACGCAAGGAAAAGTCAACAACATTAGTAACAAGTTCAACATAAACAAGCGTTCACTAAATGAAGGCTTCCTAATTTTGTTGAAAACTACCCATTTAAAAGTGGACACTCCTAATCATACTGCCTCCTAATCCACATGCTAGCGTACATTATTGCAAATCCATACTTGCGAGTTTAAATAGAGTATATTAAATGGCCATACATTTTGAGCAATTAACTAAAAAAAAATCATAAATCATAAACCACCATGCATTTTCAAGATTACACATGCTTGCATATGATGCTCAAAAATATCTAATTGGCTACTTACCTTTCTTTTTAAACAACTAATCACTGGAAGATCTGTCGTCAGAAATGCGTACTCAAGCTCGCCAGAAGAAGATCGCCGAAAACATACCCCAAAATGTTGCGAACTGACCTCACTCGACCCTTTGATTACATTCGAGTCGCTTTCGAGAATATAGATTCAATATCAAGACCAAAGGGATGAGGGCAATTGTTGATTAGTCAGAGAAAAAGAAATCTTTGATGTTCACTCACAATCTTAGAGAGAGGAGGAGAGAGATGAAACAACCCTGCAAGACTTTGACTTTAAAACCTCATGGTCAGCAAACCAGTCACCAGTCCAATCAATAGTTGAATATGGAGATAATTTTTACTCAAAATTTCAAGAGCAAAGATAAATACTTATGCATATTATAAGAACTGACTTCTAGTTGAATCTAATAAAGTTTCCTTGATGTTGTACTTTTCTTGCTACTAAACAAATTTATCCATTGAGTTCTATCAGTTTTTCTAGTTAAACACAACAAATAAGATCTTGGAAGAGGAAAATTGAAATGTTCGTGATTTTAAACTTATATTTTCTTTGTCTCTCCTCAACTGAGAAAATGATTGTTGAACATATATATTCTTTTCATGAAAAGTCTTAATTGAGATAAATATATTTCCACCATTCATACCAGGTTTTAAAAGACTTCATTTTTTCCTTTTTTTTTCATTCATTTCTATCTATTTTTTTTCCTACATTGATTGCCTAGTCACTCACTTTTATGATACCAAGCAAAACCCATAAAGTAAAAAATTAAGAAACTAATATATTTTCCCATAAAAAGGAAAAAAAAAGAGAAAACAAATAAAGATTGATTCACCAAGCAATCAAACCCTCTATAGTTCTTTGTTCCAAAACTATACAAATTTTCAAGACTAGGAGATAATTTCTATTTCATTTATATCCATCTCATTGAATCAAAATTAATCTTTTTCTTCATCAAAAAGCCAAAAAATAAAGCAAACATGATCATCATAGATAATCCTAATACAAGGTAAGCATCACAATTTCTAGTCGCTTCCATCGCCTTAGTAGCTCTATCATTTGGGACATTATCACCGAAGAATACAACCTTTCAAATTAATTGGGAAAATGATGAACACAAAACATTAATTAGCAAGTAATTGAATGATATGAATATACCACTATAAAATTAAAATTTTCATTGAAGAGGAAAGAAAACGAGGTGAAGAATAAATATTATGCACAAGGTTTACTAAAGAAAGTGATATTGTTCAAATATACGCACTAAAATAAACAAGCGAATAATGTATTATCTTAAACTTATTAAGAAGCATAAAAAGAGAACAAATATTTCTCGATGAAACAATAATCATTGAACATTGACAAATGAGAAATATTTGTCACGTCAAAACACTGTAACCAGGCCATAAACGCACACTCAGTTGTAACCAATCCTACTCCCACAATTTTTCATCAAATTTCAATTTCACCATCTGGCCTTTGATTCATACCAATGCTGTTATTTGATCTTGCGCCTACAACATCCAAATTTTCAACTGCTTCTGCCCATTGTAGCAAAATGCATTTGCTGAAATTTCAACTAGAAGTCAATCGTAATCCAAAAAAAAATCTAGCACTAATTAAAAAAAAATGATATAAAAGAGAAAGTGAGGGACTAGGTTCACTCATTAAACACAAAGTTTTCAAAATAAATAAATAAAGTGAAAAGTAACAACCTTTGAGGTCAATCATCAATAAAAAAAGTATACTCGTGTGAGTTTGGGATGAATTTAAAAAAGTATACTCGTGTGAGTTTGGGATGAATTTCTAGAAAATTGTTTTTGACTAAAGCACTTCTCTTACAAGCACTTTTGGAAGAAGCATGATTTGAGTGCTTTTCTTACACTAATTTGAAGTGATTTTTAAGTACTACTAGAATTTTTAAAATTACATTTTACTATAATAACCAAACACTATATATAAAAACTTTGAAAAGTACTATTAGTGGGATAAAAGCACTTCTCCTAATCACAAAAGTTTTCCCAACCTCACCCTCATGGTTCAAGTGAAACTACTCCCTACATCTATTTTCAGAATATCTAAAAAGGATTAGCAAACATTCATTTCTATACTTGTGGGTTGAATTCGAAGTAAAAGTAAATCAAACGTCATTAACATTGAGTTTTATGCCCTAAGACTCGTAGTTTGTAATTTTGTTCAATTTATTTCAATAAAATGTTATTGGTTTTGTTATTTATATATATTTCCTTATATTAACCCTAAATCTAATAAACAAATATCCTAGGTTGTTATATGTCTCTTGAACTGTATGTAGAAGACATATGAGGACCACGGTTCGAGAAATAGTCTAAAGGGTCTATAGTATAGGGATGAGGTTGAGTACCTTATCCTGGTGACACTATGGATATGATCCACTTTGTATATGATACAAACACGGTGATCCAACGTGTTCGTGTAGACGACATGTGAGTGGAGATATCCTATATGATGAGATCACATAAGACCGGACCGCGAATTATTAACCAATAGATGTAACTCCGTTAACTAGTTAGGTTTCTATTTCAATAGGATGACCTGGGCAACTTCATCTCAATCTTAAGCAGGACGAACTCCTGTTTGCAAGGGATTGTCCATTGACAAGTATGGGTGAGAGTGGTCTGAGACGCTGACTCAATAAACCTACCTTCTTAGGGACAAAACGCGCAGGCAGCTGGGGACTTAACCTACCAAGATGGAATTCATTCCTTCCCGACTTTAGGGAAAGAAGATGGGTGTTCCCTTAAGTAGTGCCTCCAGGACTTGAACAAAGGGCCCGACCCTTTCACTGGTTCGAGAGCGAGTTCTGTGAAGAGATTTGAAATTCCCGCAGCGGAAGACGTTCTGAAACGTCGTTGATCCGTTGTATAATTTTTATCTTAAAATCGAACTAAACTACTTTAATTCTAGGTTAAACATGCAAATAAGAAGAGAAAACAATAAGTAATAGATACTAACCTCTAGAAAAACTCTTCTTCAATGTTTTCTACTTCTTGATCACGATCTCGATCCCTCTCGAACGAATGATCTCCTCGAACACGATCCTCGATCCGAATAGCAAGACACCTCCAAAGGGTCTTCTCGGTTGTTCTCCGGAGGTTGAGGGAGAGTAGGTGGGGCTCCCTTTAGCTTTTGGGTGAGGAGAGATTGAGAGAGAATTGAGAGAGAATGCTTGCTCTCTTTGGATCAAAATCCAAAAAATGGCAAGAGTGGCCAAAGGGTTCTTGCAAAGCCTTTAAATACTATTGTGTGATGGAGTAAAATCTCCACCAAATCACAATATTACCACAACTATATGATATACAAATCATATTTGCATATCACATAATATAAGGTATCTCATACCTTATTATACAAAGTCATTTGCATAATTGTGGATTTTTAAATTGAATCACATTCAATTTAATTTCTCTCAATTGAATTTCTCCAATTAGCACTAATTAATGAATAAGGCTATCCTATAGTTTATTATGAATCTCATTCACATAAACTATATATTATGTCATCTATATCTCATATAAATGACATAAATACCCAAATAATGAATTTGAACACTTCAAATTCACATGTCCAATTTGAGCCAATCAAGGGACCTAATGGACCTACACGTGACGAGCTCCAATGATCCGAGACTAACCTGTCAAACTCTTTGACCCGATTATTCAACATTCATTAGCTACGATAACACTCCACAATAGTCGTAGTTGCACTCTTATCACTATAGGACAAGTTGTGTCCATCGATATAACCAATACCCATGAGTCGACCCTTCACGGGTTGTTCGTGGACACTGTTGGGTCAAATTACCATTTTACCCCTGTGTCTACCTTTTGCTCCTTAAGTCCCACTACTCCTCTAATGAACAACTACGTTGTATGATCCAACCATAAACAACAATCCTCTCATGCCAGTAAGAGGGTGGGGCCCCGTTGTTCAAGCCCTGAAGACAACACTTAAGGGAACAACCCCTCTAGTTTCCCTAAGTCGGGAACGAGTGAATTCCTTCTTGCGTAGTCAAGTTCCCAACTCCCCACGTGGTCCTGCCCTGAGAAGGTAGGCATGTTGGGCGAGCAACAGTGGCCACCCTCACCCGCACTAGTCAAAGACGGACCATGGACATGAGTCCGTAACACGCTCAGGATTAAGGTTGAGTCACTAATGGTCATCTACGAAATTATTAGCCCTATAATGTTAACAGTGTTACATCAGTAAGTCTAATAATTCACGGTCCGGTCTTGTACAATCTCATTGCACAAGATGCCCCCACTCGCATGTCAACCACATGAACGAGTCAGATCTCCTCGTTTGTATCTAATACAAAGCGGGCTGCATCCATAGTATATCCAGGATTAGGTCTCCAACCCTATCCATATACTGTAGACCGCTTGGGTCATTAACTCAAACGTGATCCTCCCTGTGTGTCCACTACACACCGTTCAAGTTCTAGTTCCCTCATTAATACAATGACCCTGGAGCTTAGTTTATTGGATTAAGTTTATGAAATATGCGAGACACAAAGTTCAAATAAATAACTCCTATTTATGACACAAAGTTCAAATAAATAACTCTTATTTATTTACAACTTGGAATATTACAAACTACACGAGATAAGGACATACATCCCAACAAACTTCCACTTGGACTAAGCTAGTGGAGTACATAATACATTTCTCAACTGTACAGTAAAGTAATACAATAAAGTAATACAATAAACTAGGGCATTGAATACCCCTTTACAATACTCCCACTTTTCCTAGTCAGGAAGTACTCGAAGACCTAAACTCTCTAGGTGACCCTCAAACACTTTAGTCGTGATGGCCTTTGTAAATGGATCAGCAACGTTGTGCTCCGAAGCTATCTGCGTGACTGTCACGTCTCCGTGGTGCACAATTTCCCGTATTAGATGATACTTACGCTCAATGTGCTTGCCCCTTTTATGACTCCGAGGTTCTCTAGAGTTGGCTACTGCACCACTGTTGTCACAAAGTAGCGTGATCGACAAGTTCATATTTGGAACAACTTCCAAATCCGTCATGAACTTCCTGAGCCAAACAACTTCCTTTGCAGATTCACAAGCCGCAACATACTCGGCTTCCATCGTGGAATCAACGATGCATCACCGCTGATGCTTTCACACACACTACTGCCTCCTCCATTCGAATGAGGGTGACCAGAAGTGGATTTCCTAGAATCCTTATCGGTGCGAAAGTCGAGTGCGTGTATCCCGTAAGGATCAAATCCTCACTCCCATACACAAGGCTGTAGTTCCTCGTTCTCCTAAGATAGTTGAGGATTGCCTTTACTGCTACCCAGTGATCTAATCCTTGATTGGATTGATACCTACTGACAATCCCAACTGCATAACAGATGTCGGGCCTAGTACACAATATGGCATACATCAGGCTCCCTACAACTGAAGCATAGGGAATTCGTCTCATATCCTCAACCTCTTGAGGCGTCTTAGGACATTGATCCTTAGAAAGGTGAACCTCATGCCTGAAAGGCAGCAAACCCTTCTTGGAGTTATGCATCTTATATCTAGACAACATCTTGTCAATATAAGACGCCTGAGACATGACTAGTGTTTTGTTCTTCCAGTTCCGGACTATTTGTATACCTAGAACATACTGTGCCTCTCCCAAATCTTTCATTTGGAATTACGAAGCCAACCATTCCTTAATGTCAGTAAGAAATCCTACCTCATTCCGAATGAGAAGGATATCATCCACATACAATATTAGAAATGCGACAATATTGTTAACGATTTTCTTGTCGACACAAGGCTCGTCAACATTTTGATCAAAGCCATAAGATTTGATCGCCTCATCAAACCTTATATTCCAAGACCTCGAGGCTTGTTTCAGTCCATAAATGGACTTATGAAGCCGACAAACCCTTTGCTCTTGGCCTTGCGCAATGAACCCCTTGGGCTGGTCCATGTACATGGTCTTTTCAAGGTTGCCATTCAGAAAGGCGGTCTTGACATCAATCTGTCATACCTCATAGTCATAACATGCGACAATGGCTAGAAGGATTCTAATCGACTTTACCATGACAACAGGTGAAAAGGTTTCCTCATAGTCAACCCCTTCCACCTGGTAAAACCCTTTGCGATTAGTCGTGCTTTGAAGGTCTGCACCTTCCCATCTACGCCACGTTTACGCTTGTAGATCCACTTGCAACCAATAGGTTTAACCCCATCCGGTTGGTCCACAAGCTCCGAGACGGAATTGAAGTACATCGACTCCATTTATTGGTCCATAGCTTTAATCCATTCGTCCTTGTCAACGTCCGTCATTGCCTGATCATAGGTCAATGGATCCTCGCAATCATCATCAGGAGTGACGACTTGGGTTTAAGCTAAACCCATGTAACGTTTAGGCTGTCTCATAACCCTCCCACTACGTCGAGGCATTTTCAACTCTTGAGAACGGACTTGACTAGACAAGCTAAGATCAACAACACTTGTTGACGTACTAGCCGCATCAACAACTCTTGCTGATGAATTGTCCATTTTGTTTAACACAATCTTACTCTTTGGTAAGTGATCCCTGATATGGTCTTCCTCAAGGAAAGTGGCGTTTGTCGACACAAGCACCCTATTATCCTTAGGATCGTAAAACAGACCACACCTAGTCTCTTTTGGGTAACCTACAAAGAGTCACAACTTTGAACGATGTTCAAATTTCTTCAGGTTTGACACCAACACATGGGCCGGGCATCCCCAAATTCTAAAATGACGTAAACTGGTTTTACGACCATGCCAGAGTTCGAAAGGTGTTTCACAAACACTCTTCGAAGGAACTGTGTTCAAAATGTAAACCACAGTCTCCCCTGCGTAACCCCAAAAAGAATCAGGGAGACGGGCATTGCTCATCATTGACCGAACCATGTCCAACAAAGTTCTGTTTCTCCTCTCCGATTCACCATTCTGCCGTGGCATACCAGGTGCTGAGAGTTGGGACGTAATTCCATGTTCTATCATATAGTCCTGAAATTCAGTGTCCATATACTCTCCATCTCGATCCGATCGAAGTATTTTAATCGTTTTACCTAACAGGTTCTCAACCTCAGTCTTGATCTCCTTGAACTTTTCAAGAGTTTCAGACTTCCTATGCATTAGAAGTACACTCTTCACTAGTCTCTCAATTCTATTGAGATTTATGTGGCCTAACCTTAGATGCCAACGATGAGCACTTTCTTTAGGAGAAACTTTTAATCTCTTAGTTCGTGTTTCTGCTGTTTTAAACAATTCGGTATTCAAAACACTTTTGACCGAATTAGGGTTCAAAACATATAAATTGCTCTCAAGCGAAGCAGAACAAATCAAATTTCCATTTCGAGAAATAAACGCTTTATTACTCTTGAAAGAAACAGAAATATTTTGTTCTAAGAGGCAGGAAATAGAAACTAGGTTTCTAGTAAACCCTGGAAGTATGTACATATTATCCAATAATAAGTACTTCTCGCCAAAGAACAGCTTCACCGTGCCTATTGTTGCAGCTGAGACAACTTCTCCGGATCCAACCCTGAGTGTTATCTCACCCTCTTGCAGCCGCTGCCAGGAACTTAATTATTGAAAAGAAGAGCAAACGTGGTTATTGGCGCCTGAATCCAATATCCAAACAGAGTCACTACTCTCCACTAAACAATTTTCTGTGACAAGTAAATCATATTTACCTGTCATCTTCTTTTCATCAAGGAACTTGGGACAACTCCTTTTCAGGTGTCCGTCCCCATTGTAGTATAAACACTTTCTGGCAACGTCCTTTATTTCTTTGCCTTTTAGGGGGGCAGCGCGGTCAACCCTATCCTCTTTCAACTTCTCCTTCTTCCCTTTAGGGCCTGAAGAGCCTACAAACTTTGTCCCAGAGATCGAACCCCTGCGAAAAGGTCTAAAGGAAACACTTGCCTCGGATTCCTGTCCTCTGGTTTGCACCAAGGACTGGAAGGTTTGTAGATCGTTGAATAGGACTGTTGGACCGAGCACCTGAGGACCCTCCTAAGTGAGCGCGAACTCTAGGTCGTCATTTACCAAAATCATGTTAATATTGTTTTTTCACGAAATATTATCGCCGACTAACTTAACGGAAGCTAAATGAACGTTAAAAACGTTTAACATTTTGTTGCTGAGAAAATGAAAAAACTTTGTATTAGTCTCGCAAAAAACTTTATGAAAATCCAATCAGGTTTTAGCAAATTTTTATCCTATGATCCCTAGGTCATTTAAAATTTGCAATGATACCTCAAAGGTTTAGAATGACCGCCACTGTACGGTAGACAAAGCCACTCCTCCTCTAGGACGAGACTTTCTCGACCATACCCTAATACCATAATAACTCTTATTCCATTAGGCATCCAGTTACCATTTTTCGGTCTGAATCCATTAACTCTTAATGAATCTTGTGATTGTCACCCTCTATCTTTAAATTTCCAAGTATCCGTCCAAAAATAACTGTCGTAGGGAGGACTAAGAAGGAAAACCAACAAGGAAATCGTATTCCTTTCGAGAATTCACGGTGTTCCGACTCCCATGATCAAGGCGCTCCGTAGGGATTGTCTGGTCCAGAACAAACTAGCAGGCGGATCATTAGCGTCTCACGGTGTGAATCGAAAGAAGAGACCGTGGGTCCCGTTTTCACAGGTCTCGCTCTCACTCAATATAAGTACTCTCTCCATTAACATTGAATATTGACCCATACAAATGCCACCCATAGGAGGACGCTCCCATTTGTGCCACGAGGGCGAGTATGGATCTCACGTTGCGAACTTAACAGAGATTTGTGGATGAAAAATTAAATGTATCTCATACTCTTTATTTCCTCCCACTCAACACTTTAAATTAATCGGGTTGACCTAGATAAACCGGCTAAAATTTACCTAAGTCTACCAATATAACTCATATATTGGAATAGCCTAAGTCTATAATCACATTATTAACTTAGGTCTATGTGAGTAAATTAATTAACTCTTAATTAACGGCACTCACGAAAATATAACCTATGAATCTCCGAACTGAATTCACTCCCAGGTCGGTTCTAAGGTAGGGGTGTTCCGCAAAACGTCAGCTTAAATACCCCAGCCTTAGATAGAACCTTCCTTAGACAGAGTTACTTATCAGTCTCCATTCAAAGGTCATATTTGATTTCCTAATTCTAATCTTATCACAACTAGAAAACCTAAGTCTAATTATTCAAGTTCTAAACATTTTAAAAACTAATAATTAACTTAGGTTACATGCATTTCTATGTTATAGTGCTTGATCATTCATCACATGAATAATACTATACTATAACATACATTCATCACATGAATTAAATGCATGAGCATGCTTTTAATCTAAAAAATATAACACTTCTATTTAAATAAATTAAAACATGCAAACTTTATATTATAACTCTTATAATATAAACCTATCATGCATTCTATATATTATAACTCTTATAATATAAATATGATGCCTCAAATGTTTAACCTAAGGTGAGATTTTAAATCTATATGACATATATTATGCACATAGAAAAATATTTCATACATCTCATGCATAAAATAAATAAATATCATTATTGGACCGATTTTTGGCACCCTAAGGACATAAAATTAAATTAATTAACATTAATATAACATTTCTATTAATATTAATTAAAATAATTAATAAAATACATTTAATAAAACGTTTTTACAAAAGAAAATAATTAAAAATAAATTAAAAATCGGCAACACGCCCACCATGCCTCGAACCGCTGCCCTCATGCCCACTTTGCCACTAACCGCACGATCTCCATTGGAACTGGCCACTACGCGGCAGCGTTGCAACACCGTGGCAAGCGTTGCACCTCGCGTGCGCAACGCCTTAGCGTTGCAATGCTACACCCAGTGTTGCAACACTGACCTGCAGCAGCGCCTTGATCATCATGGACAACGTTGAGACGCCAATAAACAACGTCTCAACACTGTCGACAGAACAAAAAACACTTTGTCGTTTTTTGTCGTTTTCGCCCGTTTCTGCTCCGATTTCTTCACAGCATCTAATGCCACGAACGACACGGACTTACAGACTCGATTTACATAAAAAAATGCCCAAAACACAAGGCCTTTACATTGATCTCATCAACTTTGAATGTAAATCTAACTAAGTGCCAAAAATCGAAAACATCCAAAATGCAAACCATTAACATTAATCTCATGAAAATTAATGCTACCAGCCTAATTTTGAGAATTCACAGAATACATAACGAAGAGCAACAATTGACTTTGATACCAATTGAAGGGATTTAGAATTCCCGCAGCGGAAGACGTAGTGAAACGTCGTTGATCCATTGTGTAATTCTTATCTTAAAATCAAACTAAACTACTTTAATTCTAGGTTAAACATGCAAATAAGAAGAGAAAACAGTACGTAATAAATACTAACCTCCTGAAGAACTCTTCTTCAACGTTTTCTACTTCTTGATCACGATCTCGATCCCTCTCGAACGAATGATCTCCTCGCACACGATCCTCGATCCGAATAGTAAGACACCTCCAAAGGGTCTTCTTGGTTGTTCTCGGGAGGTTGAGGGAGAGTAGGTGGGACTCCCTTTGGATTTTGGGTGAGGAGAGATTGAGAGAGAATTTAGAGAGAATGCTTGCTCTCTTCGGATCAAAATTCAAAAAATGGCAAGAGTCCCTCCAAAGGCTTCTTACAACGCCTTTAAATACCATTATGTGATGGAGTAAAATCTCCACCAAATCACAATATTACCACAACCATATGATATACAAATCATATTTGCATATCACATAATATAAGGTATCTCATACCTTATTATACAAATCTCATTTGCACAATTGTGGATTTTTAAATTGAATCACATTTAATTTAATTTCTCTCAATTGAATTTCTCCAATTAGCACTAATTAATGAATTAGGCTATCCTATAGTTTATTATGAATCTCATTCACATTAAACTATATATTATGTCATCTATATCTCATATAAATGACATAAATTTCTAAATAATGTATTTGAACACTTAAAATTCACACCAAACTGTAAACCCTCAAATTGTCCAATTTGAGCCAACCGAGGGACCTAATGGACCTACACGTGACGAGCTCCAATGATCCGAGACTAACCTGTCAAACTCTTTGACCCGGTTATTCTACATTCATTAGCTATGGTAACACTTTACTAAAACCCGTAGCTGCACTCTCATCACTGTAGGACAAGTTGTGCCCATCGATAGAACCAATACCCATGAGTCAACCCTTCACGGGTTGTTCGTAGACACTGCTGGGTCAAATTACCGTTTTACCTCTATGTCTACCTTTTGCTCCTTAAGTCCCACTGCTCCTCTAATGAACAACTACGTTGCATGATCCAACCATAAACAACAACCCTTTCATGCTAGTAAGAGGGTGGGGCCTCGTTGTTCAAGCCCTGGAGACAACACTTAAGGGAACAACCCCTCTAGTTTTTCTAAGTCGGGAACGAGTGAATTCCTTCTTGCATAGTCAAGTTCCCAGTTCCCCACGTGGTCCTGTCCCTGAGAAGATAGGCATGTTGGGCGAGCAACAGTGGTCACCCTCACCCGTACTAGTCAAAGGACAAACCCTCGCAAATAGGAGTCCGTAACACACTCAGGATTAAGGTTGAGTCACTAATGGTCATCTACGAAATTATTAGCCCTATACTATTAACGGTGTTACATCTGTAAGTCTATAATTAACGGTCCGGTCTTGTACAATCTCATTGCACAGGATGCTCCCACTCGCATGTAACCACATGAACGAGTCAGATCACCTCGTTTGTATCTAATACAAAGCAGGTCGCATCCACAGTGTATCCAGGATTAGGTCTCCAACCCTATCCATATACTGTAGACCGTTCGGGTCATTAAGTCGAACGTAATCTTCCCTGTGTGTCCACTACACTCCATTCAAGTTCTAGTTCTCTCATTAATACAATGACTCTGGAGCTTAGTTTATTGGATTAAGTTTATGATTATGCGAGACACAAAGTTCAAATAAATAACTCTTATTTATTTACAGAAAGTTCAAATAAATAACTCTTATTTATTTACAACTTGGAATATTACAAACTACACGAGATGAGAACATACATCCAAACAAACTCCCACTTGGACTAAGCTAGTGGAGTACATAATACATTTCTCAAATGTACAGTAAAGTAATACAATAAAGTAATGCAATAAACTAGGGCATTGAATACCCCTTTACAATACTCCCACTTGCCATAGTCAGGAAGTACTCGAAGACCTAAATTCTCTAGGTGACCCTCAAACACTTTAGCCGTAAGGGCCTTTGTAAATGGATTCAGCAACGTTGTGCTCCGAAGCTATCTGCGTGACTGTCACGTCTCCGCGGTGCATAATCTCTTGTATCAGATGATACTTACGCTCAATGTTCTTGCCCCTTTTATGACTCTGAGGTTTTCTAGAGTTGGCTACTGTACCACTGTTGTCACAAAACAACGTGATCGACAAGTTCATATTTAGAAAAACTTCCAAATTCGTCATGAACTTCCTGAGCCAAACAGCTTCCTTTGAAGCTTACAAGCCACAACATACTCGGCTTCCATCGTGGAATCAGCGATGCATCCCTGCTTGATGGTTCGCCACACTACAGCTCCTTCATTCAGAATGAAGGCTGACCCAGAACTGGATTTCCTAGAATCTTTATCGGTCTGAAAGTCATAGTCTGTGTATCCCGTAAGGATCAAATCCCCACTCCCATACACAAGGATGTAGTTCCTCGTTCTCCTAAGATACTTGAGGATTGACTTCACGGCTCTCCAGTGATCTAATCCTTTATTGGATTGATATCTACTGACAATCCAAACTGCGTAACACATGTCGGGCCTAGTACACAACATGGCATACATCAGGCTCCCTATAGCTGAAGCATAGGGGATTCGTCTCATATCCTCAAAAGATCGTTGGGACATGAGATGTTCTGGGAATGGTAGTTAGCTTAGATTGTCTCAATTCAGCGGAGGTACTCCTATTTTCAAGGGATTGTCCTTTGACTAGTATGGGTTAGAGTTGCCTGAAACGTCAACTCAATAAGTGACTAATATGCAGTACCATGTGCTTGATGGAAAAATCAATACGATGTTTATCTACATTCCTAGTCATGCACTTGTCGTATGTAGGGCTTGTTAAAAATATCATGTTCTCATGAATGTGTTGTATTAACAAAGAAGCACTTATCTGTCAAGCACTTATCTTACAAAAAGACATAGATTATTCTATATCAGAGTTCCCCAACTTTTAACTATCGCATTCCAAACTATATATACACAGTTTATAAAATATATATCTAAATGGAAATATGGAAAACAAAAAAAAACTTGAATGTTGTGAGAACAACTTGAATGTTGGTGCATTTTCTTCTTTTCTTCTACTGATCCGAACCTTGAAGTAAACAGTGATCTCATAATCTTAGATGACGTTGTAACTCTATGTTCTTATATACTTCTATTTCTTTTCTGCATGAAGACATTATTAAACCTTTTAGTATATATGATATATTCCCCCGTTTCAACGAAAATACTTTATATCTTTACATCATACCTAATAGCATAAAATTTAACACACTTTATCAGACTAACATATTATATATATGGATTCGTTAGTATTATATATTATACAAGAATATATATAACATATGTACCCTTAGTAATCCATAACAGTTGATTTAACTATTGAACTGTTTATCATTTAATATACATATGATAAATTGCATATTATCAATTTTTAAAATATATACCCATGTTCACACATGATAGATAATGTCCTTCCATTCATGATATCCATCATACAGAAAACCATACATATCTTCCATTCAGGATGTCCATCATACTAGGAATAATGTCTTCATACACAGTTTATATCTTATATATATAGATTGTCACATGAGTTACATTCTGGTATTTTCCACCACAATCCACCTTTATATGTTTAATACACAACCAATGTAGCTAATGCTAACCATTTTTCAATATATATCGCTCATGCACGTAGCCAATACATAATTTCAGATGCAATAAACAACCAAATTATATAACGTATAATGTACCAAGAAGTCATACAAACAAAAAAAATCCTATCTACTTAAACTCCTAAAAAGTTTTTCCACACCATTTCATAGTTATTAATATATAGAAAACCATGTCTACTTTAATTCTTAAAAATTCTTATCACCGTTACAAAAAAATAAACATATCATCATAATTGTGATAACAAATTGAATGTCGGTGCATTGTACTCTTGGGTACTCAATATCTTCTCTTTCTTTCTCTCTTCTGTTGATTCGAACTTTGAAGTAAATGGTGATCTCAAGATCTTGGAAGGCATTTGTACTCTACGACAATAAACCTTCAAAGCTTCACCAACTACCACTTCTTTTGACTTTGTAAAATACTTTCTCCGCTTCGCAAATGGTCCTTCCTCTTTTAGTTGCAAAAATTTGATCGATATATTGATTTCAAAATTAATAGAAGGACAAATCACATTTATACCTTATATATCACAATATCACTCACCAAGTGGTAACATCTATGATCTTGATATATAAGGTATACCTTATATATACCTTATATATGAAGATCAGAGATGTCATCAAGTGGTAACATGTTGCAACCTCAACTTCCCAAATTCAATGGGAAGAATTTTAGTCAATGGAGTATTCAAATGAAAGTGTTATATGGCTCGCAAGATTTGTGGGAAATTGTTGAAAGAGGATACACTGAAGTTGAAAATCAAGACGGACTCACGAATGAACAACTTGTTGAGTTGAGAGAAAATCGTAAGAAAGACAAGAAGACTTTATTCTTTATTTATCAAGTTGTAGATGAAGGAATCTTTGAAAGAATTTCAACAACTACTTCTAGAAAGGCAGCTTGAGATATTTTACAATCCACTTATCAAGGAGAGGATAGGGTAAAAATGGTAAAATTACAAGCCCTCAAATTTGAATTTGATTCCATAAAAATGAAAGAGACCGAAGGTGTTGAAGATTTTTTTTAATCGTATTCTTGCTATTGTCAACAATTTGAGATCAAATGGAGAAGAAATTGGTGATCAAAGAATTTTTGAAAAGATTCTTAGAAGTATGCCAACAAAGTTTGAGCATATTGTTGTTGCAATTGAAGAATCAAAAGACTTATCTACATTGTCTATAAATAGCTTGATGGGATACCTTCAATCCCATGAGGTTAGATTAAAACAACATGACGTTACTCCTCCTGAGGAAGCATTTCAGACGCAAACTTCATTCAGAGGTGATTCTCGTGGAAGACGTGGTGGTCATGGCAGACGAGGAGAAGGAAGAAACTATGGTAATAGAAATGGTATGAATTCTGAAAATCAACAAGAAAGCTCTTCTTCATCTCGAGGAAACATGGAGTGGAAGTAAGCCTTCAGTTGAACATTTTCGAGTTTTTGATTGTGTTTCTCATGTCATGTGCCTGACAATACAAGAAGCAAGTTAGATGATAAAAGCATCAGTTGTGTTTTGCTTGGGGTTAGTGAAGAGTCTAAGGACTATAGACTTTATAATCCAATTTCTCAAAGGATTATAATTAGTAGAGATGTTGTATTCGAGGAAGACAAGTGTTGGGAATGGGATAAAAAGTATGAAACTGAAATTGCATGCGATTTAGAATGGGATGATTATTTAGATGAGGAGCCAACATTGGAGCAGAATAGAGATGGAACAACCTCTGATATTGATGATGAAGAAAATCACAATTCTAATTCATCCGTTGAAGAAGGTTCTACTAACTCAAATGAAGAAAGAAGTATAGTGTTGCCAGTATGGATGACAGATAATGTTGAGCAGCGGAAACGTGATTTGAAATCGATTTTGCTAGTTTATTTTGGTTGAACACAAATACCAATACATTGGTCAAAGACAGAGATAAGCAAACATTTCTAATTTAATTAGACATGGATAAAATAATGCAAACATGGAATTTAGTAATTAAACTAAAAGGACAGAGATGCTTACCTTTGTGGTTTCAATTCAGCAACTCCTTGCCAATCGTAAAGCAACACAGGAACACACTGAAACTCCTCTGTTCTTTCTTCACCACAGGGACACAACCAGTAGTGAGAACCTCCTATGGCTCTGAGTATCTACTTAGATGAACCTTGGTGGGAAGGTGTTCCAACTTTTGGAAGAATAGAAAAGGGAATTGAGAGAGAGAATTTTTCCAGCAAAAATCAGATAGATCGATCAACCTTTTCCTTCTCCAATTAGAGAAAAGATATACTCCAGAGTGATAACTTCCCCCACTCACTATCGATAGGGAGTTGGAGGAAAGTGGGGAACGTGCCACACATTCCCCTGTTCTTTTTTATTTTTATTTTTATTTAATGAATAATTAATAAAATTAATTATTAAATAAATCAATTAAATCACATTTAATTAAAATAAATTAAATATCATATATTTAATTTGAATTAAATCACATTTAATCAATTTTTCCTCTAACCTATAGTTTTAATGCACATCTAATGCACATTAAATTTTGACCTATAGTTTTAATGCACATCTAATTCACATTTAAATTAAACGTTTGAACTCTTTCAAATATTTAATTCTCTAAAATAATTTTGAAGGGAATGAGAATCCCCGCGCAGCGGAAGACGATCGAATCGTCATGGTATCATTATGCAATTTGATTTCTTCTTTTGGTGAGAATTCCAAAAATGAGCAAATGGTTAAATGAACCCTTCTTGCAAAGGGGTTTATATAATGGTGATAGGTGGAGTTGAAATCTCCACCTATTTACCATTTTATCACAATCATAGGTCAAATCATATTTGCATAACCACATATAATAAGATATCTCATATCTCATTTTACAAATCACATTTGTATTATTGTGGATTTTTAAATTGAATCACATTCAATTTAATTTATCTCAATCTAATTTCTCCAAGTTAGCCCTAATTCAACAATTAGGCTAACCTATAGTTTATTATGAATCTCATTCACATTAAACTATATAACATATCATTCATATCTCATATAAATGACATAATTACCCTTCTAATGAACTTGAACACTTCAAATTCACACAAAAAATGTAAACCTTCTATTAATCCAGTTTGAGCCAACCGAGGGTCCTTATGGACCTACAGTGACGAGCTCCAATGATCTGAGATTAACCTGTCAAACGCTTTGACCCGGTTAATCAACATTTTGTTAGGATTTATGCCATAAAACTCGTAGTTTGTAATTATGTTCTAATTAATGTAATAAAGTTTCATTATTTCAATAAAGTGTTATTGTTCGCTATCTACGAGTTTGCCTTTATTTAAAACCCTAAATCCAATAAACTAAACACCCAAGGCTGTTAAATGAATCTTTAACTGAATGTAATGTACATTTTGGGTACCTTACCCTGGTAAAACTATGGATATGGCTCATTTTGTATTTGATATAAACACTGTGATGCTGACGTGTTCGTGTAGATGACATGTGAGTGGGGATATCCTATGTAATGAGATTACATAAGCCAGGACCACGAAATAGTAACCTCTATTTCAGAACTCAGTTGACTAGTTAGGTTTCTATTTCACTAGGATGACCTAGGCAACTTAATCTCAATCACGAAAGCGAGATTTACGAACTCCTGTTCGCGAGGGATTGTCCTTTGACTAGTATGGGTGAGAGTGGCGATTCGCTGAGACTCAATATGCCTACCTTCTTGGGGACAAGACCGAGTGGCGGTGGGAACTTAACTTAGCAAGATGGAATTCACTCCTTCCCGCCTACTAGGGTAAGTAGAGGAATGTTCCCTTAAGTGGTGTCTCGGGACTTGAACAAAGGGCCCGACCCTCTCATTGGCCCGAGAGGACTCTGTTTGTTGGTAGGGACGACAAACAAATTGTTCATTAGAGAGCACACGGTACTTAAGGCACAAGATGTAACCCGGGGGTAAAGCGGTAATTTGACCTCTTTGGTGTTACGAACATTCGTGAAGGATTGACTTGCTTTGTTATTGGTCAATGTCCATGGACACGAGAAATATATCCGCAGTGATGAGAAGAGTGCAATTTGTGGGACTTTAGTGGAGTGTTCCATGATTAACGAATGTTGATTGAGAGGTTAATGAGATTAAGCGAGCAATCTTGTATCGTTGGAGCTTCGATGCAGTAGGTCCATTAGGTCCACCTTCTAGCTCGTAAAGGGTTCTTAGATCATTTGAATTTGAAATGTTCAAATTCATTAGGGAATATATTTAATGTATATTGATACGATGTAATATATAGTTTTGGAACTATATATTATAAATTTAATATGAATATGATTCATATTAAATTATATGAGAGAATTGAATATTTGAAAGAGTTCAAATATTGTTTTAGATGTGAATGTGATTCACATTTGCAAACTATAGGGTAAAATTTAATGTGCACTGGATGTACATAAGACTATAGGTTAAAGGGGTAATATGATTAAATGAGATTTAATCTAATTAAATATATGATATTTAATTTGTATTATTTAAATGTGATTTAAATGAATAATTAAATTTTATTTAATTATATTATTATTATAATAAATGAGGGAACGTGTCATCTAGACACGTTCCCCACTACCCCTCTCTTCTCCCTATCGACAGTTTAACAGGGAGAAGGGGTTGCTCTTGCCAATGATCGATCTGCAAAAATTTTGGAGAAGAGTCTCTGAAAGAATTCTCTCTCTCACACACTCTCATTCCCAAATTTTCCCAATTGTTGGAATCCTTCCCACAAAGGAGAGATCTAAGCACTCAGAGACATAGAGGGTTTCCAAGTGGTAGTGTTCCTGCTTGAAAAACAGAGAGTTGCATGTTGCTGATTTACTGGAATTTGCTTGGAGCAAGGAGTTGTTGCGAGTCTACAAAGGTAAACGTTTCCTTTCCTCTCTTCATAGTTTAATTGTTAAACTCAGTATGTTTGTATGCAATTAATCCATGCCTAATTAGATTAGAGTTAATTATATGCTTGTTCTGTATTATTTATCATTATACTGGTTTTTGGTTCAATTAAAACAATCAAGCAATAACGATCCCAAACACGTTTCTGCTGCTCAAGGAGATTAGATATCCATCAATTGGTATCAGAGCAATGCTTGTATTGTTTTGTTTTGAAACAAAATTGCATTGATTTTGGTGGGAATTGCATTGGTTTCTTTGTATATCTTTGTTTAGGAGTTTTTTTGCCATAGTTTACCTTTGATTTTGATCAAATTGTATGTAAAGGCCCCTGCGTTTTTGGGCAAAACGTGTAAAATTGAGTCTGTAATTTAGTTACGAGTCGTTCGGGACAAGTTTCATTCAATTTGGTTGAGAATCGAAGGAGAAATTGAAGAACGAAGGCTGCTTGTGTTTGTGAGTTTCACTCTCTCGCTAAGCGAATAGCGGCGTAACGTGAAGAAACGGCGTCGCAACGCCGGCGCTCCCTATCGACGCGGGCACTCAAGGGGTCAGCGGCGTTGCAACGCCGCCCCTCAGCGTTGCAACGCCATCCCGATATCAGGCGCGCAAGACGACGAAGCGGGCATTGCAACGCTGGCCTCAGCGTTGTAACGCCGTGGGGCATTCCAGCAGCTGCAGACCGGTTCGGTTGGTTCAAGTTTTTTTGATCCGGTTCGAACGGTTCAAGGCCGGTTCAGGGTGTTTTTGGACCGATTTCATGAAATAAGTTAATGTAATTTATTGTTTTTGCACTTTAGGGGCCAAATTATTCCGGTTTTACAGCTTTTTATCTATATGAATGTCATTTAGATTATTCCCACCTTAGGATAAGCATGTTCATGCATTTTACTTATATAAATGTTATATGAATATGGTTGAATGCATGACTAATTTATTTTTTCATGAGTAATTAATTATAAGTGTTATAATTAGATTATATGGAAAATAAATTGCATGGAGCATGAAATTACTTAGTTTAAAATAAATGTTATTTTGTTTAAGTAATTTTATAATTCAAGTAGTTGAATTTCTTTTATAATTCCAATTTGAATATTGATTGTTGGATTTATAATATAGTTTCTTTATCATAGGTTAATTATTAAAATTTATAAAAGTTATAAATTAAAGGGGTTTTAGAAACCATAACCTATAATAAAGAAATGCATGCAAACATAGGAACTTGGGTTAAATCTAATTAGTTTTAAATCGTTTAAAATTAATTTAGACCTAAGTTTCAATTTCTAATAGGATTAGAAATAAGTCTTACGTAATATTTTAAATGATTTAAAATATAGTGGGACTTTAGGACTTTGGTTATGAGGGAACTCTACCGGTGAAGTTCTGTCTAAGGCTGGGGGTACTTAAGCTGACGGTTAACGGAACACCTCCTACCTGGGAACTGACCCTTTGTTGGGATGTATGTCCTCATCTTGTGTAGTTTGTAATATTTCAAGTTGTAAATGAATAAGAGTTATTTATTTCAACTTTGTGTCTCGCATTTTTCATAAACTTAATTCAATAAACTAAGCTCCAGGGTCATTGTATTAATGAGAGAACTAAGAACTTGAACGGTGTGTAGTGGACACATAGGGAGGATCACGTTCGAGTTAATGACCCGAACGGTCTACAATATATGGATAGGGTTGGAGACCTAATCCTAGATACACTGTGGATGCGGCCCGCTTTGTATTAGATACAAACGAGGTGATCTGACTCGTTCATGTGGTTGACATGCGAGTGGGGGCATCCTGTGCAATGAGATTGTACAAAACCGGACCGTGAATTATTAGACTTACTGATGTAACACCGTTAATAGTATAGAGCTAATAAATTCGTAGATGACCATTAGTGACTCGACCTTAATCTCTGGCGTGTTACGGACTCTGTCTGCGAAGTGCGTCCTTTGACTAGTACGGGTGAGGGTGGCCACCGTTGCTCGCCCAATATGCCTATCTTCTCGGGCGAGGACCACGTGGGGTGCTAGGAACTTGACTACGCAAGAAGGAATTCACTCGTTCCGACTTAGGAAACTAGAGGGTTGTTCCCTTAAGTCTTTGTCTCCGGGGCTTGAACAACGGGACCCCACTCTCTCATTGGCACGAGAGGGTTTTTGTTTATGGTTGGACCATGCAACGTAGTTGTTCATTAGAGGAGCGGTGGGACTTAAGGAGCAAGAGGTAGACACGGGGGTAAAGCGGTAATTTGACCCGGTGTGACTACGAACAACCCGTGAAGGGTCGATTCATGGGTATTGGTTATATCGATGGATACAACTTGTCCTACTGATGATGAGAGTGCGACTACGGGCTTTAGTGGAGTGTTACCGTAGCTAATGAATGTTGAATAATCGGGTCAAAGAGTTTGTGAGTTAGTCTCGGATCATTGGAGCTCGTCACGTGTAGGTCAATTAGGTCCCTCGGTTGGCTCAAATTGGACAAATTGAGGGTTTCTGATTTGGTGTGAATTTGAAGTGTTCAAATTCATTATTTGGATATTTATGTCATTTATATGAGATATAGATGACATAATATATAGTTTGATGTGAATGAGATTCATAATAAACTATAGTATAGCTTAATTGATTAATTAGTGCTATTTGGAGAAATAGAATTGAGAGAAATTAAATTGAATGAGATTCAATTTATAATTTCACATTTATGCAAATGAGATTTGTATAATAAGGTATGAGATACCTTATATTATATAATATGCAAATGTGATTTGTATATTATATGGTTGTGGTAAAATTGTGATTTGGTGGAAGTTTTAACTCCATCACACAATAGTATTTAAAGGCTTTGCAAGAAGCCTTTGGTATGCCATTTTGCCATTTTTTGGAATTCCATCCAAAGAGAGCAAATGTTTTCTCTCTAGAACTCTCTCAATTCTCTCTAATTCTCTCCTCACCCAAAACCAAAGGGAGTCCCACCTACTCTCCCTCAACCTCCCGAGAACAACCGAGAAGACCCTTTGGAGGTGTCTCCCTGTTTGGATCGAGGTTCGTGTTCGAGGAGAACGTCGGATCGAGAGAGATCGTGGACCAGGAGAAGGAGAAAACGTTGAAGAAGAGTTCTTCAAGAGGTTAGTATCTATTACTTCTTTTTGCTTACTTCTTCTTCTTTGCATGTTTAGCCTAGGATCTATGAGATAGATTCAATTTTAAGATAGGTTTTACACAACGGATCAACGACGTTTCACAACGTCTTCCGCTGCGGGAATTCAAAATCCCTTCAATTGGTATTAGAGTCAATCGTTGCTCTTCGTTGTGTATTCTGTGAATTCTTAAAATTAGGTGGGTAGCATTAATTTTCATGAGATGAATGTTAATGGTTTGCAATTTTGGATGTTTTTCGGTTTTGGCACTTTTAGATTTACATTAAAGTTGATGAGATCAATGTAACGACCCGTTATTTTTGGGCATTTTTTAATGTAAATCGAGTCTGTAAGTCCGTGTCGTTCGTGACAAGAGTTGTCGTGAAGAAAACGGAGAAAAAACGGGCGATTTCGGTGAAAAACAGCAAAAGTGGTGTTGCTGGAAGTTCATCAGTGTTGCGACGTTGTTCATCAGCGTTGCGACGCCATCCTTGCTGCTGGAGGCTGCTGCAGTGCAGCGTTGCGACGCTAGCGGTGGCGTTGCAACGCCACAACGTTGAGAACGCTGGGTGCGACACTATACATTTTAGCGTTGCAACGCAGGTCAATGTTACAATGCTGTGGCGTAGTGGTGCGTGGAGTGAATAAATTGCGGAGGCGTGCATCGTGGTTGGCGGTTGTGCAACTGCCATTTATTTTCGGTCAGATTCGTGCGACTCTATACATTTTAGCGTTGCAAAGTAGTTTCAAGGTTGACGCCTGGCGTAGTGGTTCGTGGAAGTGCGGATTATGCGGTGACGTGTTACGTGAGCGTTGTTTTGAGCCCTGGCTGGCACAACTGCCTTTTTATTTATTTATTTTTATTTGTAAATTTTGGTTTTTTAATTCTATTTTATTTAATTATTTTAATTAATTATTTTAATTAATATTAATATAAATGTTATATTAATGTTAATTAATTTAATTTTGTGTCCCTAGGGTGCCAAAAACTGGTCCAATATTGCTATTTAATTATTTTATGCATGAGATGTATCATTTAATTATTTCTATGTGCATAGAGTATGCCATATAGATTTAAAATCCCACCTTAGGTTAAACATTTCATGCATCATATTAATATTATAAGAGTTATAATATATAATATGCATGATAGAATTATATTATAAGAGTTATAATATAATGTTTGCATGATCTAATTTATTTAATATAAGTGTTATATTTTTAAATTAAAAGCATGCTCATGCATTTAATTCATGTGATGAATGCATGTTATAGTATAGTATTATTCATGTGATGAATGATCAACCACTATAACATAGAAATGCATGTAACCTAAGTTAGTTATTAGTTTTAAATGGTTTAGAACTTGAATAATTAGACTTAGGTTTTCTAATTCTAATAAGATTAGAATTAGGAAATCAAATATGACCTTTGAATGGAGACTGATAAGTAACTCTGTCTAAGGAAGGTTTTGTCTAAAAAAGGTGGGGTATTTAAGTTGACGCTTGCGGAACACCCTACACGGAAACCGACACGGGAGTGAATTCGGTCGGAGATTCTTAGGTTATATTCTCGTGAGTCTTAGTTAATTAAGAGTTAATTAATTTACTCACATAGGCCTAAGTTAATAATATGATTATAGACTTAGGCTAACCCAATATAAGAGTTATATTGGTAGACTTAGGTAAATTTTAGCCGGTTTATCTAGGTCAATCCCGATAATTTTAAAGTGCTGAGTGGGAGGAAATAAAGTGTATGAGATACATTTAATTTTCCATCCATAAATCTCCGTTAAGTTCGCACCGTGAGATCCATGCTCGGCCTCGTGGCGCAAATGGGAGCGTCCCCCTACGGGTGGCATTTGTATGAATCAATATCAACGTGAATGGAGAGAGTACTTATAGTGAGTGGGAGCGGGACCTGTGAATATGGGACCCACGGTCTCTTCTTTCGATTCACACCGTGAGACGCCTATGATCCGCCTGCTAGTTTGGCCTGGACAAGACAATCCCTACGGAGGGCCTTGATCATGGGAGTCGGAACACCGTGAATTCCCGAAAGGGATACGATTTCCTTGTTGGTTTTCCTTCTTAGTCCTCCCTACGGCGGCTATTGTTTGGACGGATACTTGGAAATTTAAAGATTGAGGGTGACACTCACAGGATTCATTAAGAGTTAATGGATTCTGACCGAAAAATGGTAACTGGATGCCTAATGGAATAAGAGTTATTCTGGTATTAGGGTCTGGTCGAGAGAGTCTCGTCCTAGAGGAGGAGTGGGTTTGTCTACCCTACGGTGGCGGTCATTCTAAACCTTCAGGGTATCATTGCAAATTTTTTTTAATGACCTAGGGATCATAGGATAAAAATTTGCTAAGACCCGATTGGATTTTCAAAAGTTTTTTTGCGAGACTAATACAAAGTTTTTCATTTTATTTCAGCAACAAAATGTCAAACGCTTTTAACGCTCCTTTAGCTTCCGTTAAGTTAGTCGGTGATAGTATTTTGTGGAAAAACAATATAGACACGATTTTGGTAAATGACGACCAAAAGTTAGCGCTCACTGAGGAGGGTCCTCAGGTGCTCGGTTCAACGGTCCTATTCAACAATCTACAAACCTTTCAGTCCTTGGTGCAAACTAGGGGACAGGAAGCTGAGGCAAGTGTTGCCTTAAGACTTTTCACGAGTGCGACCTGCAGGATAAAGTTTGTAGACTCTTCCGAGCCCTAAGGAAGAAGGAGAAGTTGAAGGGCGTTAAGGTTGACACACTTGCCGCCCTAAAAGGCAAAGAAATCAAGGATGTTGCGAGAAAGTGTTTCTCTTTCTGCAGCGGGGATGGACACCTAAAAGGAGTTGTCCCAAGTTCCTTGATGAAAAGAAGATGACGAGTAAATGTGATTTACTTGTCACGAAACTTGTTTAGTGGAGAGTAATGACTCGGCTTGGATATTGGATTGAGCGCCACTAACCATGTTTGCTCTTCTTTTCAAGGATTATGTTCTGGCGGCATTTGCAAGAGGGTGAGATAACACTCATGGTTGGATCAGGAGAAGTTGTCTCAGCTGTAGCAATAGGCACTGGTGAAGTTGTTCTTTAGTAGGAAGTACTTATTATTGGATAATATGTACATAGTTCACTGGTTTACGAGAAACCTAGTTTCTATTTCTGCCTATTAGAACAAAATATTTCATTTCATTCAAGAGTAATAAAGCGTTTATTTCTCTAAATAGAAATTTGATTTGTTCTGCTTTGCTTGAGAGCAATGTATATGTTTTGAACCCAAATTCGGTCAAAAGTGTTTTGAACACCGAATTGTTTAAAATAGCTGAAACGCGAACTAAGATATTAAATGTTTCTCCAAAAGAAAGTGCCCATCTTTGGCATCTTCGGTTAGGCCACATTAATCTCAATAGGATTGAGAGACTAGTGAAGAGTGGACTTCAAAGCGAGTTGGAAGAAAACTCTTTGCCGGTGTGTGAGTCATGCCTTGAGGGCAAAATGACCAAACGTCTTTTTAGTGGAAAACGATATAGAGCCAAAGAGCCTATTGAGTTATTACATTCTGACCTCTGTGGTCCGATGAATGTTAAAGCTCGGGGCGGTTATGAGTATTTCGTGTCTTTCATAGACGATTACTCCAGATATGGGTATATTTACCTAATGCACAAGAAGTCCGAAACTCTTGAAAAGTTCAAGGAGTACAAGATCGAGGTTGAGAACCTCTTAGGTAAATCGCTTAAAACACTTCGATCGGATCGAGGTGGAGAGTATATGGACACTGAATTCCAGGACTATATGATAGAACATGGAATTACGTCCCAACTCTCAGCACCTGGTATGCCACAACATAATGGTGTATCGGAGAGGAGAAAGCAGAACCTTGTTGGACATGGTTCGGTCGATGATGAGCTATGCTCGTCTCTCGATTCGATTCTTTTGGGGTTACGCGGTGGAGATTGCGGTTTACATTTTGAACATCGCTCGCCGAAGAGTGTTTGTGAAACACCTTTTGAACTCTGGCATGGTCGTAAAACCAGTTTACGTCATTTCAGAATTTGGGGATGCAGACCCATGTGTTGGTGTCAAACCAGAAGAAGTTGGAACCCCGTTCAAAGTTGTGCCTCTTTGTAGGTTACCCAAAAGAGACTAGAGGTGGTTACTTTTTACGATCCTAAGGATAATAGGGTGCTTGTGTCGACAAACACCACTTTCCTTGAGGAAGACCACATCGGGAACACTTACCAAGGAGTAAGATTGTGTTAAATGAAATGGACGGTTCATCGATGAAGAGTTGCCGATGGTGCTAGTATGTCAACAAGTGTTGTTGATCCTAGCTCATCTAGTCAAGTCCGTTCCCAAGAGTTGGGAATGCCTCGGCGTAGTGGGAGGGCGTGAGAGCACTGAGCGTTACATGGGTTTTAGGCTGAAACCCGGGTTGTCACCACGATGATGATCGTGAGGATCCATTGACCTATGATCGGGCAATGGTTGGCGTTGACAAAGACGAATGGATTAAAGCTATGGACCGAGAAATGGAGTCGATGTACTTCAATTGATGCGGGAGCTTGTGGACCAACCGGATGGGGTTAAACCTATTGGTTGCAAGTGGATCTACAAGCGTAAGCGTGGCGTAGATGGGAAGGTGCGGACCTTCAAAGCTCGACTAGTGGCAAAGGGTTTTACCGGTGGAAGGGGTTGACTATGAGGAAACCTTTTCACTGTTGCCATGGTAAAGTCGATTAGAATCATACCGCCATTGGCGCATATTATGACTATGAGGTATGGCGGATGGATGTCAAGACCGCCTTTACGAATGGCAACCTTGACGAGACCATCTACATGGACCACCTTGAGGGGTTCATTGCCCAAGGCCAAGAGCAAAGAGTTCGCCGGCTTAAAAGGTCTATTTATGGGTGAAACAAGCCTCGAGGTCTTGGAATATAAGGTTTGATGAGGCGATCAAATCTTATGGCTTTAATCAAAATGTTGACGAGCCTTGTGTCTACAAGAAAATCGTCGACAAAATTGTCGCATTTCTTATATTGTATGTGGATGATATCCTTCTCATTGGGAATGAGGTAGGATTTCTTCTTGACATTAAGGAATGGTCAAAGCCATAATTCCAAATGAAAGATTTGGGAGAGGCACAGTATGTTCTAGCTATCCAGATAGTCGGAGCAGGAAGAGCGTAACGCTAGCCATGTCTCGGGCATCTTATATTGACAAGATGTTGTCTAGATATAAGATGCGAGAACTCAAGAAGGGTTTCTTTGCCTTTCGGGCATGGGGTTCACTGTCTAAGGATCAATGTCCTAAAGCGCCTTAAGAGGTTGAGGATATGAGTCGAATCCCCTATGCTTGGTTTGTAGGGAGCTTTGATGTATGCCATGTTGTGTACTAGGCCCGACATCATTATGCGGTTGGGATTGTCGGGTGGTATCAATCCAATCCGAGATTAGATCACTCGGCACCGTAAAGGCAATCCTCAAGTATCTTAGGAGAACGAGGAACTACGACTTGTGTATGAGAGTGGGGATTTGATCTTCACGGGATATCTGATTCGACTTTCGGGACCGATAAGGATTCTAGGAAATCCACTTCGGGGTCAACCTTCATTCCGAATGGAGGAGGCGTAGTGTGGCGAAACATCAGCGAGGATGCATCGATTCCACGATGGAAGCGAGTATGTTGCGGCTTGTGAAGCTGCAAAGGAAAGCTGTTTGGCTCGGGAAGTTCATGGCGAATTTGGAAGTTGTTCCAAATATGAACTTGCGGCCACACTGCTTGTTTTGTGACAACGATGGTGCGATAGCCAACTCGAGAGAACCTCGAGTCATAAAAGGGGCAAGCATATAGAGCGTATGTATCACACGATCACGGGGAGATTGTGCACCGCATGAGACGCGTGTGACCACGCAGAGATAGCTTTGGAGCACAACGTTGTTGATCCATTTACAAAGGCCCTCACGGCTAAGGTGTTTGAGGTCACCTAGAGAAGTCTAGGTCTTGAGTGCTTCTGACTAGGGCAAGTGGGAGTATTGTAAAGGGTATTCAATGCCCTAGTTTATTATATTACTTTATTGTATTACTTTTTCTTGTACATTTGAGAAATGTATCATGTACTCCACTAGCTTAGTCCAAGTGGGAGTTTGTTGGGATGTATGTCCTCATCTCGTGTAGTTTGTAATATTTCAAGTTGTAAATGAATAAGACTTATTTATTTCAACTTTGTGTCTCGCATTTTTCATAAACTTAATCCAATAAACTAAGCTCTAGGGTCATTGTATTAATGAGAGAACTAAGAACTTGAGCGGTGTGTAGTGGACACACGGGGAGGATCACGTTCGAGTTAATGACCGAACGATCTACGATATATGGATAGGGTTGGAGACCTAATCTCGGATACCTTTGTGGATGCGACCCACTTTGTATTAGATACAAACGAGGTGATCGACTCGTTCATGTGGTTGACATGCGAGTGGGGGCATCTGTGCAATGAGATTGTACAAGATCAGGACCGTGAATTATTAGACTTACTCGATGTAACACAGATTACTTGATATAGAGCTAATAAATTCGTAGATAACCATTAGTGACTCGACCTTAATCACGAGCGTGTTGCAGATTCACATCTGCGGGTCTGTCCTTTGACAAGTACGGGTGAGGGTGGCCACTGTTGCTCGCCCAATATGCCTATCTTCTCAGGGGCAGGACCACGTGGGGAGCTGGAAACTTGACTACGTAAGAAGGAATTCACTCGTTCAGACTTAGGGAAACTAGAGGGGTTGTTCCCTTAAGTCTTTGTCTCGGGGCTTGAACAACGGGGCCCCACTCTCTCATTGGCCCGAGAGGGTTGTTGTTTATGGTTGGACCATGCAACGTAGTTGTTCATTAGATGAGCAGTGGGACTTAAGGAGCAAGAGGTAGACAAAAGGGTAAAACGGTAATTTGACCCAACTGTGACTACGAACAACCTGTGAAGGGTCGACTCATGGGTATTGGTTATATCGATGGACACAACTTGTCCTACAGTGATGAGAGTGCAGCTACGGGCTTTAGTGGAGTGTTACCGTAGCTAATGAATGTTGAATAATCGGGTCAAAGAGTTTGACAGGTTAGTCTCGGATCATTGGAGCTCGTCACGTGTAGGTCCATTAGGTCCCTCGGTTGGCTCAAATTGGACAAATTGAGTATTTACAGTTTGGTGTGAATTTGAAGTGTTCAAATTCATTATTTGGATATTTATGTCATTTATATGAGATATAGATGACATAATATATAGTTTGATGTGAATGAGATTCATAATAAACTATAGTATAGCCTAATTGATTAATTAGTGCTTTTTGGAGAAATAGAATTGAGAGAAATTAAATTGAATGTGATTCAATTTATAATTCCACATTTATGCAAATGAGATTTGTATAATAAGGTATGAGATACCTTATATTATATAATATACAAATGTGATTTGTATATTATACGGTTGTGGTAAAATTGTGATTTGGTGGAAGTTTTAACTCCATCACACAATAGTATTTAAAGGCTTTGCAAGAAGCCTTTGATATGCTATTTTGCCATTTTTTGGATTTCCATCCAAAGAGAGCAAATGTTTTCTCTCTAGAACTCTCTCAATTCTCTCTAATTCTCTCCTCACCCAAAACCAAAGGGAGTCCCACCTACTCTCCCTCAACCTCCCGAGAACAACCGAGAAGACCCTTTGGAGGTGTCTCCCTGTTTGGATCGAGGTTCGTGTTCGAGGAGAACGTCGGATCGAGAGAGATCGTGACCGGAGAAGGAGAAAATATTGAAGAAGAGTTCTTCAAGAGGTTAGTATCTATTACTTACTGTTTACTTCTTCTTCTTTGCATGTTTAGCCTAGGATCTATGAGATAGATTCAATTTTAAGATAGGTTTTACACAACGGATCAACGACGTTTCACAACGTCTTCCGCTGCGGGAATTCAAAATCCCTTCACCCGGAACCTAAGTTGAATTAACCTCAGTTCTGTTTTATCTGTAGGTAATTAAAATGTTTATTCACCTAGACATAAGGTTTTAAGACCTAGTTATAATAGTTATAATAGGCATAGACTTAGATAGATTCTTTTAGCGAATCAGACTAAGTTAAATATCATACCCTAATTTTAGGAACTTTGGTGGGAGAAAGCGCGATGTTCGTGATCGAGTTTACTCTCACGTCCTCAAGTTCACACCGTGAGTTCCATGCTCGACTACGTGGCGTCAATGTGGCATCCCCCTACGGTATGTGTTTGCATGGTTCAATACCAAGGTGAATGAGGAAGTATCCATAGTAAATGGGAGCGGGGACGCGTGTCAACGTATCCTACGGTCTCCTTCATTAGGTCGCACAGTGAGATTTCTATAGTCCGCTTTGCTAGGTTGTCACCGGAACAGCCAAACCCTACGGAGGGTCTGACTATAGGGATCGGAACACCGCGAATTGTAGAAATGGATAGGGTCTCTTAGGTTGTTTGCCAACAGTTGTCTTTCTTAATAGTAGCCTGTTGGCTCGGGCCTATTGGATTTGAAAATGGTAGGGTCACATTTACGGGATGAGTTAAGTTAGTTAACAAGTCCTTGATCAAACAAACGGTAGCTAAGGACCATTGGGACATGAGATGTTCTGGTAGTGGGAATTGACTGAGAAAGTCTCAATTCAAGGGAGGAATGGTGACACTTGACGGAGGCTTTTGTTCTAAACCCCTTGAAGTATCGTTGCAAGATTAAAGGTTTAACTTGTGGGTTTTAGTTTAAACACTAGGGTTCTTTAATAATTTTGCTAAATTAGATTGGTCTTTACAATGGGTTTAAAGGCATAACTAATTAGGACTATTTTGGATTTTCAGCATGTCGTCCTCAATAATAGCCTTACTTAAAAGCGACCGTTTAACTGCTGAGAATTTTACTACGTGGAAGTCCAACTTGAATACCATTCTCGTTGTTGACGACCTTCGGTTCGTACTAACTGAGGAATGTCCTCAGATTCCTGCTCGTAATGCTCCTCAATCTATTAAGGAGGCGTACGACCGCTGGATCAAGGCCAATGATAAGGCCAAGGTCTACATTTTGGCTAGTGTTTCTGAAGTTCTAGCCAAAAAGCACGAGGGCATGGTCTCAGCTCGTGAGATCATGAGTTCACTGCAGGAAATGTTTGGACAACCGTCTGGACAGATTCGACACGAATCCCTCAAATACGTTTATAACTCCCGTATGAAGGAGGGGTCATCAGTGAGAGAACACGTTCTTGATCGATGGTCCACTTCAACGTGGTGAGATGAACGGAGCGGTCATTGTGAGCAAAGTCGTATCGTTCATCCACGGAATCTCTTAGAAGAGTTTCTGCAATTTCGCGACAATCTTTGTGATGAACAAGATAGAGTATAATCTGACTACTCTCCTTAATGAACTACAGACTTTCCAGTCTCTTATGAAGAATAAGGGACAGGCTGATGGAGAGGCAAATCTGTTTGCCCATTCCAGAAGGTTCCAGAAGGGTTCATCCTCTGAGACTAAGTCCTGTAGCTCATCTTCTAAGCTTAAGAAGACCCAAAAGAAGAAAATAGGAGGGAAAGGGAAGGCATCTGCTGCTGACAAAGGCAAGGGAAAAGCCAAGCTTGCGGATAAAGGAAAGTGTTTCCACTTTGTAACATGGATGGGCCTTTGGAGAAAGCGCCCCAAAGTACCTTACTGAGCTCAAAGAGAAGAAAGGTAAATTAGATTTACTTGTTCTTGAAACCTGTTTAGTGGAAAATGATGATTTAACCTGGATACTTGATTCATGAGCCACTAATCACGTTTGCTCTTCATTTCAGGAAACTAGTTCCTTTAAGGAGCTCGAAGAGGGTGAGATGACGCTCAGGGTCGGAGCGGGGAGGCGTCGTCTCTGGCTCGTGCGATGGGAGATGCCAAGTTATTTTTCGGAGATAGATTTCTTTCTTTAAAAAATCTGTATATAGTTCCTAGGCTTAAAAGGAACTTAATTTCTATCTCTTGTTTAATTGAACTTGGTTATTGTATTTCTTTTTCAATCAATGAAGCGTTCATTTTGAAAGAGGGTGTCAATATTTGTTCTGCTAAATTGAAAAATGGCTTGTACGTACTGAAACCGAATAAAACCAAAGCAATTTTAAATCATGAGATGTTTAAGAATGCTAATACTCAAAATAAAAGGCAAAGAATTTCTCCAAATAATAATACCTATTTGTGGCATCTTAGACTTGGTCATATTAATCTCAACCGGATTGAGAGACTTTCTAAGAATGGACTTCTAAACAAGTTAGAAGATGATTCTTTACCGCCTTGCGAGTCTTGCTTCGAAGGTAAAATGACCAAACGACCTTTTACTGGAAAAGGTTATAGAGCCATAGAGCCCCTAAAACTCGTGCATTCAGATCTTTGTGGTCCGGTGAATGTTAAAGCTCGAGGAGGGTTTGAATATTTCATCTCTTTCATAGATGATTATTCGAGGTATGGTTATCTATACCTAATGCATCACAAGTCTGAAGCTCTTGAAAAGTTCAAAGAGTTTAAGGCTGAAGTAGAGAATGCATTAGGAAAAACCATTAAAACACTTCGATCAGATCGAGGTGGAGAGTACATTAATTTTAGATTCCAGGACTATATGATAGAACATGAAATTAAATCTCAACTCTCTGCACCGAATACACCACAGCAAAATGGTGTGCCAGAAAGGAGAAATAGAACCTTGTTAGACATGGTTCGTTCTATGATGAGCTATGCTCAATTGCCTGCCTCATTTTGGGGATACGCAATAGAGACTGCAGTTCAAATCTTGAACAATGTTCCATCAAAAAGTGTTTCAGAAACACCTTTTGAACTTTGGAAGGGGCGTAAACCTAGTTTACAACACTTCAGGATTTGGGGTTGTCTGGCACACGTGCTCGTGACAAACCCAATGAAACTGGAACCTCGTTTAAGATTGTGCCAATTTGTTGGCTATCCCAAAGAAACGAGAGGTGGTCTTTTCTACTACCCACAAGAAAATAAGGTGATTGTATCGACATACGCCACGTTCTTGGAGGAAGATCACATGAGAAACCATAAATCGCGTAGTAAATTAGTACTAAATGAAGCTACACATGAACCAACAAGAGTTGTTGGTCAAGCTGGACCTTCATCAAGAGTTGATGGAAGAGCCAACACCTCAAGTCAGTCTTGTCCTTCTCAATCGTTGGGAATGCCTCGACGTAGTGGGAGGGTTGTTTCCCAACCTGACCGCTACTTGGGTTTAGCTGAAACTCAAGTTGTCATACCTGATGACGGCGTAGAAGATCCATTGTCTTATAAACATGCAATGAATGGCGTAGACAAGGACCAATGGATCAAAGCCATGGACCTTGAAATTGAGTCAATGGACTTCAATTCAGTATGGGAACTTGTAGACCAACCTGAAGGGGTTAGACCCATAGGGTGTAAGTGGATCTATAAGAGAAAGAGAGATGCAGCCGGAAAGGTACAAACCTTTAAGGCTAGACTTGTAGCAAAGGGTTTTACCCAAAGGGAAGGAGTTGACTATGAAGAAACTTTTTTCCCTGTTGCTATGCTGAAGTCTATAAGGATACTCTTGTCCATAGCCGCGTTTTATGATTATGAAATTTGGCAAAATGGACGTCAAAGATCGCTTTTTGAATGGTAATCTTGGCGAGCATCTATATGTCTCAGCCCGAAGGGTTCATAACACAAGGTCAGGAGCAAAAAGTTTGCAAGCTTAATCGATCCATTTATGGATTGAAACAAGCATCAAGATCTTGGAATATAAGATTTGATACTGCGATCAAGTCTTACGGCTTTGACCAAAACGTTGACGAGCCTTGTGTTTACAAGAGGATCGTCAACGACAAAGTAGCTTTGTTAGTACTTTATGTGGATGATATCCTACTCATTGGGAATGATGTAGGATACCTAAATGACATAAAGAATTGGCTGGCGACCCAATTCCAAATGAAAGATTTGGGAGTGGCGCAGTATGTTCTTGGGATTCAGATCTTTAGGAATCGCAAGAACAGAACGCTAGCTCTGTCTCAAGCGTCTTATATCGACAAGATGTTGTCTAGATAATCGATGCAGAATTCCAGGAGGGGCTTATTACCCTTTAGGCACGGAGTTCATCTGTCTGGGGAACAGTGCCCTAAGACACCTCAAGAAGTTGAGGATATGAGACATATTCCCTATGCCTCTGCAATAGGTAGCTTAATGTATGCTATGCTATGCACGAGGCCAGACATTTGTTATGCAGTGGGAATAGTCAGTAGGTACAAGTCCAATCTAGGGTTAGACCACTGGACAACAGTTAAAAATATCCTCAAGTATCGAAGGAGAACGAGGGACTATATGCTTGTGTATGGGTCTAAGGATCTGATCCTTACTGGATACACTGATTCTGATTTTCAGACCCATAAGGATTCTCGGAAATCCACAACGGGATCAGTTTTTACCCTTAACGGGGGAGCTATAGTATGGCGAAGCATCAAGCAAGGATGCATCGCTGACTCCACAATGGAGGCTGAGTATGTCGCCGCTTGTGAAGCAGCTAAGGAGGCTGTTTGGCTAAGGAAATTCCTTACTGATTTGGAAGTTGTTCCAAATATGGAATCTCCCATCACCTTATACTGTGACAACAGTGGTGCGGTAGCCAATTCGAAGGAACCTCGCAACCATAAGCAAGGTAAGCACATCGAGAGGAAGTATCACCTGATACGAGAAATAGTGCAACGAGGAGATGTGACAGTCACGAAGATCGCTTCGGAGCACAATATTGCTGATCCGTTTACAAAGACTCTCACGGCTAAAGTGTTCGAGGGTCATCTAGGAAGTCAGGGTCTACGAGAAATGTACATAGGCTAATCTAGGGCAAGTGGGAGATATGTAATGGGGTATATGGATACCCTAGTTTATTGTATTTCTACTGTTTTAGATTCTGATGTACCGCACTAGAGTTTTAGTTCAAGTGGGAGTTTGTTGGGATATATGCCCTAAAACTCGTAGTTTGTAATTATGTTCTAATTAATGTAATAAAGTGTTATTATTTCAATAAAGTGTTATTGTTCGCTATCTACGAGTTTGCCTTTATTTAAAATCCTAAATCCGATAAACTAAACATCCAAGGTCATTAAATGAATCTTTAAGCTGAATGTAATGTACATAAATAGGATCTCGGTTCGAGAATCTGACCTAAAGGGTCTATAGTTGGGGATAAGGTTTGGGTACCTTACACAGTAAAACTATGGATATGGCCCACTTTGTATTTGATACAAAACTTTGTGATCCTAACGTGTTCGTGTAGATGACATGTGAGTGGGATATCCTATGTAATGAGATTACATAAGATCAGGACCACGAAATAGTAACCTCTAGCTGTAACTCCGTTGACTAGTTAGGTTTCTATTTCACTAGGATGACCTAGGCAACTTGATCTCAATCCTGAGCAGGTTACAAACTCCTGTTCGCGAGAGATTGTCATTTGACTAGTATGGGTGAGAGTGGCAGATTCGCCTGACTCAATATGCCTACCTTCTTGGGGACAAGACCGAGAGTGGCGGTGGGAACTTAACTTTGCAAGATGGAATTCACTCCTTCCCGCCTAGTAGGGTAAGTAGAGGAATGTTCCTTGAGTGGTGTCTTGGGACTTGAAAAAGGGCCCGACCCTCTCATTGGCCCGAGAGGACTCTGTTTTGTTGGTAGGACCACAAACAAATTGTTCATTAAAGAGCTTTGGTACTTAAGACACAAGATGTAACTCGAGGGGTAAAAGCGGTAATTTGACCCGGTGGTGTTACGAACATTCGTGAAGGATTGACTTGCTGTTATTGGTCAATATCCATGGACACAGAAATATATCTGTGGTGAGAAGAGTGCAGTTGTGGGACTTTAGTGGAGTGTTCTCGCAGTTAACAAATGTTGATTGGGAGGTTAATGAGATTAACCTCGTATCGTTGGAGCTTACGATCCAGTAGGTCCATTAGGTCCACCTTCTAGCTCGTAAAAGGTTCCTAGATCATTTGAATTTGAAATGTTCAAATTCATTAGGGAATATATTTAATGTATATTGATACGATATAATATATAGTTTTGGAACTATATATTATAAATTTAATGTGAATATGATTCATATTAAATTATATGAGAGAATTGAATATTTGAAAGAGTTCAAATATTGTTTTAGATGTGAATTTGATTCACATTTGCAAACTATAGGGTAAAATTTAATGTGCACTGGATGTACATTAAAACTATAGGTTAAAGGGGTAATATGATTAAATGAGATTTAATCTAATTAAATATATGATATTTAATTTGTATTATTTAAATGTGATTTAAATGAATAATTAAATTTTATTTAATTATATTATTATTATAATAAATGAGGGAACGTGTCATCCAGACACGTTCCCCACTACTCCTCTCCTTCTCCCTATCGACAGTTTAATAGGGAGAAGGGGGTTGCTCTTGCCAATGATCGATCTGCAAAAATTTTGGAGAAGAGTCTCTGAAAGAATTCTCTCTCTCACACACTCTCATTCCCAAATTTTCCCAATTGTTGGAATCCTTCCCACAAAGGAGAGATCTAAGCACTCAGAGACATAGAGGGTTTTCCAAGTGGTAATGTTCCTTCTTGAAAAACAGAGAGTTGCTATGTTGCTGATTTACTGGAATTTGCTTGGAGCAAGGAGTTGCTGCGAGTCTACAAAGGTAAACGTTTCCTTTCCTCTCTTCATAGTTTAATTGTTAAACTCAGTATGTTTGTATGCAGTTAATCCATGCCTAATTAGATTAGAGTTAATTATATGCTTGTTCTGTGTTATTTATCAATGTACTGGTTTTTGGTTCAATTAAAACAATCAAGCAATAATGATCCCAAACACGTTTCCGCTGCTCAAGGAGATCAGATCTCCATCACATTCAGTAGCTACGTTAATACTCCACTAAAGCCCGTAGCTACACTCCCGTCAATGCAAGACAAGTTGTGTCCACTGATATAACCAATGCCCATGAGTCGACCCTTCAAAGGTTGTTCGTAGACACTGCTGGGTCAAATTACCGTTTTACCCCCGTGTCTACTTCTTGCTCCTTAAGTCCCTACTGCTTCTCTAATGAACAACAACGTTGTAATGGTCCAACCATACACAACACCCCTCTCGTGCCAGTGAGAGGGTGGGCGCCCGTTGTCCAAGCCCTGGAGACAACACTTAAGGGAACAACCCCTCTAGTTTCCCTAAAGGCGGGAATGAGTGAAATCCATCTCGCGTAGTTAAGTTCCCAGCTCCCTACTTGGTCCTGTCCCCGAGAAGATAGGCATATTGGGTGAGTAACTTTGACCACCCTCACCCATACTAGTCAAAGGACAGACCACCGCAGACAGAAGTCCGTAACACGGTCAGGATTCAGGTTGAGTCACTCATGGTCATCTACGAGTTATTAGTCCATATTGTTAACGGTGTTACATTAGTAGGTCTAATTATTCATGGTCCGACCTTGTACAATCTCATTGTATAGGATGCCCCCACTCGCATGTCAACCACATGAACAAGTCAGATCACCTTGTTTGTATTTTAATACAAAGTGGACCGCATCCAGGATTAGGTCTCCAACCCCATCCATATACTGTAGATCGTTCGGGTCATTAACTCGAACGTGATCCTCCCTGTGTGTCCACTACACACCGTTCAAGTTCTAGTTCTCTCATATATATTCAATGACCCTGGATCTTAGTTTATTGGACAAAGTTTGTAAAATTTGCGAGACACAAAATGATGAAATAAATAACTTTTATTAATTTTAAATGTTAAATTTAGAAACTAAACGAGATTAGGACATACATCCCAACAAACTCCCACTTGGACTAAGCTAATGGAGCAAATACATTTTTGAAATGTACAATAAATTACAATGAAGTAATACAATAAAATAGGGCATTGAATACCCGTTTACAATTCTCCCACTTGCCCTAGTCTTGAAGCACTCGAAGACCTAGACTCTCTAGGTGACCCTCAAATACCTTAGCCGTGAGGGGCTTTGTAAAAGGATTAGCAATGTTGTGCTCCGACAATATCTGCGGGACTGTCACGTCGCCGCGGTGCACAATCTCCCGTATCAGATGATACTTCCGCTCAATGTGTTTGCCTCTCTTATGGCTCTGAGGCTCTCTGGAGTTGGCTACAACACCACTGTTTTCACAAAACAGCGTGATCGACAAGTTCATATTTGGAACAATTTCCAAATCCGTCATGAACTTCCTAAGCCAAACAGCTTCCTTTGTAGCTTCACAAGCCGCAACTCTACTTCCATAGTGGAATCAGCGATGCATCACTGCTTGATACTTCGCCATACTACAACTCCTCTATTCAGAATGAAGGTTGACCCCGAAGTGGATTTCCTAGAATCCTTATCGATCTAAAAGTCAGAATCTGTGTATCTAGTAAGGATCAAATCCCCACTGTCATACACTAAGTTGTAGTTCCTCGTTCTCCTAAGATACTTGAGGATTGCCTTTACGGCTGTCCAGTGATCTAATCCTGGATTGGATTGATACCTACTGACAATCCCTACTGCATAACAGATGTCGGGCCTAGTACACAACATGACATACATCAGGCTCCTTACAGCTGAAGCATAGGGGATCCGTCTCATATCCTCAACCTCTTGAAGAGTCTTAGGACATTGATCCTTAAACAAGTGAACCCCATGCCTAAAAGGCAGCAAGTCCTTCTTGGAGTTCTGCATCTTATATCTAGACAACATCTCGTCAATATAAGACGCTTGAGACATGGCCAACGTCTTGTTCTTACGGTTCCGGACTATCTGGATACCTAAAACATATTGTGCTTCTCCCAAATCTTTCATTTGGAATTGCGAAGCTATCCATTTCGTTACGTTAGTAAGAAATCCTACCTCATTCCCAATGAGAAGGATATCATCCACATACAATATCAGAAATGCGACAGTTTTGTCGACGATTTTCTTGTAGACATAAGGCTAATCAACATTCTGATCAAAGTCATAAGATTTGATTGCCTCATCAAACCTTATATTCCAAGACCTCGAGGCTTGTTTCAGTCCATAAATAGACCTATGAAACCAGCAAACCTTTTGTTCTTGGCCTTGGGTTATGAACCCCTTGGGCTTGTCCATGTAGATGGTTTCGTCAAGGTTGCCATTCAGAAAGGCAGTCTTGACATCCATCTGCCATACCTCATCGTCATAATATGCAGCAATGGCCAGAAGGATCCTGATCGACTTTACCATGGCAACAGGTGAAAAGCTTTCCTCATAGTCAACCCCTTCAACCTAGGTAAAACCCTTTGCCACTAGTCGCGCTTTGAAGGTCTGCACCTTCCCATCTACGCCACGTTTACGCTTCTAGATCCATTTGTAACCTATAGGTTTTACCCCATCAGCTTGATCCACAAGCTCCCAGAAATAATTGAAGTACATCGTCTCCATATCCTGGTCCATAGCATTAATCCATTCGTCCTTGTCAACGTCTGCCATGGCCTGATCATAGGTCAATGGATCCTCACAGTCATCATCAGGAGTGACGACTTGGGTTTCAGCGAAACCCATGTAACATTCAGGCTGTCTCACAACCCTCCCACTACGTCGAGACATTCCCAACTCTTGGGAACGGACTTGACTTGATGTGTTAGGATCAACAATGACGTACTAGCCCTATAAGCAACTCTTGCTGATGTACTATCCATTTCGTTCAACACAATTTTGCTCCTTCGGATCGAAAAATAGATCACCCCTAGTCTATTTAGGGTAACCTACGAATAGACACAATTTTGAACGGAGTTCCAATTTTTTCGGGTTTGACACCAACACGTGGGTCGGGCATCCCCAAATTCTGAAATGGTGTAACTACCTTTATGTCCATTCTAGAGTTCGAAAGGTGTTTCACAAACACTCTTCGACGGAACGTTGTTCAAAATATACACCGCAGTCTCCACTGCGTAACCCTAAAAAGAATCAGGGAGACGAGCATAGCTCATCATCGACCGAACCATGTCCAACAGGGTTCTGTTTCTCCTCTCCTATACAACGTTCTGCTGTGGCATACCAGTTGCTGAGAGTCGGGACGTAATTTCGTGTTCTATCATATAGTCCTTGAATTCAGTGTCCATATACTCTCCACTATTGGGATTTTTGCCCTAAACTTGTGTAATTTTGATCAATTAAATAAAGTGTTATTTGTTTTGATAGAATTATAGTCTTGCTTTATAAATCCAATAAACTAAGCTCCAAGGTTATAACATTTATCTTGAACATCAGTGTAGTGGACACTATTTGGGTTGAGTTCAAGAATATAACCTAAATAGTCTATGGTATAAGAATAAGGTTGGAAACCTCATTCTGGTAACACCATGGATGCGACTCACTTTGTAATTAGTACAAATGAGGTAATCCAACTCATTCATGTAGTTGACAAGCGAGTGGGGGCATCCTGTATGAAGAGTTCATACAAGACTGGATCGCAAATTATTAGTCTAACCAGTGTAACACCGTTAACAAGATAAGACTAGTAATTTATAGATGGTCATTAGTGAATCGACCTGAATCCTAAGCAAGTTAAGAACTCCTGCTTATAGGGGTTTGTCCTTAGACTAGTATGGGTGAGAGTGGCCTATAGCCGACTCAATAAGCCTACCTTTTCAGGGACAGAACCTCGTAGGTAGCTGGGAACTTAACTGTGTAAGATGGAATTCACTCATTCCTATACTAAGGAATTAGATAGGTTGTTCCTTTAGAACCGACTCAGTCTTGAACAACGCCCCCCGCCTCTACATGAGGGTATGAAACTAAGGTAGGACCTTAGACTTGTTGTTCATTAGAGGATCAGTGGTGCTTAAGGAGAAAAAAGGTAATCACAGGGGTAAAACGGTAATTTGACCCAGCCGTGATTACGAACAACCTTTTAAGGGTCGACTCATGGGTAGTGACTATATCAGTGGACACGATATTATCTACAGTGAGGAGAGTGCAGCTACAAGTCTATAGTGGAGTGACTTGTAGTTAATGAATATTGATTAACTGGATCAAAGAGTTTGATCGGTTAATCTCACATCATTGGAGCTCATGAACCTGTAGGTCCATTAAGTCCTCCGTTGGCTCAATATGGTAATATTGAGGGTATAAAGTTAGGAATGAAATTGAAGTGTACAATTTCATACATGAGGTGTTATATCAATTATATATGATATAATTGATATAATATATAGTTTTAATGTGAATTAGATTCATATATAAACTATATACTAAAAAGAGAATAAAGGAGGGGTAGGGTGGTCATTTCCATCCCATTCCCCTATATATATGGTTGCATGAGATTCAACTAGGTTAAGTCATTTCCAAGTAATTCCAAGATTTTGTTGTATTGTTGGAAAGGTTCCAAGACAACAAACATCTCTCTCACAAAACACCTCACTCTCCTAAAGGGAACCCACCTTCCTCCCTCACCTAGAGAACAACGGAGAAGATCTGGTGGTACTGTCGGTGTTTGTACGAGTTCGTGTTGCTGAGATCTTGATCGTGGGAGAGGAGGAGCACTTGAAGAAAGGTTCTTCAAAGGTAACTTTCTTGCTGTTCATTATGTTCATATGCTTAATCTAGTTATATATGTTCTTGAATTAAATCGTTGTAACTAAATCAAGAGCACGCGATTCACAATCGCTTCCAATGCGGGACTACGATTCCCTTCATCCACCTCGATCCGATCGAAGTATTTTTATGGTTTTTCCTAACAGGTTCTCAACCTCAGTCTTGTATTCCTTGAACTTATCAAGAGTTTCAGACTTCCTATGCATTAAGTAAATATACTCATACCTCGAATAGTCATCTATGAAAGATACGAAGTATTCGGAACCACCTCGTGCTTTAACACTCATCGGACCACAAAGGTTAGAATGTATAAGCATAAGGGGCTCTTTGGCTCTATATCCTTTTCCACTAAAAGGACGTTTGGTCATTTTGCATTCGAGGCATGACTCACACACTGGTAAAGAGTTTTCTTCCAACTGACTTAGAAGTCCACTCTTCACTAGTCTCTCAATTCTATTGAGATTAATGTGGCCTAACCTTAGATGCCAAAGATGGGCATTTTCTTTTAGAGAAACCTTTACTCTTTTAGTTCGTATTTCTGCAGTTTTAAATAATTCAGTGTTCAAAACGTTTTTGATCGAATTAGGTTTCAAAACATATAAATTTGACTCAAGTGAAGCTGAACAAATCAAATTGCCTTTCAAAGAAATAAACGCTTTATTATATTCAAAGGAAATCGAAATACATTGTTCAATAAGTTAGGAAATAGAAACAAGGTTTATAGTAAACTCTGGGACTATATGTACAAATTGTCTAACAATAAGTAATTCCTGCCAAAGTAGAGCTTCACTTTTCCGATTGATGCAGCAGAGTCAATCTCCCCGGATCCAACCCGTAGAGTCACTTCACCCTTTTGCAGCTGCTGCCAGGAATCAATTCCCTGAAAAGAAGAACAAACGTGGTTTGTGGCGCCCGAATCCAATATCCAGGCAAAGTCACTAGTCTTCACTAAACATGTTTTAGTTACTAGTAAATCACATTTACCTTGATTCTTCCTCTCGGCAAGGAACTTGGGACAGTTACGCTTCCAGTGGCTGTCCCCATTGCAGTGGAAACACTTTCCTTTTTCTGTAACTTCCTTGACCTTCTTGCCCTTTTGGGCGTCAACTCGGTCAGCTTTACTCTTCTTCATCTTCTTCTTCCCTTTCGGGCGAGAAGGAGCAACAGATTTAGTCCCAGAGGTCGAACCCCTGTGATATGATCTGTAGGCAATATTTGCCTCAGCTTCCGGTGTCCTGATCCTCATCAAGGACTGAAAGTTCTGTAGCTCGTTCAGAAGGGTGGTTAGTGTGTAGCTTATCTTGTTCATAACAGCGTCTGAAGGAAACTCTTCGGAAGAGTCTCCAAGATAAAGCTGACCTGGCTCGACTCATCGATCGAAGCCTCGTTCATCTCTGCCAAATTAAAGTGGGTCATCATGTCTAGAACGTGTTCACGGACATACGTCCCTTCATTCATTCAGGCGTTGAAAACATGTTTGAGCGAGTCATGCCTGACCTGAAAGGACTATTGTCCAAACATGTCTTGCAATGACTCCATGATCTCCTTTGCGGTGACCATCAACTCATGCTTCTTTGCCAAAACATCAGATAAGCTGGCAATGATGTAGACCTTGGCCTTTTCATTGGCCCTGATCCATAGATCGTATGCATCATGAACACTTCGTGATGCAGTCGAGGTCGGCAACTGAGGACACTCCTCAGTAAGCACGAACTTTAGGTCGTTGGTTACAAGTATCGTGTTAATATTGTTCTTCTACGTTTGGAAGTTATCTCCCACTAATTTATCTAAAGCGAGTAAAGCTATTATCGAGCTAGACATTTTGCTGAAAAATCAAATTAAAATTTGTGTCAATCTCGCAAAAAACTTTTGAAGTCCAATCAAGTTTTAGCAAAATTTAATCCTATGATCCCTAGGCCATTTAAAATTTGCAATGATATCCTAGAGGTTTAGAATGACCGCCACCGAAGGGTGAACAGAAACACTCCTCCTCTAGGACGAGACTTTCTCGACCAGACCCTAATCTCAGAATAACTCTTATTCCATTAGGCGTCCAATTACCATTATTATGTCGAATTCATTAACACTTAACGAATCCTGTGAGTGTCACTCTCAATCTTTAAGTTTCTAACTATCCGTCCAAACAATAGCCATCGAAGGGTGAACCACGAAGGAAAACCAACAAGGAAACTGTATCCCTTTCAAAAATTCACGGTGTTTCGACGCCCATGATCAAGGCCCACCAAAGGGATTGTCTGGTCCAAGCCAAACTAGCAGACGGATCATAGGGGTCTCACGGTGTGAATCGAAAGAAGAGATCGTGGGTCCCGTTTTCACAGGTTCCGCTCCCACTCACTATAAGTACTCTCTCAATCGACTATGATTTGACCCATACAAATACCATCCGAAGAGGGACGCTCCCATTTGCGGCACGAGGCCGAGTATGGATCTCACGGTGCGGACTTAACGAAGATTTGTGGTCGAAAAATCAAATGTATCTTATACACTTTATTTCCTCACACTCATCACTTTATATTATTCGGGATTGACCTAGATAAATCGACTAAAATTTACCTAAGTCTACCAATATAACTCTTATATTGTATTTAGTCTAAGTTTATAATCACATTATTAACTTAGGTCTATGTGAGTAAATTAATCAACTTTTAATTAACGACACTCACGATAAATATAACATAAGAATCTCCGGACCGAATTCACTCCTAGGTCGGTTTCCAGGTAGGGGTGTTCCTCAAGCCTCAACTTAAATACCCCAGCCTTAGACAAAACCTTCCTTAGATAGAGTTACTAATCAGTCACCATTCAAAGATTATATTTTCATTTCCTAATTCTAATCTTATTAGAACTAGAAAACCTAAGTCTAATTATTCAAGTTCTAAACACTTAAAAACTAATAATTAACTTAGGTTACATGCAATTCTATGTTATAGTGTTTGATCATTCATCACATGAATAACTATAGACTATAACAAAAATATTCATCACATGAAATTAAATGCATGGACATACTTTTAATTTAAGAAATATAACTCTTATATTAAATAAATTAAAACATGCTCTTAATTATATTATAACATACATTTATAATATAACCTATCATGCAAACTATATATTATAAAACTTATAATATAAAATGATGCATGAAATGTTTAACCTAAGCTGAGATTTTAAATCTATATGACATACATTATGCACATAGAAGTAATTAAATCATACATCTCATGCATAAAATAATTAAATATAAAAAATGGACCGGTTTTGGCACTTAGGGGGATTTATTTAATTAATTAACATTAATATAACTTTTATATTAATGTTAATTAATAAAATAAATTAAATAAATTAAAATAATAGATTTTACAATTAAAAATTAAATAAAAAAATAAGTTAATAAGCCCCACGACCACGTTGACATCTCATGCCTCCAAACCGCCCACGATACGCGAACTGTCCTCGCGAACTGCCCACTACGCTTGCAGCGTCCAGTGTCACGCCCCACGCGCTCCATGTCTCGGCGTTGCAACGCTGCTCTGCAGCCAAGCCTCTGCCCGCGATTGCAGCGTTAAGACGTCGATGAACAACGTCTTAACGTTATCGACAGAATAACAAGCTCCTCTTGTTGTTCTTCGTCGTTTCTCGCCTATTTCCGCTCCGATTTCTTCACAACATCTCATGTCACGAACAACACAGACTTACAGACTCGATTTACATTAAAAAATACCCAAAACACGAGCCCTTACATTGATCTCATAAACATAATGTAAATATAAGAAAAATGTAAATATAAGAAAAATGCCAAAACTGAAAACATCCATTTTGCAAACTAGAATTCATCAAATGAATTAAAGAAATTACCCACCTAATTTTAACAAAATCAAATGCACAACGAGAAGCCAACGATTGGCTCTGATACCAATTGAAGGGAATGAGAATCCACGCGCAGCGGAAGACGATCGAATCGTCGTGGTATAGTTATGCAATTTGATTTCTTAAAATTAAACTATCTAATAGTATAGGTTAAACATGCAGGATAGAACAGAAAGACAACATGTTAAAGTTACTTACTTGTTGAAGATCGTTTTCAAGTTTTCCTTTTGTTGATCACGAACTCTTCGTGTACTCGTTTTCAACGATCTCGATCTCCTCACACGAACAACGAACCGGACACCTCCACTTGGTTACTCGGTTGTTCTACCTTAGGTAGAAGGAGGATGGTGGGATCCTTTGGGAAGAGAGTTTGAGAGAGAGTTGATTTGAGAGGGAATTTTTGATTGCTTCTTTTGGTGAGAATTCCAAAAATGAGCAAATTGTTAAATGAACCCTTCTTGCAAAAGGGTTTATATAATGGTGATAGGTGGAGTTGAAATCTCCACCTATTTACCATTTTACCACAACCATAGGTTATGCAAATCATATTTGCATAACCACATATAATAAGATATCTCATATCTCATTTTACAAATAACATTTGTATTATTGTAGATTTTTAAATTGAATCACATTCAATTTAATTTCTCTCAATCTAATTTCTCCAAGTTAGCCCTAATTCAACAATTAGGTTAACCTTAGTTTATTATGAATCTCATTCACATTAACCTATATAATATATCACTCATATCTCATATAAATGACATAATTACCCTTCTAGTGAGCTTGAACACTTCAAATTCACACCAAATATGTAAACCTTCAATTAATCTAGTTTGAGACAACCGATGGACCTTATGGACCTACAGTGACGAGCTCCAATGATTCGAGATAAATCTGTCAAACTCTTTGACCCGGTTAATCAACATTCATTAGCTACGGTAACACTCCACTAAAGCCCGTAGCTGCACTCCCGTCAATGCAAGACAAGTTGTGTCCACTGATATAACCAATGCCCATAAGTCGACCCTTCACAGGTTGTTCGTAGACACTGCTGGGTCAAATTACAGTTTTACCCCTATATCTACTTCTTGCTCCTTAAGTCCCCACTACTCCTCTAATGAACAACAACGTTGTAATGGTTCAACCATACACAACACCCCTCTCTTGCCAGTGAGAGGGTGGGTGCCTGTTGTCCAAGCCCTGGGGACAACACTTAAGGGAACAACCACTCTAGTTTCCCTAAAGGTGGGAACGAGTGAATTCCTGTTGGGATTTGTGCCCTAAACTTATGTAATTTTGATCAAATAAATAAAGAGTTATTTTTTTGATAAAATTATATTCTTGCGCTATAAATCCAATAAACTAAGCTCCAAGGTTATAATGTATCTTGAACATTAGTGTAGTAGACACTATTTGGATTGTATTCAAGAGTATGGCCTAAATGGGCTATGGTATAAGAAGAAGGTTGGAAACCTTATTCTGGTAACACCATGGATGCGGCTCACGTTGTAATTAGTACAAATGAGGTAATCCAACTCATTCATGTGGTTGACATGCGAGAGGGGGCATCCTGTATGAAGAGTTCATACAAGACCGGACTGCAAATTATTAGTCTAACCAGTATAACGCCATTAACAGGATAAGACTGATAATTTATAGATGGTCATTAGTGGCTCGACCTGAATCCTAAGCAAGTTAACAACTCCTGCTTATAGGGGTTTGACCTTAGACTAGTATGGGTGAGAGTGGCCTGTAGCCGACTCAATAAACCTACCTTCTAAGGGACAGAACCTCGTAAGTAGCTGGGGACTTTACTATGCGAGATGAAATTCACTCACTCTTACACTAAGGAATTAGATAGGTTGTTCCCTTAAGAACTTTGTCCAGGTCTTGAACAACGGGGCCCCACCCTCTAAACTGTCTTAAGAGGGTATGCATCTATTGTAGGACCATAGACTTATTGTTCATTAGGGGATCAGTGGTGCTTAAGGAACAAAGAAGTAATCACAGGGGTAAAACGGTAATTTGACCCAGCCGTGATTACGAACAACCTCTGAAGGGTCGACTCATGGGTAATGATTATATCAACGGACACAATATAATCTACAATGACGAGAGTGCAGCTGCGAGTCTATAGCGGAGTGACTTGTAGTTAATGAATATTGATTAACTTGATCAAAGAGTTTGATCAGTTAATCTCACATCATTAGAGCTCATGAACTGTAGGTTCATTAGGTCCCTCCGTTGGCTCAACATGGTAATATTGAGGGTATAAAGTTAGGAATGAAATTGAAGTGTTCAATTTCATATATGAGGTGTTACATCAGTTATATGTGATATAATTCATATTATATATGGTTTTGATGTGAATTAGATTCATATATAAACTATATACTAATGAGAGAATGAAGAAGGGATACGATGGTAATTTCCATCCTATTTCCCTATAAATAGTTGCATGAGATGCAACTTTGTGGCTAAGCAAAAATCTTGGAAAACCCTAACTTATCAACTATTTGTGTTGTTGGAAAAGTTCCACAAATACACAACCTCTCTCACAACCCCACACCTTGTCCTAAAGGAACCCACATTCCTCGCTCACCTAGAGAACAATGGAGAAGATCTAGTGGTGTGATCTTCATACGTTCAGATTCGAGTTGCTGAAATCTTGATCGTGGGAGAAGGAACACGTGAAGAAAGAGTTCTTTAAAGGTAATCTCTTGCTGTCCTATGTCAAATAACATGTTTAATCTTAGTTATTTTGATCTTGATTGAAATCCATGTCACAAAATAAGAACACGCAATTCACAATCACTTCCGCTGCGGGATCCAATCCCTTCAATAGGTATCAGAGCAAAGTTGTGTTCTTGATTTTGTTTTGGATTTATCATGATCATAGGTGGAATATACTGTTTTTCATGTGATGAATGAACGGTTTGCAAATTAGACGTTTTCAATTTTGGCATTTAGATTTGCAATTTTTCATTGAATCGTTAAATGTAAGGGCCTGGTGTTTTGGGCAATTTTAATTGTAAATCGAGTCTGTAAGTCTGTGTCAATCGAGGTAAAGTGGTTGCTGAGAAGAACGGAGCAAAAACGAGAAAGAAAAATGAAGAATAGTAGCTGTTCTGTGAATGGTGTTGCAACGTTGTTCATTGGCGTTGTAACGCCACTGCGGCAGGCGCGCGACTGAGAAGACGACAGCGTTGCAACACTATCCTCGGCGTTGCAACACTGAGGCGCTGGTGCTGAGGCACGCTTCAACGGTCAGTAGAGGACAAGCTGCAACGTTGCAACGCTGGTATCAACGTTACAATGCCACAGGCGTTTCACGAAAAGAAGCAACGGGCAGAAACATTTTTATTTATATATAATAAATATAAAAACGTTTTATATTTAATTATATTTAATTTTATTCATTTTAATTAATATAATTAGATTATATTAATTAAAATTAATTTTAGGGTGCCAAAATTGGTCTAATTTTGTTATTTAAATTATGCAATTGTTGTGTAATCATTGCCATGCATAATGTATGCTTTAATTTGGATATACCACCTTAGGTTAAACATTTCCATGCATCATTTATAATATAAAGTGTTATATTATATAGTTTGCTTGAATAATTAATATAAAGTGTTATATTAATTTATGGATAGAATTGACATGCATTATATAATTCATGAGATGATTATGCTATGTATGTTTTATTATTCATGAGATGAATGATCAAGCACTATGACATAGTATGCATGTCATCTAAGGCTAATTATTAGTTTTAAAATGTTTAGAACTTGGATTTAATAGACCTTAGGTTATCTAGTTCTAATTAGATTAGAATTAGGAACAAGTAATTTATAAACAATGATTAAAAGAGTAACTCTGTCTCAAAGAAAAAGCTCCTAGGTCAGTATTTAAGTCGATTTGAAACGAAACACCCCCGCACTGGAACCGACACTGGGAGTAAATTTTAATCGAGAGAGTTTATAAATTATAGTAGCGTCGTGGTTTATTATTAAGGGGTTAATAAACTAGAAATCCTAGGCTTAATATAAAGAGTTATATTAGCAAACTTAGGATAAAGTCAATATAAGAGTTATATTGATAAGTTTAGGTAAAACCATTAGCCGGGTTTAGCCTAAGTAAATTTCCTATAGAGTTAAAGTATCCAGTGGGAGGAAAAGTGTATATGATACATATTTTTCCACCTACGTATCTCCAGGAAGTTCACACCGTGAGACTCATACTTGGCCTCGTCGCGCAAATGGGAGCATCCCCCTTCGGATGGTGTTTTTATGTGTCAATATCAAGGTGAATGGAGAGGGTACTTATAGTGAGTGGGAGCAGGTTTAGTGAAAACAAAACCTATGGTCTCTTCAGTCGGCTTACACCGTAAGATCATTATGGCCAGCCTGCTAGTTTGGCTTAGACTAGACAATCCCTTTGGAGGGCCCGATCTTTGACCGAACACAGTAGACACCCGAAAGGAATAAAGATTTTCATAGTCTGTTTTTCAATCTAGTCCTGCTTTCGACAGATTTTATTAGATGGGGACTCTGGGGTCTAAAGACAGAGGGTTACACTCACAAGGTACATAAGAGGTGTATGTATCCTAACCGAATAATGGTAACTAAAGCCTATAAGAATAAGAGTTATTCTGGCATTAGGTTTTGGTCAAGAGTGTCTTGATCCAGAGGAGGAGTGTTTTGATTACCCTTCGATGTCATACATTCTAAAGCTTTGGAGTATCATTGCTAATTATAAATGACCTAGGAATCATTTAATAATTAGCTAAATCATGATTGGATTAGACAATTATAGGAAGAAACTTATACAAGTTCTTTTTGTAAATTTTCAGCAAAATGTCTAGCTTTATAATTTTCTTATTGGGTGCAGAAAAGTTAACCAGAGAGAATATGATGACGTGGAAAAACAAACTCAACACTATATTGGTAGTGGATGATCTGAAGTTTGTGCTAACTTAGGAGTGCCCTCAGGTGTCAGGCTCGAATGCTTCACGAAATGTTCGTGATCCATATGATCGATGGATCAAGGACAATGATAAGGCCAAGGTATACATGCTGGCAAGCATGTCTGACATATTAGCCAAGAAGCACGAGGGTGATAACACACAAAATGTGTTATCCTTGGGCTTAATAATTTCTAGTTTTATAATGATTTCAGGGCTTTTACATGTTTAAATCACTCAATTTCAGGTTAAGAGCTTAAACAGAGCTATTGGAGACAATTTGGATCACTCGGGATCGAAACGAGGTTATTAGGAGCTAAAAATAACATCAATTGGAAGAGAAAGGATCAATCCAAGCACGATGACCCGAAGTGATGGCGTTGCAACGCTACCGATAGCGTTTCAACGCCGAGCGTGCTGTTTAAAGGCATTGAAGACCACTGCCGATAGCATTGCAACGCTGCCTTGAAGTGTCACAACGCTATCTCGATAAGGAAGCTTATATGAGGAGCCGCACAGAGGGCGTTGCAACGCTGCCTTGCAGCGTCCCAACGCCAGATCGATAAGGGGGCACGTGCGTTAGGGTAGCGGCGTTGCAACGTTGTCCTCAGCGTTGCAACGCCATCGAGAGTTTCCTTATTTACCAGCCGCTTAGGGTACAGCGTTGCAACGTTGTCCCTAGCGTTGCAACGCTGCACCGATTGAACTTATAAATATATCATTATGCATTCTTGTAAGGGAGCCGAATTTGGTAGATTTTCCACCCTAATTTCGAAATACACTTTGTAAGAAGAGAGAAAAGAGCGTTTTTGGAGCCAAAGCATTCGTGGAGGTTCGAGATCGAAGACGGGAGCTCGGAGACGAAGGACCGACATCGACACATAAGTTTAATTTCATTTTCTTTCAATTTGTAATAACGTTCTAAGACGTTTTCTACTTGTTTAGTTTGATTTTCATGTGATTTAGAGTAGCTAGACATTGTAGTTAGGATTTGATTTACTTGTTATGACTTTCTCGCTATGTATTGAAGCATGTTTTGTCCTTATTTTTGGCAATTCGTTCTTTACTTCTTAATTTGTTAGGTTTAAGTGGACTCGAGAGATAAAACTTGAATTAGAGCAAAATTGTCAAAACCCTTAGAAATCTGGCATGAGAATGACTTAGAAATCTTAGGGAAACACATAAAGAATTTTCTTAATGCCATGCATGTCGTAGGTTCATATAGAGACTGTGGAGTTTATTGCATGTGTGAGGCTCACTAAGAATCGAGAGATTTTCTTGAGTATTTTACTTCTTGTTTATAAATTCATCTCATTGGTTCATTGCATGTGTTAATTGAGTCATTAGCTTGTATAATCACTTCCCTTAAATCTATCAATTCGTGTCTCCACATGTTTGTTTGTTTGCTTGTCTTTACTTTCAATCAACTATCCATGTTATGTTTCTTTAGCTAAAATTGAGAATTAGTATCTTAGTAGTTAATTAACATAGAAACCCATTCCCGAGGACGATACTTGGACTCATAAATCACTATACTAAAACTTGACCCGTACACTGCGATATTGCATATTCATAATTATACGCGACAAGTTTTTGCCGTCGTTGCCAGGGAATGGCGATTATTTAGATTAATTAATATTAGGAGAAAATTTAAAATTTTAGACTAAAGCTTGTTTGTGTGTTTGTTCTTATTTTTTTTGTATGTTTGTTTGTTTTCTTATTTGTTTTATTTTAGTTTTGTGTGTTTTTGAGTCTTTGTCCCCTGTTTTGGTTGTGTTGCTATTGTGTAGAAGTCTTGATCTGAATTATTAAATTTTTTAATTATGACTTTGCATGATTTTGACTCTCCACCATTCTATTGTCCCTCTCAGGACCCTAGGTATGTGCATCATGATTTCTCTGAATTTCATCTGTCTAATTTTACCAGTCTGTACCTGAAATTGATAAATATTCATGTAATGGTAGTCATCTAGGCAGTTGGAACCATAGTTTTTCGTACCTTAACCAACCCTTAGAAAAATCTTCTCTTATGGACCAATTGGTGGAATATACCTTAGAATTGAAATTTAAAAATTTGGTTCATAGTGAATTAGAGTGGTTGGATAGGTTATAAACTGAGGTGGTAGGACTTTGAGAAATAGTACAAGATAGAGCTCAGTACCTTAACCAGCTAGTAGTTTCCCTTAAGGCCTTACATGAACAATTTCTTATCCTTACCACTCAGGAGGTGCCACCTAGGAGGATTTGTTCAGATGATAATGAGGATAGTTTGGAGGAGACTGAGGCACACCATGATCAGGTTAGTGAGGAAAACATTAGTGATACAATTAGTTCCATAGGGAAGATCCAGGTGATAGAGTTAGAGGCTGAGAAGTCTTCTTTCCTTTTATCCTAGAAATTTCCTTTATTTTCGATAACCATTTGTCTTATACTCACGAGTCTTGCTTTGATTTCAGTTCTTTCATTTCACTAAATAAAAATACCAAAAATAATTCTATCTCTGGTGCCCATGAAAAGTATAATAGCCTTTTAGACTTAGAAGGCTATATCGATTCGAGCAAGAAGGGCCCGAAAAAATATGAGCAATTTTATGTGCCCTGATAAGTCACCGTCTAACTAAAGACGTTAAAGAAAGCGCTTCTTGGGAGGCAACCCAAGTTTTATGTTTCATATCTTTATTTTCTGTATTTTTTTCTTTTTTTGCTTTATTTTCTAGTTGTTTGTGTTTTTTGTCTAATTTTTTTCTTTTTGTTCCTCCAGGTGTATGCTTAAGGGGAGAGCTGCACACTTGCACTCTTTTGATCTTGAGATCGAGAGGACCTGTAGGAGACTCCTAAGGGAAGGAAAGGCAGAAACGCATACTATGGCTGATCAGGAGCTCATCAATAACCCTAAACATGTCGGGGAGTATTTCCAACCTGTGTTTAATTCTGAGCAGGCTGGAGTAGTCCATGCCCCATAAATGCTAATAATTTTGAACTTAAGACAGGACTGATACAAATGGTTAGGGAAGGTGTTTTTCGAGGCTTAGCCACAGAAGATCCTAACTAACACTTGCAAATTTTTTTAGAAATTTGTGGTACAGTTAAAATGAATGGTATCTCTGCTGATAATATTCGCTTACGTCTCTTTCCTTTCTCTTTGCAGGGTAAAGCCAAAGAATGGTTAGGGTCCCTTTCCTCAGGTAGTATCACTTCCTGGGAGGAGTTGGCCTAAGCCTTTATGGCCAAATTCTTTTCACCTATGAAAGCTGCAAAGTTAAGGACTGAGATAGGAACATTCAGGCAGCAGGAGGGAGAGCAACTATTTGAGGCATGGGAAAGGTACAAGGACATGCTCAGGAGGTGCCCACAACATGGCTATCTAGATTGGCTCCAGGTACAACTATTTTATAATGGACTGGAAGGTAAGACCAGGACCATTCTCGATGCCAGTGCTGGAGGGGCTTTCATGGCGAAGACTGTGCTAGAAGCACGTGCCCTCCTGGAGGAAGTGTTAACTGTCAGCTACCAGTGGCCTACAGACAATGACAGATCTAAGCCAGTAGCTAGATTGTATCAACTTGATGAGGTAACCTCTCTTTGATCTCATATGACATCTCTCACTCATGCTCTGAATAATTTTGCAGGATCACCACAAACAGGAATGTCCTCTCAATGCTCCCAGCCTAATGGAGAATCCACTATGGAGCAACTACACTACCTGAACAACAGAAGCAACAACTATGGAGGAAACCAAAATCAGAATAACCTCCCAACACATTATAATCCAGGTTTGAGGTATCATGAGAATTTTTCTTATGCTAACAACAAAAATGTGTTGAATCCTCCTATGGGCATGCTTCTACATCAGAAAGAAAACCATCCCTGGAAGAGACATTGCACTCCTTCATAGCTGAATCCAAAAGAGATGGAAAATGCAGTCACCAGTCTATCTGGTATAGTGACAAGTCGGGTATAGTGACAAGTCATGGAGCTGCAATAAAGAACATAGAGACCCAGATTGGCCAAATGAACACATCACTCCAGGCACTGCAAGCAAGGAAAGAAACACCTTGAGGGAATACAGTCTAGCTAAGAGCATGTTTTGGAGTGATTTTGGCAAGGCCAAAATCACTTTTCCAATTGCCAAAATCACTTTTCTTTACAATATTGATGTTTGGCAAATTATCAAATTGATTTCATAAAAATTTAAAATCATTTATAATTGATTTTTCAAAAATTAGATGGAAGGTGATTTTAAATGGGGTGATTGACCGGGAATCACCCCACAATTTTCCTTCATTTTATTCTTTTACTGAAATACCAAAATTGCCCCTGGTATTTAAGATAGTTTTTTTGTGCCCTAATTCATTTTTTCTCTCGCACGTTTTTCTCTTCTGGCCGAAAAAGAGCTCCCAAAATCGTTCATCTTCCAGAAACCAAATCGTTCATCTTCTTGAAGCCAAATCATTCTTCTTCTATTTCACTTCTTATTCTATTCTGTTCAACAAGTTCCCTCGCCATCCAGGTTAGTCATTTTTTGTTTGTGTTCGTTTTCTTTTTCTTTAATGATGAAGGTTTCAGGGGTCCCTTTTCCTTTAGTTTTTTTTTTCTGTGTTTGTAGTTTTGGTTCATAATGACCTTTGATGTTTTATGTTTTATGTTGAAATTGAGGAAGGAGAATAGGATTTTTGACATTAAATAGAGGGTGTTTGGTATGGATTTTCTCCCTTCCTTTGGTGTTCTTCTGTGTTTTTTTAGTTTGGTGTGATTTAGCCTAAATTAATACACGTTGATGTATTATATTTCACTGAAAAAGTTTTGAATTACAATTTTGTTCTTGGTATGATGTGTCATTATCAGAAAACAAAAGGGAAACAAACAACATAACATTTAAAATTGAAATTAGTACTAAAAGAAAAGAAAAAAAAAAAGAAAAAGGGGGAGGACGCCTCTAATCTAGTTGGACTTTCTCTCCATTGTTGTTAATGTTGAAGGTGAGAACAACTTATCAAAGAAATAGAATGATGATAATATCATGGTAAGTAAAAAAGGGGGTGAGGGAGAGAAATGAAATATATATATACATATATTATATTGGAGAAAAGGGAAAGGGAAAGAGACGTGGCTAAATAGCCAGTAGTTGGGGATGACGAATTGGTGGGATCGTGTCACCAACTGGACTCTGTGGTGGACTCTCCATGATACACTTGGCTTCTTTCTTTGCTTACGAATTGGTGGGATTGTTTTGTTTGCTATGTTACTTTTTTGAATATTTTTTGAATTGGGCAGATACATATGAGCTTTTTTTTCCCACCTTCTTGTGATAGGAGAAAATTGTGGAAAATGTAAAAAGAAAAATATTCCCATAAAGAGGAAAAAATGTTGGATGGATACAACTGAAAATGTCTATACTTCTAACACTTGGGGTTGTGTTATCCATTTATGGGATCAACCATGTCCCTCAACCCACCCAAACTTAAAGCTGAATAAAATGCAGCATAAAAGTACTTCCAAACTTCAAAGTTAAAACCATTAGTTAGGTTTAGGTTAAATTTTATATATCATATATCTATGAGCTTCGAGATAACTAGTTTTTAATTATATCGTTCGACTTTGAAGTGTTTCATTTTAACCATTACAATAATAATGGTACTTCTCCCTGTCATGATAGTATATGTTTTTTGTGCATTGAAGTTTCATAGTCTATTTCTGTAAATTTTTTAGTTGAATGATAATTTAAAAAAATGGTTTTCTTGTGTATAGACCGCAATTGAATCTTTTATGATAATTTTGAGTTTTTGTGTATTTTGCGTTGTGTATGATTGTCATTTCTTTGTTCGTTGCTTGCTTGCTATGGTTTTAGGTACTTGCTACGAAAAGTGTTTTATATTAGTGTTTTGGAATCTCTTATCAAAAGCATACACAACTTTTGCTATCAAGTGTTATCACATTTTGTAATATAATATTTTTCTCTTACATTTTCTTTTTAGAATGTCGAAGGATATAACTTTTAGTGATGAAAAAGATACAAAAGCTATTTGGGATGATATTACTCTTAATTCATTCATACAAGTGTGTGTTGTTGAGACCTTGAATGGGAACCGACCTAACTGTCATTTTAGTAAGATTGGATGGAGGAATGTGATAAAAAACTTCAATGAAAAGACGAGAAGAAATTATGGATACAGACAACTTAAGAACAAATGGACATCACTAAAGAAAGATTGGCAAATTTGGAATAAATTGGTTGGAGTGGCAACTGGATTAGGATGGGATCATTTAAGACAAACAATTGATGCAACTAGTGAATGATGGGATGAGCAAATAAAGGTGAGTTTCTTTGATTTTTGTTTTTTAAAAAAATCAATGCAACTAGTGGTAGGGTCAATAGTGTGATGACGATCCTGTTATTGTTTTATAGGTCGTTCCTGAGGTAGCAAAATATCGTGCAAAAGGGTTACGAAATGTAGAGCAATTAGACATTCTTTTCAAGGATGTTGTTGTAACGGGAGAAGGAGCAATTAGATGGTTCAGTTTGGTATTAGATGCTGTTTGTCGTTTAGCTGTGGACATCATCAAGCCAAGTGATATGCAATTTAAAGCAACTCCAAGTAAAATTAAAAGTGATGATCGATATTCGCTATACTTTAAAAATTGCATAGGAGCAATTGATGGCACACATATATCTGTTGTTGCTCCTAAAGATAAACAAATACCATATATAGGTAGAAAAGGTATTACTACCCAAAATATTATGGTCGTTTGTGATTTTAATTTGTGTTTCACTTTTACTTGGGCTGGTTGGGAAAAGGTGCTGCTCATGATTCACGTGTCTTCATGGAAGCTCTACGAAGGCCTCATTTAAATTTTCCTCATCTACCTAAAGGTTTGTTTTGAAAATTTTGATATCAAACTTTGCATGATTTATAAAAATTTTAAACATTTTTTACTATGTATTTTGTAGGTAAATATTATCTTGTTGATGTTGGATATCCACAAATGAAAGGATACCTAGGCCCTTATAAAGGCGAAAGATATCATCTTCCTGATTTTCGTCGTGGGAGTCAACCAAGAGGTAAAAAGGAAATATTTAATCATAGACATTCATCTTTAAGGAGTACAATTGAGAGGACATTTGGTGTTTGAAAAAATAGGTGGCGAATGGTACGACATATGCATCGTTTTCCTTTTGAAAAATAAGTGAAGATTGTTGTTGCATCAATGACACTTCATAATTTTATAAGAACTCATTATACAACTGACTTTGAATTCAAGCCTTATGACGATAATGAAAATTTGCTCCCCTCAAGTGATGATCGAAACGAGTTGAGTATTACTGAGGAACGTGAGATTTTTTCTCATGGAAGGGAGATGGAAGAGAAGCGGGAGAAAATTGCAAAACTTCTTATGTCTCATTAATGTCTTTAGTATATAATTTGTGTTTCAATATAAGATATTTAGTTTAAGTATTTGTAATGACACAAGTATTCCTATAGTAAATGAGATTTTTATTTTTATTTTGGTATTTATTGTACGCATTTCCTTACTTAATGCATCAATTTAACAATAAAACAAATTAGCAAATAAATTAATAAAAAGAGACATGTATCATAACTAGTTAAATAATTTATTAAATAGAAAATGCCATTTTTAGTAATTTGTTCATTCTAAAAAATACTTTTGAAACCAAACATAATAATTCAAAATCACTTTTAAATATATGAAAATCACTTTTAAAAATTTGGAACCAAACATAGATATGATGATTTGAAAATCAATTTTATAAAATCAATTGCACATAAATCTCTTTTTCTAAAATTACTAATCTAACTATCACTCCCAAATATGCCCTAAAAGACGTTAAACAAAGCGCTTCTTGGGAGGCAACCCAAGCTTCACTTATTTTGTTGTTTTCTTGCTTTAGTTGTTTTTTTTCTAGTTCTTAGTATTTACTAGTTTGTTTGTTTTGCTTTGTAGGTTGTGACGATGTCATCCTTCGTTGAAATTCATGCTCCCGTTTTGAGAAACTCCAACACACATGCTTTGGCTATCCAAGGAACTCAGAAAGATCTTCATAACTCAGGACAATATTGTTCACTCTTACCCTTATACTTAATTTTTGCTTATTTCTGCAAACATTGGGGACAATGTTTAGTTTAAGTTTGGCGGTGGTATGTTGTTTAATTGTTGTGACTGTCCTAAGTATGTGCTAGAATTGCTGATTGATCTTTTACATAAGTATGAGTATGATTGCCTAGGATGAGATATAATTGGAAATCCCTGTGATTCTGCTAAAACCTAAGAGCATGACATGAATTTGAGTTAATTTAAAAATTTTCTTAAGTTTCTACTGCATTATTATGCACATAGCTTGTGTTCCTGTAGTTTTGAAATGCTTAGAACAGAGTTATTAGGTTTAGAAGTTTGATGTCACCTCAATAGGTCTGAGAACTGATTTGAGAGTTAAACTGCAGGATAGGGTGAATGACATTATGAAGTGCATGATCTGTATAATATGTGAAATAGTTTGTTTTTGTTGTTTGGTTGCTAAAGAAAAAAATCGTGAGGGCAAAAAGAGCTACCTTTACTGTGATCAGTTAGGCCACTTATTGAGCGAGTGCTCTGGGTAAGGGTCCCTGCAGTGGATGTGTGAAAGCTAGTGTCCTTACACAAAAAAAGAAGAAAATAGAAAAAGTTATAAAAAAAAAGTGATTACGTACTAAGTAGGGTTATTTAATTCTTGAATGTGGGGAGACTCAAACATTAGTAATTATGACCAGTGTAGGGGGAAGTTGAATGGAGAGCCTAATAAAGTTGATCCGGGCTTAGTAAAAATAAAGGGAACATAGGCTAATCACACACACACATAGGAACACTTAGGAAAAGTTTTAAATTGCTTGCTGAAGTGTTATGTTTGAATGTTTCCTGTGATTACTAGATTTCCTCTTAAATCATTGAGGTTTGAATCAAATGTATGTATAAGAACAATCTAATGTTTAATTCTGTTTTTGCTCGGGACTAGCAAAAGTTTAAGGTTGGGGGTGTTTGATAGCACACAAAATGTGTTATCCTTAGGCTTAATAATTGCTAGTTTTATAATGATTTCAGGGCTTTTACATGTTTAAATCACTCAATTTCAGGTTAAGAGCTTAAACAGAGCTATTGGAGACAATTTGGATCACTCGAGATCGAAACGAGGCTATTAGGAGCTAAAAATAACATTAATTGGAAGAGAAAGGATCAATCCAAGCATGATGACCCGAAGTGATGGCGTTGCAACGCTACCGATAGCGTTGCAACACCGAGCGTCTTTGTTTAAATGCGTTGAAGACATCGCCGCCGATAGCGTTGTAACTGCGGTGCCTTGCGGCGTCGCCGCAACGCTATCTCGATAAGGAAGCTTATATGAGGAGCGCACAGAGGCGTTGCAACGCCGCTTGCGCATCGCAATGCCGATCGATAAGGGGCGGGCGCGTTAGGGTAGCGGCGTTGGTAACGCCGCCTCTCAAGGCGTTAACGCCATCGAGAGTTTCCTTATTTACCGGCCGCTTAGGTGCAGCGTTAAGGTAACTTTGTCCCTAGCGTTGCAACTCTGCACCGATTGAACTTATAAATATTTCATTATGCATTCTTGTAAGGGAGCCGAATTTGGTAGATTTTCTACCCTAATTTCGAAATACACTTTGTAAGAAGAGAGAAAAGAGTGTTTTTGGAACCAAAGCATTCGTGGAGGTTCGAGATTGAAGAGGGGAGCTCGGAGACGAAGGACCGACATGGACATATAAGTTTAATTTCCTTTTCTTTAAATTTGTAATAGCGTTCTAAGACATTTTCTACTTGTTTAGTTTGATTTTCATGTGATTTAGAGTAGCTAGACATTTTAGTTAGGATTTGATTTACTTGTTATGACTTTCTCGCTACGTATTGAAGCATGTGTTTGTCCTTATTTTTGGCAATTCGTTCTTTACTTTTTAATTTGTTGGTTTAAGTGGACTCGAGAGATAAAGCTTGAATTAGAGCAAAATTGTCAAAACCCTTAGAAATCTGGCATGAGAATGACTTAGAAATCTTAGGGAAACACATAAAAAAGTTGCTTAATGTCATGCATATCGTAGGTTCATATGGAGACTATGGAGTTTATTGCATGTGTGAGGCTCACTAAGAATCGAGAGATTTTCTTGAGTATTTTACTTCTTGTTTATAAATTCATCTCATTGGTTCATTGCATGTGTTAATTGAGTCATTAACTTGTATAATCACTTCCTTCAAATCTATCAATTCGTGTCTCCACATGTTTATTTGTTTGCTTGTCTTTACTTTCAATCAACTATCCATGTTATGTTTCTTTAGTTAAAATTGAGAATTAGTATCTTAGTAATTAATTAATCTAGAAATCCATTCCCGGGGACGATACTTGGACTCATAAATCACTATACTAAAATATGACCCGTACACTACGGTATTGCATATTCATAATTATACGCAACAGAGGGCATGATGACCGCTAAGGAAATCATGGATTCAGTGCAGAGTATGTTTGGACAACAGTCTACAAAGGCCCGACACAATGCCCTCAAGTGTATATTCAACTCGGAGATGCCAGAGGGCTCATCTGTTCGGGATTATGTCCTGGATATGATGATACACTTTAACATCGCGGAGTCGAATGGTGCTTCCATCGATGAATCGAGCCAGGTCAACTTCATTCTGGAAACCCTTCCAGATAGTTTCCTACAGTTTAGAAGTAATGTTGTTATGAACAAGCTTACTTTTAATCTTACCTCCCTTCTGAATGAACTCTAGACCTTTCAATCTTTGATGAAAATTCAGGGATCGAAAGGTGAGACAAATGTTGCCAGTAGGAGTTATCATAGAGGTTCGACCTCTGGATAAAAAACAGTGGCTTCATCTTCTTCTAACCTAAAAGGGAAGAAGAAGAACATGAAGAGAGTTGGTAAAGGGAAACGAGCGGACAAAGATGCCGCCCAGAAGGGCAAGAAGGTCAAAGAAGTTGCAGACAAAGGAAAGTGTTTCCACTGCAATGAAGATGGGCATTGGAAACGTAACTGTCCGAAGTACATTGCAGAAAAGAAGAAGGAAGGTAAATATGATTTACTTTGCTTAGAAGCTTGTTTAGTGGATGATGATAAAACTGCTTGGATACTTGATTTAGGCGCCACTAATCATGTTTGCTCTTCTTTTCAGGGAATTGATTCCTGGCAGCAACTATAGAAAGGAGAGATAACGCTCCGGGTTGGAAATGGAGAAGTCGTCTCAACTGTAGCAATAGGCACGATGAAGCTTAATTTTGGCAAGAAATATATTTTGTTAGACAGTATATTAGTGATACCAGGGTTTAGTAGAAACCTTATTTCAATTTCTTGCCTTATAGAACAATGTATTTCTATTTCTTTCTCTTTGAACAAAGTGTTTATTTTAAAGAAAGGTGTGGAAATATGTTCGGCTTCATTAAAAAATGGGTTGTATGTTTTAAGGCCTAATTCAGTCAAAATGGTTTTGAACACTGAATTATTTAAAACTACAAACACACAAACTAAGAAATGTAAAATTTCTCCTAAAGAAAATGCCCAACTTTTGCATCTTGGATTGGGTCACATTAACCTCAATAGGATTGAAAGATTGGAAAAAAATGGACTTCTAAATGAGTTAGAAGAAAATGCTTTACCTGTACGTGAATCCTGCCTAAAAAGGCAAAATGACTAAAAGACGTTTTAGTGGAAAAGGTTATAGAGCCAAAGAACCTCTTGAGCTTATACATTCAGACCTTTGTGGTCCAATGAGTGTTAAAGCCAGAGGAGGTTATGAATATTTCATCTCCTTTATAGATGATTATTCTAGATTTGGCCATATTTACCTAATGCATCACAAGTCTTAAGTACTTGAAAAGTTCAAGGAATTCAAGACTGAAGTTGAAAATCAATTAGGTAAAACAATTAAAACGCTTCGATCAGATCGAGGCGGGGAGTACATGGATTTAAAATTGCATAACTATATGATAGAACATGGAATTACATCCCAACTCTCGGCTCTAGGTACGCCACAACAAAACGATGTATTGGAAAGGAGAAATAGAACTTTGTTAGACATGGTTCGATCAATGATGAGTTATGCTCATCTCCCTAATTCTTTTTGAGGTTACGCAATAGAGACTGCGGGATACATTTTGAACAATGTACCATCAAAAATTATTTTTGAAACACCTTTTGAACTCTTGAAAGGACGTAAAGGTAGTTTATGTCATTTCAGAATTTGGGGTTGTCCAGCACATGTGCTTGTGACAAATCCAAAGAAGTTGGATTCACGTTCAAAATTGTGTCTTTTCGTAGGCTACCCAAAAGAAACAAGAGGTGATTTATTCTATGATCCTAAGGAAAATAAGGTTTTTGTGTCGACAAATGCCATTTTCTTAGAGGAGTACCACATAAGGGACCACAAACCAAGAAGTAAAGTTGTGTTAAGTGAGTTAGACGGAACAATAACAAAGGTTACTAATAAAACTAGTACGTCAACAAAAGTTCTTGATACTAGCTTGTCTAGTCTACAGAGTCCATCTCAAGAGTTGAGTATGCCTCGACGTAGTGGGAGGGTTATAAGACAACCTGACCGTTACATGAGTTTATCTGAAACTCAAGTTGTTATACTAGATGACGACTGTGAGGATCTATCGACTTATAATCAAGCGATTGTTGACAAAGACAACGACAACTGGGTCATAGCCATGGACCAAGAAATGGAGTCTATGTACTTCAATTCTGTTTGGGATCTTATAGATAAACCTGATGGGGTAAAACCTATAGGTTGTAAGTGGATCTACAATTGAAAGTGGGATGTAGATGGAAAGGTGCAAACCTTTAAAGCTAGACTAGTAGCAAAGGGTTATACCCAGGTTGAAGGGGTTGACTATGACGAAACCTTTTCACCTGTTGTTATGGTAAAGTCTATCCGTATCCTACTTGTCATTTTCGCATATTATGACTATGAGGTATGGCAAATGGATGTCAAGACAACCTTTTTGAATGACAATCTTGACGAGAACATCTACATAGACCAACCCAAAGGGTTCATTGAACCAGGACAAGAGCAAAAGGTTTGCAGGCTTAAAAGGTCAATCTATGAACTGAAACAAGCCTCTAGGTCCTGGAATATAAGATTTGATGAGGCAATCAAATCTTTTGGCTTTGATCAAAATGATGATGAACCTTGTGTCTATAAGAAAATCATCAATAGTTCTGTCGCATTTCTAGTTCTATATGTGGATGATATCCTACTCATTGGGAATGATGTAGGATATCTTACTGACATTAAGAATTGGCTAGTTACGCAATTCCAAATGAAAGATTTGGGTGAAGCGCAGTTTGTTCTTGGGATCCAGATTGTCTTTTTCGATGTATGAGATGCAAGACTCATAAAAGGGTTTATTGCCTTTTAGATATTGAGTTCATTTGTCTAAGGAACAGTGTCCTAAGACACCTTAAGGAATTGAGGATATGAGACGAATTCCTTATGCATCAGCTGTTGGGAGCCTAATGTACGCCATGTTGTGTACTAGGCCAGACATCTGTTTTGCAGTTGGAATGGTCAGTAGGTATCAATCCAATCCAGGACCTGAACACTGGACAACGGTTAAAACAATCCTTAAGTATCTATGGAGAACAAGGAACTACATGCTTGTGTATGAGGCTAAGGATTTGATCCTTATAGGATACATGGATTCTGGCTTTCAGACTGATAAAGATTCTTGGAAATCTACATCAGGGTCAGTATTTACTCTTAACGGAGGAGTTGTAGTATGGTGAAGCGTCAAGCAAGGATGCATCGCTGATTCCACCATGGAGGCCGAATATGTAGCAGCTTGTGAAGCAGCAAAAGAGGTCGTTTGGTTAAGGAAATTCATGCTAACTTTGGAAGTTGTTCCAAATATGAATTTGCCCATCACACGCTGTATTGTGATAATAGTGGTGCCGTGGCAAATTCAAGGGAACCCTGAAGTACAAGAGGGAAAAGCATATTGAGCGGAAATATCATCTCATCCGGGAGATCGTGCATCGAGGAGACGTGATCGTCACAAAGATAGCCTCAGAGCAAAATATTGTTGATCCTTTTACAAAGGCTCTTACGGCTAAAGTACTTGAGAGTCACCTAGAAGGTCTAGGTTTACAAGTCTTCCCCAACTAGGGCAAGTAGGAGTATATTGTACAAAGGGTTTAAATGCCCTAGTTTATTGTATTTACATTATTGTAATATTTTAATACTGCACAAGCTTTAGGTCAAGTGGGAGATTGTTGGGATTTGTGCCCTAAACTTATGTAATTTTGATCAAATAAATAAAGAGTTATTTGTTTTGATAAAATTATATTCTTGCTCTATAAATCCAATAAACTAAGGTCCAAGGTTATAATGTATCTTGAACATCAGTGTAGTAGACACTATTAGGATTGTGTTAAAGAGTATAGCCTAAATGGTCTATGGTATAGAATAAGGTTGGAAACATTATTCTGGTAACACCATGGATGCAGCTCACTTTGTAATTAGTACAAATGAGGTAATCCAACTCATTCATGTTGTTGACATGCGAGTGGGGGCATCTGTATGAAGAGTTCATACAAGACTGCATCAAGAAATTATTAGTCTAACCAAAGATAACGCCAAGATTAATGAGGATAAGACCGATAATTTATAGATGGTCATTAGTGACTCTACTTGAATCCCGAGCAAGTTAAGAACTCCCCGCTATAGGGGTTTGTCCTTAGACTAGTATGGTGTGAGAGTGACTGTGAATGACTCAATAAGCCTACCTTCTCAGGGACAGAACCTCGTAGGTAGCTGGGGACTTTACTATACGAGATGGAATTCACTCATTCCTACACTAAGGAATTAGATAGGTTGTTCCTTTAAGAACTAAATCCAGGTCTTGAACAACGGGGCCCCGCCCTCTAAACTGACTTAAGAGGGTATGAGTCTATGGTAGGATCATAGACTTGTTGTTCATTAGAGCATCAGTGGTGCTTAAGGAACAACGAGTAATCACAGGGGTAAAACGATAATTTGACCCAACCGTGATTACGAACAACCTGTGAAGGGTCGACTCATGGGCAATGATTATATCAATGGACACAATATAATCTACAGTGAGGAGAGTGCAGCTACAAGTCTATAGTGGAGTGACTTGTAGTTATTGAATATTGATTAACTTGATCAAAGAGTTTGATCAGTTAATCTCACATCATTGGAGCTCATGAACTGTAGGTCCATTAGGGCCCTCCGTTGGCTCAACATGGTAATATTGAGAGTATAAAGTTATGAATGAAATTGAAGTGTTCAATTTCATATATGAGGTGTTACATAAGTTATATGTGATATAATTGATATAATATATGGTTTTGATGGGAATTAGATTCATATATAAACTATATACTAATGAGACAATCAAGGAGGGATAGGATGGTAATTTCATCCTATTTCCCTATAAATAGCTACATGAGATGCAACTTTGTGGCTAAGCAAAAATCTTGGAAAACCCTAGCTTATCAACTATTTGTGTTGTTGGAAAAGTTCCACAAATACACAACCTCTCTCACAACCCCACACCTTATCCTAAAGGAACCCACATTCCTCCCTCACCTAGAGAACAACAGAGAAGATCTAGTGGTGTGATCTTCATAAGTTCGAATTCGAGTTGCTGAGATCGTGATCGTGGGAGGAGGAACACGTGAAGAAAGAGTTCTTCAAAGGTAATCTCTTGTTGTCATATGTCAAATAGCATGCTTAATCTTAGTTATTTTGATCTTGATTGAAATCCATGTCACAAAATAAGAACACGCGATTCACAATCACTTCCGATGCGGGATCCGATCCCTTCAATTCCATCTCGCGTAGTTAAGTTCCCAACTCCCTACTTGGTCCTGTCCCTGAGAAGATAGGCATATTGGGCGAGTAACTGTTGATGGAGCTAATCCCCTTGAGTAACGGAAACGAGTTTGGAATCGTAATTGCAATCTTATTACAAGCACGAACACCAATCTTCTCTATTTTCTCCAACAGAACACAACCACTTGGAGAACCTTCTATTCTCTGAGTTTCTCCTTAGACCAAGTCCTTTAGTGAGAAAGAATTCCAACAATTGGAAGAATTTGTGAATGGAGAGAGAGAGTATTCTATCCTTCAGTGAATTCAATCGAATAAGTGAATGATTGATCGATTGAAGCTTGCGCCTTCTCAACAGGAGAAGGACACTTCAGTGGGTAACTCCCCACTCCCTATCGAGGGGGAGTTGAGAAGTAGTGGAAACGTGTCATCATGACACGTTCCCTAATTAATTAATATAATGATTAATGATTAATTAATTACATTAAATTAAATCACATTTAATTCAAATATTAATTAAATTAAATGATTAAATCACATTTAATCATGTTACCCTTTATCCTATAGTTTAATGTATATCTCATGCACATTAAGATTTAACCTATAGTTTACAAATATGAATTACATTCACATTTGAATTTAACATTTGAACTCTTTCAAATATTTAATTCTCTCATATAATTTAAGAAGTGAAGATAGGCATATTGAGTCGGCGAATCTTGCCACACTCACCTATACTAGTCAAACGACAATCCCTCGCAAACAGGAGTTCGTAACCCGCTCAGGATTGAGATCAAGTTGCTTATGTCATCCTGGTGAAATAGAAGCCTATCTAGTCAACGGAGTTACATCTAGTCGTTACTATTTCGCGGTCTGGTCTTTTGTAATCTCATTACATAGGATATCCCCATTACATACCTCCCACTTGCCCTAGATTAGCTTATGTACATATCTCGTAGACCTAAACTTTCTAGATGACCCTCGAACATTTTAGAAGTGAGAGTCTTTGTAAACGGATCAACAATGTTGTGCTCCGAAGCGATATTCGTGACTGTCACATCTTCCCGTTGCACTATTTCTCGTATCAGGTGATACTTCCTCTCGATGTATTTATCTCGCTTATGGCTGCGAGGTTCCTTCGAATTGCCTACCGCACCTCTGTTGCCACAGTATAAGGTGATGGAAAATTCCATATTTGGAACAACTTCCAAATCAGTAAGAAATTTCCTTAGCCAAACAACCTCTTTAGCTGCTTCACAAGCAGCGACATACTCAACCTCCATCGTGGAGTCTGCGATGCATCCTTGCTTGATGCTTTGCCATACTATAGCCCCCCGTTAAGGGTGAAAACTGATCCCGATGTGGATTTCCTAGAATCCCTATCAGTCTGAAAATCAGAATCAGTGTATTCAGTAAGGATCAAATCCTTAGTCCCATACACAAGCGTATAGTCCCTCGTTCTCCTAAGATACTTTTGGATATTTTTAACTGCGGTCCAGTGGTCTAACCCTGGATTGGATTGGTACCTACTGACTATTCCTACTGCATAGCAAATGTCTGGCCTCGTGCACAGCATAACATACATTAAGCTACATACTGCAGAGGCATAGGGAATACGTCTCATATCCTCAACTTCTTGAGGTGTCTTAGGGCACTGTTCCTTAGACAGATGAACTCCATGCCTGAAGGGTAATAAACCCCTCTTCGAATTATGTATCGAATATCAGGCCAACATTTTGTCGATATAAGATGCTTGAGACCGAGCTAGCGTTTTGTTCTTGCGATTCCTGAAAATCTGAATCCCAAGAACATACTGCGCCTCTCCCAAATCGTTTATTTGGAATTAGGTCGACAACCAATTCTTTATGTCAGTAAGGTATCCTACTTCATTCCCAATGAGTATCATCCACATAAAGTACCAAGAAAGATACTTTGTGGTTGATGATCCTCTTGTAAACACAAGGCTCATCAACGTTTTGGTCAAAGCCATAAGACTTGATCGCAGTGTCAAATCTTATGTTCCAAGATCTGGATGTTTGTTTCCACCCAGAAATGGATCGATTGAGCTTGCAAACTTTTTGCTCCTGACCTTGGGTTATGAAACCTTCAGGCTGAGACATATATATGCTCTCGTCAAGATTACCATTCAAAAAGGCAGTCTTGACGTCCATTTGCCAAATCTCATAATCATAAAATGCGGCTATGGACAAGAGTATCCTTATAGACTTAAGCATAGCAACAAGGGAAAAAGTTTCCTCATAGTCAACTCCTTCCCTTTGGGTAAAACCCTTTGCTACAAGTCTAGCCTTAAAGGTCTGTACCTTTTCGGCTGCATCTCTATTTCTCTTATAGATCCATTTACACCCTATGGGTCTTACCCCTTCAGGTTGGTCTACAAGTTCTCATACTGAATTGAAGTATATTGACTCCATTTCAAGGTCCACGACTTTGATCCATTGGTCCTTGTCTACGTCATTCATTGTCTGTCTATAAGACAATGGTTCTTTTACGCCGTCATCAGGTATGACGACTTGAGTTTCAGCTAAACCCAAGTAGCGGTCAGGTTGGGAAACAACCCTCCCACTACATCGAGGCATTCCCAACGATTGAGAAGGACGAGACTGACTTGATGTGTGGGCTTCTTCATCAACTCTTGATGAAGGTCCAGCTTGATCAACAACTCTTGTTGGTTCATCTGTAGCTTCATTTAGTACTAGTTTACTACGTGGTTTATGGTTCCTCATGTGATCTTCCTCCAAGAAAGTGGTATTTGTCGATACAATCACCTTGTTTTCTTGTAGGTCGTAGAAAAGACCACCTCTCGTTTCTTTGGGATAGCCAACAAATTGGCATAATCTTGAACGAGGTTCCAATTTCTTTGGGTTTGTCACTAGCACGTGTGTCGAACAACCCCAAATCCTGAAGTGTTGTAAACTAGGTTTACGCCCTTCCATAATTCAAAAGGTGTTTCTGAAACACTCTTTGATGGAACAATGTTCAAGATTTGAACTGTAGTCTCTACTGCGTATCCCCAAAACGAGGCAGGCAATTGAGCATAGCTCATCATAGATCAAACCATGTCCAACAAGGTTCTATTTCTCCTTTCTGACACACCATTTTGTTGTGGTGTATTAGGTACTAAGTGTTGAGAAGTAATTCCTTTTTCTATCAAATAGTCCTAGAATCTCAAATCCATATACTTTCCACCTCGATCGGATCGAAGTGTTTTAATGGTTTTTCCTAATGTATTCTCTACTTCAGCCTTATACTCTTTGAACTTTTCAAGAGCCTCAGACTTATGATGCATTAGGTATAGATAACCATACCTCGAATAATCATCTATGAAAGAGATGAAATATTCGTACCCTCCTCGAGCTTTAACATTCACCGGACCACAAAGATCCGAATGTATAAGTTCTAAGGGCTCTATGGCTCTATAACCTTTTCCAGTAAAAAGGTCACTTAGTCATTTTACCTTCCAAGCAAGATTCGCAAGGAGGTAAAGAATCATATTCTAACTTGTTTAGAAGTCCATTATTAGATAGTCTCTCAACCCGGTTAAGATTTATATGACCAAGTCTAAGATGGCAAAGATAGGTATTATTATGAGAAATTCTTTGTCTTTTACTTTGAGTATTAACAGTTTTAAACATCTCATGATTTAAAATCGCTTTTGTTTCACTAGAAGAAAATAAGGCTACAATGACGGACGAAAAAATTAAGGGGCGAGATACAATGACGGACGGGAAGAAGGCGCGGAGGGAAATTTTCGCCGGACATACAATGACGGGCATTGCCCGTCATTGTAAATTCTTTTTAATGACGGGCTTTGCCCGTCATTATATGATATATTAAAAAAAAAAAAATTTGGACACCTCAACCCGACAGCTCTCTCTCTCTCCACGTTCCCTCCCAGCTCGAATATCACTTTCCCCTTTCCCTCGATCTCAACTCCATCAGTTTCCCTCCCAGCTCGCTTCACACCTCGTCGCCGGCCGTTCGGGAGTCGAAACCGCCGTCCATCTACAGCCGGCCGTTCGGGAGTCGAAACCGCCGTCCATCTCATCGTCGCCGCCTCGTCGGTCTTCGCCTAATCGCTCGTCGCCGCCGGCCGCCAATCGCCGCGCGCTCTCTCTCTTCTTCATCAACCGCCGTCCACCGTCGACCGTCGATCGTTTGGGGAGTCACCGCCGGCCACGAAGCACCAAACCGCCGTCCTCCTTGACGCTCAATCACCGCCGACCGCTTCGCCGCCGTCCCCTCACCGTCTTTCTTCTCCGGCCGGCCAGATCTGAAGCTTGAGGTCCAGATCTACACCCTCATTTGTAGATCTGCTTCATTGAGGTCCAAATCTGTCCCTTTAGCTTGTTTTTATGTGAGTTTAGCTTGTTTTTTTTGTTAGTTATCTTGAAATGCTCTTGAAATGATGAAGCTCTTGAAATGTTGAAGAGCACAAAGTTGAAATGGAAGTCACATTTGATGGATTATGCAATTTTTAGGTTGAGGTTGAGGTTGGATAGAACCACATATCAATTTTAAGGTTGAGGTTGGATTATGCAATTTTTAGGTTGAGGTTGATGGATTATGCAATTTTTAGCTTGTTTTTATATCAATTTTAGAAAAGATTTTTGAACCATATAATTAGCCTCCTTCACATTTGATGGATTATATCTTGTAGACCTACCTAGGACAAACCAATACCTAGGTCTCGCATTTAGCCTCCAATTTTTCGCATGATGATTGCCCTTGCACATTATAAAACACTCCATAGCACACATTGAAAAAAAGGACAAGCTAAATGAAATATCGGATGAATTCAACTTTAGTCAGAAAAACAAACTAGCAACAAGCTCAATATCTCTAACCACGTGTCATGCCTGGTGTGGAATATTTTCGGCAGTTTCCTGCCTTAATCTATTGAAAAGAAGAAATGAATCTTGGTTTTCATTTCAACAGAAGAGCACTAAGATGAACCAAACCTTAAGCAAACACACAAGAACTTTTCTAAACTCCAAGGTCACTAATGAGCACACTCATTCATCATAGCAAAATAGTGCCAGTTATATAAAACATATGGCCCATAAGTCTATCTTATATTTTGTGTGTGTCTTAGTGAGCTTATGGGTACCTCGGCTAATTTGACGGGACAATTGTTTGCCCCTTCAATATTTTGGTACTAGAAAACTCGTAGAATTTTAATGTCCTAAACAAGTGACTACCATGGGTCTGAACCTATTCCCTCCAAGGTCCACTCATTCCACTTATTTGAACCTAATAACTACTATGCCAACTCGTGATGGTTGGGTTTCATAGTATTCTAATGTCTTTGATATAGCTAAATATTATCTTTTGTGGTAACCATGAATGTTTGAACTATCTTACACACATATCTCAGCCTATCCCCCAAGAAATCTGCTGACCCTTACAATGCTTGACAACTCTAAACATAGTTCACTCCACTTTTTAGATTACTTTCACTTTTTCCTTAAAAACTTAAAAATATATATAATAGGTTGAGGTTGTAAGAAAATGCGTTCAAAGCTACTTGTTATGCATTTTTTCTTTCAAGTGAAAATGTGTTCAATTTCTACCTAATTTAAGTCTAGTTTAATTAATTGCTTTAGAAACAAATGAATCGAAGGTAATTGGCATTAGAAATTATTAAAAATGTGATGCAAGTGTTGTTGATATTAATTGACATTAGAAAATGGAGTGAACCCCATCTTTAGGTAGTTGAAAAAGTCTCAAAAGCCTCAATATTGTGGAAGCTACCCAAGAAACATATGAAGGAACTTCTCTCATGACTTTAAAAGTTCATTCTTGATTACTACTATCAAGTTCAAATTTTCATTTTTCTACCCAATTTAAAATTTGAATCTCAAACTTAACTCATTTTAATTAGTTAAAACTTATGGCATTGATTTTTGGTTTTCATAATCGGATGTCTCATTTTAATTTATTTGCTTTGATTATGCTTTATGAAAATAGATAAATTTACTTTTATATTGGGGATGGATTGAAGGAGGTTAATAACCTTGTATTACATTGTTGAGGAAAAAGTGTGAATTTCCTAAATTTTTCTTAATTATAATTCTTTGTTTGTGTTAAGCTCTATGAGTTTATATTTCATATGTTTAATTTTATTAATATTAATAGTGATTGAGGAATGATTGAGATCTTTTGTTTAGCGTGTTTGGTTAGAATAATCATATGTTTAATTTTCTTAATAATAGTAGTGGGGTTGTGGATTAGAGGAAATGGTATTAGTCCAAAATATCATGATGTTGGTTTTTGAATCAACATCGTGAAATTGAGTAAGTGATGAACTTCTTGATAGTTTTTTTTGTTCTTCATTTGATTTCCTAAAGAAATAGTAAGTACATAAGTTTAAGTAACTATTATTCTTCTTGTAGATTAAACTTTCAGAATATCGTTATGGATAAGTCGTGGATGTCAAAGAATAGAATGTCATCAGAATATCGTTTAGGAGTTGAGACGTTTATCCAAAATGGTATACGACATTCAAATAGGTCGATGTCATTTGTTGTCTATGCTTGAAATGTGTGAATGCAAAGTCTCAAAATGCGAATGTCGAAGAGACCATTTATATATTAATGGCATTGATGAAAGCTATAGAACATGGATTTGGCATGGTGAGTCACTACCGAATGAGAGAAAAGAGGAAGTGAAGTTGGGGACGAAGATGTTGACGACACAATAGGAATGTTTGAGGTCGCACATAACTATTTCAATGACAAGTCTCCAATATTTGAAGAAGTGTTAGATGATGCCAAGAAACCATTGTACTTAAATTGTAACAATTTTACCAAAATATCTGCATTGATAAAGTTATATAATTTGAAAGCAAAGTTTGGATGTAGCGATAAGAGTTTCACTGAGTTGTTAGCATTGGTTCGTGACATCTTACCAAGTCCAAATGAACTTCCTAGCTCTACATATCAAACCAAAAAATCTTGTGTACTCTTGGAATGAAGTATGAAAAGATTCATGCATGTAGTAATGATTGTTGTTTGTTTAGAAAAGAGCTTGCAGATGTAGAAGTATGCCCTACATGCGGAACATCAAGATGGAAGCTTTGTAAAATTCGAAGGATGTGATGAAGAACATTCCAGTGAAAGTCATGTGGTATTTCTCTCTATCCCAAGATTTGAAAGAATGTTTCGCAAAGAAAGAAATATCGAGTTTGTTGACTTGGCATGCTAATGAACGAGTAATTGATGGGTACATACGACATCCTCGCGGATACACTATCGTGGAAGCAAGTAGACAATTTAGGCCGCGAGTTTGGTTTAGAACCTAGAAATCTCCGTCTTGCTCTTTCTACTGATGGAGTGAGTTGTTGGCCAGTTATGTTGGTGACATACAATTTACCTCCATGGTTATGCATGAAGCGAAAATTTTTGATGTTAAATGCATTAATATCCGGGCCTAAACAACTGAGGAATGACATAGATGTTTATTTAGCTCCATTAGTTGATGATCCGAAAAAACTTTGGAATGATGGAGTTGTTGTTACGATGTACATCACGAACAATCTTTCATACTTAAAGCTATTTTATTGTGGACTATTAATGATTTTCCTGCATATGGCAATTTGTGTGGTTGTACAGTAAAAGGATATCATGCGTGCCCAATATGTGGGGAAAAAACTTCATCCACTTATTTGCCAAAAGGGAAAAAAATGGCATATCTTGGACATCAAAAACATTTACCCCGTAATCATCCATATAGAAGACAAAAGAAAGCTTTTAATGGTGAACAAGAATTGGAATTCAGCTTTTAATGGTGAACAAGAATTGGAATTCGCTCCTGAACCGTTAAGTGGAGAGGAAATTCTTGCGAAAGTTAGTAGACTTCAATATTCGTTTGGAAAGAAGCCAAGAAAGGAAAAAAATAAAGGAGATCCTTCAAGCACTTATTGGAAGAAGAAGTCTATTTTCTTTGAGTTAGAATACTGGAAACATTTTGACGTGCGACATTGTTTAGATGTGATGCATATTGAGAAGAATGTGTGTGCAAATATTATTGGCACGTTACTTGATATTCCCGGCAAGACAAAAGATGGATTAAAAACTCGTCTTGATTTGGTTGAATTGAACATTAGATCGAGTTGGCCCTCAATTAGGAGAGAAAAGAATCTTCTTACCTCCAAAGATGTTATACACTATCGCGGATGGAGAAATTGAATTTGTGTAAGACACTATCGAGAAATTAAAGTACCAAGGTTATTCTTCCAATATACAAAGTTTAGTGTCGCTCATGATTTGAAGCTTTATGGGCTTAAATCGCATGACCACCATGTTCTTATGCAACAATTATTACATGTGGCTATACGTGGTATTTTACCAAAGTATGTTAGATATGCAATTATTAAATCTCGTGTTTCTTTTTCAATGCCATATGTAGTAAGACGATCGATTCATCAAAGTTAAAAGGCTTGCAAGAGGATGTAGTGATTACTTTGTGTTTGTTAGAGAAATATTTTCCACCAAAGATTCTTCACGATAATGGTACATCTTGTGGTCCATCTTGTAAGAGAGATAGAATATTGTGGACCAGTGTATTTGAGGTGGATGTATCCTTTTGAACGATATATGAAAGTTCTAAAAGGTTATGTGCGAAATAGAAACCGACCTGAAGGATGCATTGGAGAAAATTATATCGTGGAGGAGGTCAGAGAATTTTGTTCGAATTTCTATATCGGGGTTGAGTCTATTGGGTTACGCTCAACGACAAGGAAAGAGAAATCGATTTTGATAGACCATTTTACGTTGCTCACTATATCAAACCCAATAAGGAACAATTGGATCAAGCTCATCTTTACGTTCTTCAAAATGTGAATGACGTGCTTCCATACATAGGGTACGTAAATCTCAACACATAACTTTCGAACTATGGAATGATGTACTAATTTTCATGTGTTCTATGAATTTAGGCAACACATGGAAACTCTATCTAGACTCAATCCTAGTAGATCCAAAAATAAAAAGTGGCTTCAAGATGAACATAATCGCACATTTAGCAGATGGTTGCGTGATCGGGTAATCTTGAGCTGAAACTTTTGTAATGAGTGGGGTTAATGTTTATTCCTACTTAATTTACAATGTATATTTTTCAGGTTCAACTTGCTCTCGAGGTGCCAAACAACTCCATATCACCTTCTTTAAGATGGATAGCTCATGGGCCTTGTCGGATGTAGCCACATTTAGTGGTTATGTGGTTAATGGTACTCATTATCATACGAAGAAACGTGATGATATTAGGAATACCCAAAATAGTGGAATTCTTATAACAAACAAACACAATGCAAGTTTCAGTGCTAAGGATAAAAATCTGTTATGTCCGACATGACCTTTTATGGTGTAATAGGGAGATTTGGGAGATTGATTAAGAAAATTAACATTTATTTTGTTAAAATGTGACTGGGTTGAGAATAATAATGGAGTTAAAGTAGATGACCTTGGATTTACAAATCACAACCTTAATCGCATTGGGCATAGATCAGACTCATTTATTTTAGCATCTCAAGCCAAACAAATATTTTATGTAAAAGACCCTCTCGATCCTCGATGGTCGGTGGTTTTAACCCTCCTCAAAGAATAGTTGAAGAAGAATATTCTGAGGTTGATGTTGATACCGTTCAAGATTGTGGATATGGTGTCCTAGAAAGAATGCCTAATATTGACGTGACCCATGAAATCGATGAAATGTCATCCACATATCTTAGAAATGATTGTGAGGGTATATGGATCGATAAATAATTAAATATGGTATGCATTTGTTTAGTTATTTCAATTTTTATGAGTTCAATATATATATGTTATTATAACTTATATTTTTATGGTATTTTTTTGGTGATTGTTACAATGAGTGGATCAAGTGACGAGGAAGTGAATGTATCGATCCAAATGGAGGCTAGACATACTAATCGACGTGGTCTCACTACTATGCGTGGTCTGGCACACGTAAGGACTACAGGGGAACGCTTGGTCATCCAATACAACAATCAAGGCCAAAGTATTGGTGATAATGCAAACCAAATGCAAAGTTACATAGGAGTTTGCGTTAGGCAACAAATTCCATTAAGTTACAAGACTTGGAAAGAGGTTCCCCAAGAATTGAAAGATAAAATTTTTGATTCTGTAGAGGTAAGAATAATAGTATTTTTCCGCACAAACTTCTTAATATATAGAGTTATTTAGCCATTTATTATGTGTTTCCTATGTAGATGTCATTTGTGATCGACCCTAGGTCCAAAAATGCTATTCTTCAATCGTGCAAATAAATTTGAACATTTCGATACACGTTGTATCAAAAACACATACTTCCATTTAAGGATGAGTCGTCCTTGTTGAAGCATCCTCCACAAAAGTATTCACACATTGATCAAAACCAATGGGAAGCATTTGTGAATGCTAGATTATCGGAAGAATGGGAGGTAAGTACATTATACTTGTTGCTTTTAAAAGTTAGTAAAAAGGTACATTATACTTGTTTCTTTTAAATTGATTCTATTATGTGATCTGAGCACAAAGTCGTGTACAAAAGGAAAGGAGAGAGAAATGTAAATATAATCATCACATCTCTCGTAAAGGATATGCCAACTTAGTGAAGAACTAGTGAGTAACATTATTTCTTATAATTTTCCATAAATGAGATTTAATAACTTGTGTGTTTATATAGGAATTGGGGGACGATCCTTCCACTCGTGCCACCTTATGGATACAAGCACGAAAAGGAAAAAATAATGAATACTACGATGATGAAACCAAACAATGCGCTAGTCGAATCGTAAGTTAATATGTTTTATTTTAACATGATGCAAAAATGATTCGTAGTTTAAATATCCGATGGTTAGTTTCAATGTTAATCTAAATGGTTGTGACAGACGAACTAGCTATGAAGAATAAAGGTAAAGACATATTGACCAGAAGCATTAGGCACGCCGTAACACGAGAGGCGTGTTAGAGGATTAGGTATGTCTGTCAAACCATCAACATACTTTAACAATCCTCGAGCGAAGTCAAAATCAAGCAAAGAGTCCGGCAAACAAAATGTCGTGCTCACCTTCCAAAAAGTCCTGCAAGCATAGGCAGTAATCATCCAAAAGACAAGGAGGTCATTGACGAGGGGAAGAAATTTTAGAGGTAATTACGATTTTGTGGAAATTTTTGATCATATATGATACATTTTTCTCACATTCTTTTTAATTTTTGAAGGGAACTCCATGCCATCTAGCAATAGGATCAAAGGATAATGTGTAGTTCTTTGTGAGGCACAATGTACACGTCGACGCTCAATTTCCCACCGTCCATGGAGTTCCCTTAGGAGATGAAAATGTTAGAGTGGTAGTGGACATGATCGTAGGTGAAGATGCTCCACTACCAATTCCTATACTGGGAGAAGTACAGATCCACGAGTCAATCTATGGGAAATTTTGTGGCATGGCCTCGTGACCTTGTCATTTTTAATAAGGGGAAAAGGTATGAAATTATTCAACTCAATGTTAAAAATTACTAAATTCTTTGTTTACAAATTTAAATGTTGTTTTTTTGTGATAGGTGGCTTCTCCAAAGCCAAAACATAAGTCGGATGTTTCTGTACATGTGCCTACTTCACATTCTACAAAGTACACAGATGCTCACGTGACTATTAAACTTCTCAATCGTTATGCAATGTTATCAATGCAAGAAGATGATACGATTCAAGTCACGTTGAGTGAGCACATGTTCGGGGAGGAAAAGTTAATTTATTTACATCGCGATGATATCCTCCGACATTCATTGTGGGATGGTGGAGATAGGGTACTCTGCATAGTCGCATACATTGCGTAAGTATACAACATCTTCCATTTACAACTATATTGACTACGCTTTTGAATGTTTTATTAAAATGACTTTACTTTTGTTTTAGGTATCTTTGGGTGTATGTGACTATGAAATAATCGCCAAGTTCTTGTTAGTTGATCAAATAACCATTTCTAATTTTATTAAAAGTCAAGAAACACGTTGTATAAATCAGCTAATGAGTTAGAAATGGTTAATTTGGACTTGGATCAACAAGTTTTCATCCCATATATATCTGGGTAAGTTTAAATTACTTCAATTTATTTATATTTTTTTGTTCATAAAATGATATTAGAATACTCCTAACTTTAATAGATATCATTGGATGTTGATCGTTATCCATCCGAGGGCAAACACCGTTTATGTCTTAAACTCGTTGAGGAGTAAGATCGAAGAAAGTTTTCAAGGAACAATAAATACGTAAGTGTTTCAAACCTTTAGAATGAATTACTTTCTATTAATTTTTCTAATGTTTCAAACACTTTAGATCCTTGAGAATGTGGCAAGCCAAGCACTCACTTCCACAATATCGTTCTTCCATCACTTGGAAACTTGTAAAGGTAAACATAATTTTAATATATTCGAATGTTTTGTTCAACGTTGGAACAATATTTAACTCAAATATGCTATTTTTAAATTATTTTGCATATAGTGCCCCCACAACCAAGTTCTGTGGAGTGTGGGTACTATATGTATGTAAGTATATACGAGAAATCGTATATAATTCTAGTATTCCTATAATGAACCTCGTAAGTACTCTTATTTTATCTCGGTTTGTGATTCAAAACATAATTTAGTCTAATGTTATATTATTTTTCTTTATAGTTCAACACAAAATCGCATACAAACAAGAAGAAATCGACGAGGTTCGAGTAGAATGGGCGATTTTGTTGGTGATTTGTGTAAGCCATTTGTGAATACCGAATTTTGTGAAATTTTTACTACATTTCGTTAGGGTGTACAATATACTTGTTTATAATGTATATAGTAGAAGTGTATTAGTAGTTTGTGTTTTTAGATGTATATACTTTGTTTGTTGGATGTGAGAGGCGGGTGGCCTCATTCTTCCGAACTGGATTGGAGTTTGTTGGGTGTTTTGTATGAATGAATGTGTTTTTAGATTACTTGTTTGTTGGATGTGGAGAGAGGCGGGTGGCCTCATTCTTCCGAACTGGATTGGAGTTTGTTGGATGTTTTTGTATGAATGAATGTGTTTTTAGATGTATATACTTGTTTGTTGGATGTGGAGAGGCGGGTGGCCTCATTCTTCCGAACTGGATTGGAGTTTGTTGGATGTTTTTGTATGAATGTGTTTTTAGATGTATATACTTGTTTGTTGGATGTGGAGAGCGGGTGGTCTCATTTTTCCGAACTGGATATATAGAAGTGTTCTGCAATGTTTCAAAGTTATGGTTAGTTGATGTTACGTAGAGGTCATGCCAAATTTTTACTTATTGGCTTGATATTTTCGTGTTAGTTTTAGAGTTTCATTGAATTTTTGATATAGGTGTTAAGGTTTGTGATGTAGGAGTTATGGTTTCAAGTGTTATGATATAGGAGTCTATGATTTTAGAGTTATGGTTAAGGTTTATGATATACTAGTTTATGGTTAATTAAGGTTTGTGATGGTTTTAGAGTTATGGTTAAGGTTTGTGATATATGAGTGGTTTTAAAGTTATGGTTAAGGTTTGTGATATATAAGTTTATGGTTTTAGAGTTATGGTTAAGGTTTAATTTTGATATATGAGTTATGGTTTGTAATATTAGTAGTTTATGGTTTTGGATATAAAAGTTTTCTATGTGCATTGTTTTGGTTGAAAAAGAATTTTGTTGGATGTTGTTATGGGTGATTTGATGTATGTTTTTGGATATAAAGTGTTTTTGTTTCATGTTTGTAAATTTGTATAGTGATTTCATGTGTGGTTTCAATATAGAAGTTAATATATTTGCAATATTTCAGGTAATTAGTTATTAAAAATTGTTGGTGCCATCGGGCTATTAATGACGTTTTTTTTATTAAAATTATGCTAAAAACGATGACGGGCATTGCCCGTCATAATAAAAAATTATGAACTAAAAATAATGACAGATATAATGACGGACAATAGGTTTTTTTAAAAAAAAAAATTCCAAGAGTTTTAATGACGGGCATTGCCCGTCATTAAAAATGATTTTTAATGACGGGCAATGCCCGTCATTAAAAGTCGCCCGTCATTGTATGTTACAATGACATTTCAAGATAGATGACGAGCGCGCGCTCGTCATCAAAACCCTTTAATGACGGGCAATGTCCGTCATTAAAACCCAAATTTCTACTAGTGTTTGATTCGGTTTAAGTAAATACAAGTCGTTTTCTAACTTAGCAGAACAAATATTGACACCTTTCTATTAAACGAAAAAGTAATACAATATCCAAGTTCTATTAAACAAGAGATAGAAATTAAGTTCCTCTTAATTTTAGGAACGATATACATATTTTCTAAAAAGATAAATCTATCTCTAAAAAATAACTTGGCATCTCCCACTGCACGAGCTGAGACGACATCTCCCGTTTCGACCCTGAGCTTTTCGAGTTCCTTGAAGGAACTAGTTTCCTGAAAAGAAGAGCAAACGTAATTAGTCGCTCGTGAATTAACTATCGAGGTAAAATCATCATTTTCCACTAAGCAAGTTTCAAGAACAAGTAAATCGAATTTACCTTTCTTCTCTTTGAGTTCAGCAAGGTACTTTGGGTAGTTTCGCTTCCAGTGCCCGTCCATGTTGCAGTGGAAAAACTTTCCTTTGTCTACAACCTTGACTTTTTCCCTGCCCTTATCAGCAGCAAGTGCCTTCCCTTTCCCTCTTATCTTCTTCTTTTGGGTCTTCTTAAGCCTAAAAGATGAACCACAGGTCTTAGTCCTAGAGGATGAACCCTTCTGGAAGCTTCTGGAATGGGCAAACAGATTTGCCTCTCCATCAGCCTGCTCCTTATTCTTCATAAGAGACTAGAAAGTTTGTAGTTCATTAAGGAGATTAGTCAGGTTATACTCTATCTTGTTCATCACCGCATTGCTGCAGAATTGCAGGAAACTCTTCGAAAGAGATTCCAGGATGAACGAGACCTGACTTTGCTCGTCTATGACCGCGCCGTTCATTTCAGCCACGTTGAAGAGGGTCATCAGATCGAGAACGTGTTCTCTCACCGATGACCCCTCCTTCATACAAGAGTTATAAACGTCCTTGAGGGATTCGTGCCGAAGTTGTCCAGATGGTTGTCCAAACATATTATACAACGAACTCATGATTTCACGAGCTAAAACCATGCCCTTGTGCTTTTTTGCCAGAACTTTAGAAACACTAGCCAAAATGTAGACCTTGACCTTATCATTGGCCTTGATCCAAAGAAATGTGACGCATCCCAACAGATTGAGGCGCGTTTGGCAGGACACGAGGACATTCCTCAGTCAGTACAAACCGAAGGTCTTTAACAACAAGAATCGTATTCAGGTTGGACTTCCACGTAGTATTGTTTTCACTAGTTAAACGTTCGCTTTTCAGTAAGGCTATAATTGAGGGAGACATGCTGAAATTTCAAAAATAGTTCTAATTAGTTATGCTTTTAACCCATTATAACCAATCAATTTTAGCAAAATTATTAAAGAACCATAGTGTTTAAATTAAACCTTTAATTTGGCAACGACACTTTTAGGTTTTAGAACAAAAGCCACCGTCGGGTGGTCAGTCACTCCTCCCCTGAATTGAGACTATCTCAATCAATTCTCACTACCAGAACATCTCATGTCCCAATGATCCTTAGCTACCGTTTGTTTGGTCAAGGACTTGTTAACTAACTTAACTTATCCCATAAATTTGACCCTACCATTTTCGGATCCAATAGGTCCAAGCCAACAGACTACTATTAAGAAAGACAACTGTTAGCAAATTACCTAAGAGACCCTATCCATTTCTGGAGTTCCCGGTGTTTCGATCCCTATAGTCAGGCCCTCCGTAGGGATTGATTGTTCTAGGACAACCTAGCAGGCAGACTATAGAAATCTCACGGTGCGACCTAATGGAGGAGACCATAGGATACGTTGACACACGTCCTGCTCCCATTTACTATGGATACTTCCCTCATTCACCTTGGTATTGAACCATGCAAACACTTACCGTAGGGAGATGTCCTATTGACGCCACGTAGCCGAGCATGTAACACTCTTGAGGACGTGAGAGTAAACTCGATGCAAACATCTCATTTTCTCCCACTGAAGTTCCTAAGGTTAGTGTGTAGGTTTAATTTAGCCGGATTCTGGCTAAAAGAATCTATCTAAATCTAGGCCTATTATAACTAGGTCGTTTAACCTTATGTCTAGGTGAATAAACATTTTAATTACCTAGATATAAAACAGGACTATGGTCAATTCAACTCAAGCTCCGAGTCAGTTTCCAGGTAGGAGCTGTTCTGTTAACCGTCAGTTTAAGTACCCCCAACCTTAGACAGAACTTCACCAGTAGAGTTCCCTTATAACCATAGTTCTATTGTCCTACTATATTTTAAACTATTTAAAATACTATGTAAGACAAACTTCTAATCCTATTAGAAAATAAAACATAGGTCTAAATTAATTTTAAACAATTTAAAACTAATTTAATTTTAACCCAAGTTCCTATATTTGTATGCAATTCTTTGTTATAGGTTACGATTTCTAAAACTAGGTTTTTTAACCTTATGTCTAGGTGAATAAACATTTTAATTACCTAGATATAAAACAGGACTATGGTTAATTCAACTCAAGCTCCGAGTCAGTTCCCAGGTAGGAGGTGTTCCGTTAACCGTCACTTAAGTACCCCAACCATAGCATGTAACTTCACCAAGAGAGTTCCCTTATAACCAAAGTTCTATTGTCCTACTATATTTTAAACTATTTAAAATACTATGTAAGACAAACTTCTAATCCTATTAGAAAATAAAACTTAGGTCTAAATTAATTTTAAACAATTTAAAACTAATTTAATTTTAACCCAAGTTCCTATGTTTGCATGCAATTCTTTGTTATAGGTTACGATTTCTAAAACCCCTTTCATTTATAACTCTTATAAATTTTAATAATTAACCTATGACAAGGAACTATGTTATAAAACCAAATTAGAATTATAAAAAATTATTCAACTAATTGAATAACTAAAATTACTTAAATAAAATGACAATTATTTTAAACTAAGTAATTTCATGCTCCATGCAATTTATTTTCCATATTATCTAATTGTAACAATTATAAATAAATACTTATGAAAAATAAATTAAATCATGCATTTCTACCATATTTATATAACATTTATACAAAAAAAAAATGCATGAACATGCTTATCCTATGGTGGAAAAAAATTCTAAAAGACATTCATAAAGAAAAATAGTTGTAAAATCGAAAAAATTTGGCCCATAAAGTGCAAAAATAATAAAGTTACATTAATTTCATTTACAAAATCGATCCAAAAATCTTTGAACCGGGCTCTGACCGCTCGAACCAAACCAAAACCAACCTGAACTGCCCAAAACAGGTCTGCTCCGTCAAGTTGGCGTCACGGCGTTGCAACGCTGAGGGGAGCGTTGCAACGCCGCCTAATCTCGCGCGCGAGCCTGGCATCGGTGTAGCGTTGCAACGCTGCTGACCCCTCGGTCTTTCGCATCGATAGGAGCCTTGGCGTTGTGACGTCGTTCCTCAGCGTTGCAATGCTGCTGGTAGCGTTGCAACGTTGTTGCTTTGACAACAACATTTTCCTTCGAACACAACAGCTTCAATTGCCAATTTCTCCTTTGATACTTATCTGAATTGCACGAAACTGGTCCCGAATGACTCATAACTCAATTACAGACTCAATTATGCACTTTAATACCCAAAAACGTAGGAGCTTTTACATTTAAATTGATCAAATCAAAGCAAACTAAGGCCAAAAAATTCCTAAACGATTTTACAACAAACCAAAATGCAATTCCCACCAAACCAATGCAAATTTGTTTCAACAAAAAAAAACAAGCATTGCTTTGATTGATGGAGATCGGATCCCTTTGAGCCGCGGAAACGTAATATGAAATCAATTTTGCTAGTTTATTTTGGTTAAACACAAATACCAGTACATTGGTGAAAAATAGAGATAAGCAAACATTTCTAATCTAATTAGACATGGATATGATTATGCAACACATGGTATTTAGTAATTAAACTAAAAGGACAGAGATGGTTTCCTTTGTGGTTTCAATTCAGCAACTCATTGCCAATCGTACAACAACAAAGGACACAGTGAAACTCCTCTATTCTTTCTTCACCACAGGGACACAACAAGTAGTGAGAATCTCCTATGGCTCTGAGTATCTACTTAGATCAACCTTGGTGGGAAGGTGTTCCAACTTTTGGAAGAAGAGAAAAGGGAATTGAGAGAGAGAATTTTTCCAACAAAAATCAGATAGATCGATCAACCTTTTCCTTCTCCAATTGGAGAAGAAATGTACTCCAGAGGGATAACTTCCCCCACTCCCAATTGATAGGGAGTTGGAGGGAAGTGGGGAACGTGCCACACGTTTCCTTTTTCTTTTCTTTTATTTATTTTTTATTTAATTAATAATTAATCATATTAATTATTAAATATATAAATTAAATATCATATATTTAATTTGGATTAAATCACATTTAATCAATTTTCCCTCTAACCTATAATTTTAATGCACATTTAATGCACATTAAATTTTAACCTATAGTTTTAAATATGAATCACATTCACATTTAAATTTAATATTTGAACTCTTTCAAAAATTTAATTCTCTCATATAATTTAATATAAATCATATTCACATTAAATTTATAATATATAGTTCCAAAACTATATATTATATCGTATCTATATACATTAAATTATTCACTAATGAATTTGAACATTTCAAATTCAAACGATCTAACAACCCTTTACGAGCTAGAAAGTGGAACTAATGGACCTACAGATCAGAAGCTCCAACGATACGATATTACTCGGTTAATCTCATTAACCTCCTAATCAACATTCGTTAACTGCGGGAACACTTCACCCCGCAGCTACACTATTCTCACTGCAGATATATTTCTGTTGAAGGAAATGAAAATCCCACGCAGCGGAAGACGATTGAATCGTCAAGGTATCACTATGCAACTAGTGTTTATCAAAATTTATCTAACACTTAGATCTAGGCTAAACATGCTTAACGAAGAAGAAATTTACAGCAAAAAGAGTTTTTACTTACTTGTTGTAGACAAACTCAACAATTTCTTCCTCGGGTCACGAACTCTTCGTGCTACTGATCTCAACGGAATCTTCTACCAGAACGATCTCGAACACCACCAAGTGATCTTCTCTGTTGTTCTCGTTTGGAGAAGGGAAGTTGGTGGGAACTTGTAAGAGTTTTGGAGAGGGAGGAGAAATGAGAGAGTAGAGAGAATTCTCTTTTCTTCTCTTTGGTGAAAATAAAAAAATGAGAAGAATGCTTACCAAACCCTTCTTGGAAAGGGTTTAAATAGTGGAATGAGGGAGTTAATATCTCCTCATTATTACCACTTTACCACAACCATAGGTTATGCAAATCTCATTTGCATAACCACATAATATAAGATATCTCATATCTCATATTGCAAATCTCATTTGCAATAATTGTGGATTAATTAAATTGAATCACATCCAATTTAATTTCTCTCATTTAATTTCTCCAATTAGCCCTAATTCAACAATTAGGCTAACCTATAGTTTATTATGAATCTCATTCACATTAAACTATATATTATATCATTCATATCTCATATAAATGACATAAATGCCCTTAAAGTGAAATTGAACACTTCAATTTCATACCAAAACATTAACCTTTCTTTTAACCCAGGTGGAGCCAACCGAGGGACCTAATGGACCTACAGTGACGGGCTCCAATGATCCGAGATTAACCTGCGAAACTCTTTGACCTGGTTATGCAACATTCATTAGCTACGGTAACACTCCACTATAGCCCGTAGCTGCACTCCCATCAGTGCAGAATATTACGTGTCCACTGATATAACCAATTCCCATGAGTCGACCCTTCACAGGTTGTTCGTAGACACGACTGGGTCAAATTACCGTTTTACCCCTGTGTCTACCTCTTGTTCCTTAAGTCCCCACTGCTCCTCTAATGAACAACATATTGTGATGGTCCAACCATACACAACACCCTTCTCGGGCCGGTGAGAAGGTGGGGCGCCGTTGTCCAAGCCACGAGCGAAAGACTCAAGGAACAACCCTCTAGTTTCCCTAAAGGCGGGAATGAGTGAATTCCATCTCGCGTAGTTAAGTTCCCGACTCCCTACTTGGTTATGTCCACGAGAAGATAGGCATATTGGGCGAGTAATCGTGACCACCCTCACCGCGTACTAGTCAAAGAAACGGACCCTCGCGCGAGGTGAGTCCGTAACACGCTCAAGATTCAGGTCGAGTCACTAATGGTCATCTACGAAATTATTAGTCCTTACAGTCAACGGTGTTACATCAGTAGGTCTAATAAATCACGGTCCGGTCTTGTACAATCTCATTGCACAGGATGCCCCCACTCGCATGTGAACTACATGAACGAGTCAGATCACCTCTTTTGTATCTAATACAAAGCGGGTCGCATCCACAGTGTATCCAGGATTAGGTCTCTAACCCTATCCATATACTGTAGACCGTTTGGGTCATTAACTCGAACGTGATCCTCCCTGTGTGTCCACTACACACCGTTCAAGTTCTAGTTCTGTCATAAATTCAATGACCCTGGAGCTTAGTTTATTGAAAAAGTTTATAAAAATTGTGAGACACAAAGTGATGAAATGAATAACTCTTATTAATTTCAAACAATATTTTACAAACACGAGATTAGGACAAAAATCCCAACATCTTTGTCCACGGATATTGACCAATAACAACAAGTCAATCCTTCACGAAAGTTCGTAACACCAGCTGGGTCAAATTACCGTTTTACCCCTGGGTTACATCTTGTACCTTAAGTACCTGTACTCCTCTAATGAACAATTTGTTTGTGGTCCTACCAACAAATAGAAGTCCCTCTCGGGCCAATAAGAGGGTCGGAACTTTTGTTCAAGTCCCAGAGACACCACTTAGGGGAACATTCATCTACTTACCCTAGTAGGCGGGAAGGAGTGAATTCCATCTTGCTAGGCTAAGTCTCCAGCTGCTCACTCGGTCTTGTCCCCAAGAAGGTAGGCATATTGAGTCGGCGAATCTGACCACTCTCACCATACTAGTCAAAGGACAATCCCTCGCAAACAGGAGTTCATAACCCGCTCAGGATTGAGATCAAGTTGCCTCGATCATCCTAGTGAAATAGAAACCTATCTAGTCAACAAAGTTACATCTAGTGGTTACTATTTCGCGGTTCGGTCTTATGTAATCTCATTACATAGGATATCCCCACTCACATGTCATCTACACGAACACATTAGGATCACAGTGTTTGTATCATATACAAAGTGGGCCACATCCATAGTTTTACCAAGGTAAGGTACCCAAACCTTATCCCCTTACTATAGACCCTTTAGGTTGTATCTCGAACCGAGATCCTTTATATGTACACTACATTCAGTTAAAGGTACATTTTACAACCTTGGATGTTTAATTTATTAGATTTAGGGTTAAAACAATGACAATATCGAGCAATAACTCTTTATTGCAATAATAACACTTTATACAATAATTAGAACATAATTACAAACTACGAGTTTTATGGCACAAACCCCAACAAATGTGACAGGGGAGGGACTTTCTGATAGTGATGAAGAAACTCATTTTCTTTTGTTTGCAATAATAGACCCTATTTGTTTTGAGGATGTTGTGAAAATTGAGAAAGGGGCATGCCATGGATGTTTAAATGGAGGCGATAGAGAAGAATCGTACATGGAAATTGGTGGAATTGCCTGCAGAGTTGAAGAAAGTTGGAGTGAAGTGGATTTATAAGACTAAGATTGATGAAAATGGAGAAGTAAGTAAGTACAAGGTCAGAGTTGTAGTGAAGGGGTATGCTCAAGAACATGGAATAGATTACAATAAGGTTTTTGCACCTGTGGCGCACATGGAGACAATTTGTTTGGTCCTTGCACTCGTAGCTCAAAAATCATGGATTGTTTTTCAACTAGATGTAAAGTCTGCATTTTTACATGGTGAGCTGAAAGAGAATGTCTTTGTAGAGCAACCTTTTGGATATGTGAAAAAGAGGGATGAGCAAAAAGTCTACAAGTTGAAAAAGACACTTTACGGATTGAAGCTAGCACTGCGTGCATGGTATAGGCGTATAGAAGCTTATTTTATGAAGGAAGGTTTTAAGAAGTGTGATTATGAGAACACCATATTTATAAAATATGATGAAGAAGGCATGATATGTTGATTGTAAGTTTGTATGTTGATAATCTTATTTTTACTTGAAATAATAAGTTAATGATTGCAAATTTTAAAAACTCCATGAAGCATGAGTTTGATATGACTGTTCTAGGGAAAATGAGATATTTTCTTTGTCTTGAAGTGTGCAAAAGGTTGATGAGATCTTTATAACTAAAAAAAGTATGCTACAGAAATTCTACGAAGGTTTGGGATGGACAATAGCAATTTTGTGCACAATCCAATTGTTCCTGGTGTTAAGCTTACAAAGGATGGAAGTGGAGCTAAAGTGGATAGAACCCATTACAAGCAAGTTGTGGATAGTCTGATGGACTACAACCCATCCAGATATGATGTTTGTGGTGAACTTAATCAGTAGATATATGGAAAATCCCATAGAGTTACATTTGCAAGTTGCAAAACGAGTGCTAAGGGGCTTGAAAGGAACAATTGGGTTTGGAATCTTCTACAAGAAGGGAGGAGATGATGACTTCAAGTTTATCCAGATAGCAATTATACTAGTGACTTGGAAGATAGGAAGGGCACCTCAAGTTATATTTTTTTACTATGCTCAGGAGCCATTTTCGTGGTCATAAAAAAAACAACTTGTAGTGAGTTTATCCACTACTGAAGCAGAATTTATTTTTCATGTGCCTATCAAGTTTTATGGTTAAAAGGGTACTTGGAAACTTGGGGCAAAATCAAGATAAGTCTACACTTTTCACTGTGATAACAGTTCAACCATGAAGCTTACAAAAAATTCAATGATGCATGGTCGAAGCAAGCATATTGATGTTCGTTTTCATTTCCTTCGTGATCTCACCCAGATTGATATGGTAGAATTAGTGCACTACAGTACTAAAGAACAACTAGCTGATATCATGACTAAACCCCTTAAATTAGATGTTTTCTTGAAGTTACGTGGAATGCTGGGAGTTTGTGCACAAAGTGATGTAAACTAAATGTTTAACATTTGGTTTAAGGGAGGATATGTTAGAAAGTTTTTTTAGCATTTTTCAGTTAGTTTGTTTTCGATAATCTCCTACTTCTTAGAGATTCTCTTAGTGTTTGAAGTAGTCAAAAGTTTGTTACTCTTTTACTGCATTTCCCTATTTTTTCTGTAGCTTGTTTTCGATAATCTCCTACTTCTTAGAGATTCTCTTAGTGTTTGAAGTAGTCAAAATTTTGTTACTCTTTTACTGCATTTCTCTATTTTTTCTGTAGTTTGTTTTCGATAATCTCCTACTTCTTTTAGTGTTTGAAGTAGTCAAAAGTTTGTTACTCTTTTACTGCATTTCCCTATTTTTTCTGTTTGGCAAAGCTATTAATAATCCAGTTTTTCACATTCAATATATAGAGAATTTTTACCAAATTTTAAGATCGAATTCTCTCCCGTGCGTGAGAGGAAAAGTCTCTCTTTATGAGAGTAAAAGTCTGGATTTTTTCCAGAAAACTGCAAAAGTTGAGCCTCAATCCTGCAATGGTAAACTCGATGGATGTTGATTCATTGATCTCCAATTGGAAGAGCCTGAAACTGACCGAGGAAGAGGAGAAAATCACTGATCTGAGTGATTTGGTGAAGACCCAAAAACCTAGAGACTTGTCACTATGTTAAATTTGTAAGATTTTATCACAAAAGCTTATCAATATAGATTCTTTTAAGAGTGTGATGAGGAATGTGTGGAGAGTTCATAAGGACACCCCAATCGACTGCATAGGAGAAAATTTGTTCTTTTTCAAATTTAAATCTTTGATGGAAAAATCAAGGATTATCTCTAATGGCCCTTGGTTTTTGATGGTTTCTATACTTCTGTTAGAACAACCTAATGAGTTAACTTCACCTGAAGACATTAACATAATTCATGCAGATTTTTGGGTCCAATTATATAACCTACCATTCTTCTGTATACAAGATGATGTTTTAAGAAGATTGGGGCAATCGATTGGTGATGTCTTACAAATTGATAATACCCCATTGGGTGGAGTTTGGGGTAAATTTGCTAGACTACGAATCCGAATTAACATATTAAAACCACTTAGGAGGGGAGTGAAAATTAAACTTGAAGATGACAGAGGGAAAAGATGGATTCCTTGTCGTTATGAAAAGCTGCCAGAGTTTTGTTTTGTATGTGGACTTCTAGGTCATACACAAATAGAATGTCTAATGGAAGATGAGTCTAAAGAAGATCATGATGTTCCTGGCTATGGTCCAAACCTTAGAGTAGCAAAGTTTAGAAGACAAGGACAAAATAAATTTGTACATTCAAAGGCTGATACCATCTTGACGAAAGAAAAATCGAAGGGTAGAAAAGAAAGCCTAGTTCCTCCTAATCCTACTCACAATAACGTTAAAAACCCTACAAGAGATGGAAGGTCCATCCAGATGAACTATGGTGATGGACAACCTGATGCTGATATGAACTTAGATGAAAATGTATCTTCAAAGGTTAGTAAGAATGTGATGAAGAATACTGATCTGGGAGGGGAATTTACGATTGATGGGGACCCCCCTAATTTCCCAAACTACATCCAAAAGAAAATATTATGCAAAATAGCAAGGTCAGGAATGAGTCCATGGAAAATGAAAGCAAAGAACTGGAATCAGCTTTGAATAATCGAGTGGTAGACCTTATGAAATTAGATGGGCTTACACAACAAAATCAGTTAAATGTGGAAAGTGCTGAAACTTACTCTGTGAAATCAATCAAGAAGAAATGGAGGAGAATGGTTACAGAAAAGGAGAGGAAAACAGAAAGGAGTTATGAAATTTTGAATGGCAAAAGATTGATGGAAGAGAGTTGTTCTATTGAGGATGATGATAAACTCGGAGGGAAGAGACAAAGAATGGATACCAATGACTTTGTTCCATGCACACTATCAACGAGCCCTGACTCACAGGGTCGCTGGACGCCATGAAAATCCTATGTTGGAATGTCAGAGGTATGGGTAATCCTTATGCATTCCTTAGCTTAAAGAAGGTTCTAAACCCAACTTTGTATTCTTGGCTGAAACAAGAATAACCTCAAAGAAGGCAACTGGTTTAAAAATTAAACTTGGATTTGACAACGTAATTTGTGTTGACTGTGAAGGGACAAGTGGAGGATTGTGTTTTTTGTGGAATAATGAAATAAGAGTGAATCTGCGATCTTTTAACAAATTTCACATCGACATGGTTATCGATTCTGATAATATCCCATGGAGATTTACTGACTTTTATGGAGGCTCGGAAGTGTCAAAAAGGAAGGACTCTTGGAACTTATTGTCCCGATTACACAGTGTGTGTTCTTTTCCTTGGCTAATTACAGGTGATTTCAACGAAATTTTAGATGGAGAGGAAAAGTGGGGGGTAATATCCGTCCTCAAAGCCAGATGGATCAGTTCAGAGAAGTTATCCAATTACGTAACCTAAGTGATATGGAATTCAAGGGACATCCTTTTACATGGTATCAAACTAGAAATAAGGTGATCCATATAAAAGAAAGGTTAGACAGAGGCCTGTGTAATAACCTGTTTTGGGAACTCTTCCCTTATGCGGAAGTTAATCACCTTGATTTCATATATTCTGATCACTGCCCAATTGTGATTAATTTAGAAAAGGGTCCACCAAAAGCTCTAAGGAGGAAAACCTTCCCATTCAGATTTGAAGAGCTTTGGGCCTTACAAGAAGAATGCAAAAATATTATTGAGACTGGATAGAATAAAAAAGGCATGGAGGCTCAATTAAAGGATAACATAATTCAGAAGTTAAACAACTGAGCTGAGAAATTAAAATATTGGGGAAGTCTTAACAGAGAAAATTATGAAAAGAAGATAAACATAGCGAAAAAAAAGGTCAATGAAGCAATTTAGGGCAATGGAGATGTGAAATCGACGTCCAATCAGCTTGAAAAACTGCTAAATGAAGAAGAAGTTTATTGGAAGCAAAGATCTAGAATGGGGAGATCGAAATTCAAAGTGGATTCATAATTGTGCATCTCGTCGACGAAGGGGGAATTACATTGCAAAGATCAAAAGTGAGAATGGAAGCTGGTTGAATTCAGATGAGGACATTCAGCTTGCATTTACTAAGTTTTTCCAAGTCTTGTTTAACACTAACGGTCAGCAAGATAGCAGAACACTTCTGGAATTCGTGAATTAGGTTAGAGCTTCTGTTCCTGTAAATCTAAACTTAATGCTTTCTCAACCAAACACTAAAGAGGAAATTGAATTAGCTCTAAAACAAATCGAAGATTCTAAAACTCCTGGAATTGATGGATTTTCGACCTTATTTTATAAGAAATACTGGCATGTCGTTGGAGAAGACATGATTTCCTTCTGTTTGGAGGTTTTAAACAATGGCAGAACAGTGGAAGATATAAATCAAACAGTGATAACTCTAATCCCTAAATCTTCAGCAGCGATAAGTGTAAATGACTTCACGCCTATTAGTCATTGCAATGTGATTTATAAGATGATCTCCAAAACTCTAGCTAATCGTTTGAAGGAAGTATTAAAGGATATAATAACCCCCAATCAAAGTTCTTTCATCCCAGGAAGGAATATTGTCGATAATGTTGTTTTGGACTTTGAATTATTACATTGTATTAAAAATAAAAAGAAAGGAAAGACGGGGTGGGCAGCGTTAAAGCTAGACATGAGCAAGGCGTATGATAGAGTTGAATGGTTTTTCATTGAAAAATTCATGTTGGCTCTTGGGTTTAATAGTAGTTTTGTTGAAACTATTATGAGATGTATTTCATCAGTCTCTTTTACTTTCAATATCAATAGACAAAGAAGAGGATTTGTGAAACCTACAAGAGGATTGAGACAAGGTGATCCTTTGTCACCCTACCTATTTTTGCTTTGTTCTGAAGTTCTCTCTCAAACTTTAAATCAGCTAGAGGAGAATAAGGAGATTACAGGCCTTAAAATAGCTAGAACTTCCCCTTCTATCTCACATCTCTTTTTTGTTGATGACTCTTTGTTGCTTTTTAAAGCTAAATTGAATGATGTGTCCAAGATAGAACAAATGCTATCAAGATATAATTGTTTAACAGGGCAAGAGGTCAACTATGGAAAATCAGCTATTTGTTTAGCCCAAATACTTCCAGTGTTAATCAAGATTCTATTTGCTCTCTTTTGAAGGTAACTCAAGTGGAAAAACATGAAAAATACTTAGGTTTACCTATATCCCTTGGCAAGTCTAAAAAGGCATCCTTTAAGTATTTAAAAGACAAAATTTGGAGGTATATTCTTAAGTGGAAATACAAATTATTTTTCTGCGGGTGAAAAGGAAATTCTAATAAAAGCAGTGCTTCAAGCAATCCCAACTTATTCCATGAATTGTTATCGTTTACCTAAAGGACTTGTGGAAGATTGTCAATGGATAATGGCAAGATTTTGGTGGGGCGATACAAAAGATAGCCATAAAATCCATTGGGTTCCTTGGAAAAAAGCCTGTGTATCAAAACTGAGAGGAGGTTTAGGTTTCAGAGATTTGGAGAGATTCAACCAAGCTCTATTAGCCAAACAAGGTTGGAGATTAATTGAATTTCCTAACTCATTGGTAGCTAGAGTCTTGAAAGGGAAATATTTTAAATCTAGCTCGTTTCTAAAAGCTAAACCTCTTAGCAATGCTTCTTACCTATGGAAAAGTATGTTGTGGGGAAGATTGTTACTAGAAAGCGGCTTGAGATGGAGAATTGGTGAGGGGAGTCAAGTTAATATTATAAAGGATAGATGAATAAGTCGACCTTTATCGTTAATGATAAGTAGGAAACCAAATTTACATCAAGAGGCTAAAGTTGAGAACTTATTAACTGAAGAAGGTAATTGGAACAAAGAAATGATAGAGAGCCTGTTTGATGAGGAAGATAGTGAAGTTGTTCTAAGTATCCCGAGAACTAGATCAAAGGTCCCTGACAGATTGATATGGCACTATGAGAAAGACGACATTTATACGGTAAAGTCAGGTTATAACCTTTCTTGTAACCTTATAGATACATCCTCGTCGTCAGAAAATGATAAGATGATTAAATGGTGGAAAACTTTATGGAACTGTACCATACCAAATAAAATTAAATACTCTATTTGGAGATTTTTTCATGACTTTATTCCTACTACTGTAAACTTAAACAGAAGGGGTTTAAATATTGAAACCACATGCCACAGATGCAAAAAGGTCCCTGAAACAACCATTCATGCTATTTGGGAATGCAAAATGGCCAAGAGCTTATGGAGAGTCTCCCCTTTCTATAACATGAATTGGCCAAAGAACCTAGCTCATATGGCTGACCTCATATGTTGGTTTTATCTGAACCTAAAGGGAGATATTTTTAGGACTTTTTAATCATGTGTTGGTGTGTGTGGAATGAAAGATATACGGGATTGATACTCAATAAGACTAATGATAGTGAATGTGTTAATGATTGGACATACTGTCAAACGTATATACAACAGTTCAAGGAGTTTAATCAAAGAAACAAAGGAAAACAAAAGGTACCCTCAGTTCGGGCACAACCAAATTGGAAACCTCCTGGGTACCCGTTTTTCAAAATTAACACAGATGCTGCATTAAACAAAGAAAATCAGAAATCTGAGATAGGCGTGGTAATCAGAAATGAAAAAGGAGAGGTGATGCTTACTCTAGCTAAATCGATCGATGGAATCATGGAAATTGATGTCATCGAAGCTCTGGCAATCCGAAATGGGTTGTATATGGCAAAAGAAATGGGATTCCGACAGGTCGAAGTTGAGTCAGATTCGGCCAAAGTCATCCAACTCCTACAACAAAATCGCCAAAACTTATCAGATCTAGGTCAGATTCTAGAAGAAATCAAAAGCCTAGCCAAGATGGATGTTGTTGGGATTTGTGCCCTAAAACTCATAGTTTGTAATTATGTTCTAATCAATGTAATAAAGTGTTATTATCAGACAGTTTAACAGGGAGAAGGGGGTTGCTCATTTTGGAGTTGATCGATTGATCAATTGTTCTGCAAGAAGTAAAAAAAATTCTCTCTCACTCTCAATTCCCTTGTCCTTCCAAGAGTTGGAATCCTTCCCACAAAGGAAAGATCTAAGCATTTAGAGGATAGAGGGTTTACTCTTTTGGTGGTGTTCTGTAAAAACAGAGAAACTAAAGCTTCTTGTGTGTTGCAAGATCGATTGGAGCAAGGAGTTCTTCTTTGAGGAAAACTACAAAGGTAATTCCTTTTTCTTTATTAGTTTAATTGTTAAACTTGTAGCATGTTTGCATGTAAAACATCCATGCCTAATTATATTAGAGTTAATTTTATGCTTGTTCTGGATATTTGTCAATGTACTGGTTTTTGTTTCAATTAAAACAATCAAGAAAATTAACGATCCCAAACCACGTTTCTGCTGCTCAAGGAGATCCGATCTCCATCAGATGCATGTTCTTTTACCTGGTGCAATCGTAGAGAAAACTCACTAGCCCATGGAATAGCAAAAGAGGCGCTGCTTCTGCCGGAAGAAATGGTGTGGATCGAGGAAGTACTGGAGGCCACCATGGAAGTTTACCTTGAAGAACGAAAGGGGGAAACTCATTCTGCGAAATGAGAACCTTTCGAATTTTGTTAGGTTTACGAGTTTTTCCTTTTCTTTAATTACCTTTTTATAAAAAAAAAAACATATATATATATAGAGAGAGAATTTTTCTCTTTCCATTATTGTGACTTAGCTTTAGCAATTATTAATTATTTATGAACATATTATAAATTTTTTAGACTTACTATTTTAAAATATAATATTATATAATATATAATGTATTATATTATATATTTCAATTCAAAAAAATTATATTTATTAAGATTCTTATCTTTGTTTAATATACTTTTGCATTTTAAATTTTCAAATTCAAAATCGGGATACAATTAAAACATAAAAATACTATTTTCATAATTTCTACTATTTGGATCACATAATCTGAAAAATAGTCTTCGAAAACACATTTGTCAAACACATATTTGATTTCGAAAACATAAAACAGAATCAGAATTGTCTACCAAATAGGCTCTTAATTGCTCCCCACTCCCCTAACTCCTTGTTTGGATCTCACAAACTTATTAATTCATATACCAGCATCTTATTGTGTCCACACAACTTTCCTATTTTTTTCACCTCAATTCTACCTTTCTCTTCTCTCCTCTACTTTCTATCTCTATTTTTTACATTGTTGGGATTTATGCCCTAAACTTGTGTAATTTTGATCAATTAAATAAAGTGTTATTTGTTTTGATAAGATTACAGTCTTGCTTTTATAAATCCAATAAACTAAGCTCCAAGTTTATAACATTTATCTTGAAATCAGTGTAGTGGACACTATTTGGGTTGAGTTCAAGATTATAACCTAAATAGTCTATGGTATAAGAATAAGGTTGGAAACCTCATTCTGGTAACACCATGGATGCGACCCACTTTGTAATTAGTACAAAAGAGGTAATCCAACTCATTCATGTAGTTGACATGCGAGTGGGGGCATCCTGTATGAAGAGTTCATACAAGACTGGATCGCAAATTATTAGTCTAACAAGTATAACATCATAATGAGGATAAGACTAGTAATTTATAGATGGTCATTAGTGACTCGACTGAATCTTGAGCAAATTAAGAACTTACGCTTATAGGGTTTGTCCTTAGACTAGTATGGGTGAGAGTGGCACATTGTCGACTCAATAAGCCTACCTTCTCGTGGACGAGGAACCTCGTAGGTAGCCGGGAACTTAACTGTGCAAGATGGAATTCACTCATTCTCTCATCGAGGAATTAGATAGGTTGTTCCCTTAAGAACCGACTCGTGTCTTGAACAACGAGGCCCCGCCCTCTATGAGGGTATGAGTCTAAGGTAGGACCTTAGACTTGTTGTTCATTAGAGGATCAGTGGTGCTTAAAGAGCAAAGAGGTAATCACACGGGTAAGACGGTAATTTGGCCCAACTGTGATTACGAACAACGTGTGAAGGGTCGACTCATGGGTAATGACTATATTAGTGGACATAATAATATCTACAGTGAGGATAGTGCAGCTACAAGTCTATAGTGGAGTGACTTGTAGTTAATGAACATTGATTAACTAGATTAAAGAGTTTGATCAGTTAATCTCACATCATTGGAGCTCATGATCTGTAAGTCCATTAGATCCCTCCGTTGGCTCAATATGGTAATATTGAGGGTATAAAGTTATGAGTGAAATTGAAGTGTTCGATTTCATACATGAGGAGTTATATCAATTATATATGATATAATTGATATAATATATAGTTTTAATGTGAATTAGATTCATATATAAACTATATACTAAAGAGAGATTAAATGAAGGGTAGGATGGTCATTTCCATCCTATTTCTCTATATATATGGTTGCATGAGATGCAACTAGGTTAAGGAAATATATGCTCTCTTGTTGTGTTGTTGGAAGAGTTCCAAAGCACACATCTCTCACAAAATACCTCACCTCTCCTAGAGGGAACCCACCTTCCTCCCTCACCTAGATAACAACGGAGATGATCCGGTGGTCGTGTCTTCATACGTTGGAGTTCCTGTTGCTGAGATCGTGATCGTGGGAGAGAGGAGCACTTGAAGAAAGGTTCTTCAAAGGTAATTTCTTGTTATCCATTCTGATTTTATGCTTAATCTTGTTATGTATGTTCTTGAATTTATCGTTGTAACTAAATCAAGATCGCGCGATTCACAATCGCTTCCGCTGTGGGGACTTCGATTGCGATCAAATCTTATGGCTTTGATCAAAATGTCGACGAACCTTGTGTATACAAGAAAATCGTTGACAAAACTGTCGCATTTTTGGTGTTGTACGTGGACGATATTCTTCTCATTGGGAATGAGGTAGAATTTCTTACTGACGTTAAGAAGTGGCTAGCTTCGCAATTCCAAATGAAAGATTTGGGAGAAGCTCAGTATGTTCTAGGTATCCAAATAGTCCGGAACCGGAAGAACAGAACGCTAGCCTTGTCTCAGGCATCTTATATTGACAAGATGTTGTCTAGATATAAGATGCAAAACTCCAAGAAGGGCTTGTTGCCTTTCAGGCATGGGGTTCACTTGTCTAAGGATCAGTGTCCTAAGACTCCTCAAGATGTTGAGGATATGAGACGGATTCCATATGCTTCAGCTGTAGGGAGCCTGATGTATGCCATGTTGTGTACTAGGCCCGACATCTGTTATGTAGTAGGAATTGTCAGTAGATATCAGTCTAATCCGGGAATAGATTACTGGAGAGCTGTAAAGGCAATCCTTAAGTATCTTAGGAGAACGAGGAACTACAACTTAGTGTATGGCAGTGGGGATTTGATCCTTACGGGATACACGGATTCTGATTTTCAGACCGATAAGGATTCTAGGAAATCCACTTCGGGGTCAGCCTTCATTCTGAATGGAGGAGCTGTAGTATGGGGAAGATTCAAGGAGGGATGCATCGCTGATTCAACTATGGAAGCGGAGTATGTTGCGGCTTGTGAAGCTGCAAAGGAAGCTGTTTAGCTTAGGAAGTTCATGACTGATTTAGAAGTTGTTCCAAATATGAACTTGCCGATCACAATCGCTCGTGATAACGGTGGTGCAAAGAGCCAACTCACGTGAGCCTCGGAGCCATAAGAGAGGCAAACACATTGAGCGCAAGTATCATCCGTCACGGGAGATTGTGCTCTCATGAGACGTGGACAGTCACGCAGAGATAGCGCCGAGCACAACGTAGTTGATCCATTTACAAAGCCCCTCACGGCTAAGGTGTTTGAGGGTCACCTAGAGAGTCTAGGTCTTCGAGAGCTTCCTGACTAGGGCAAGTGGGAGATGTGTAAACGGGTATTCAATGCCCTAGTTTATTGTATTACTTTGTTGTAATTTATGTACATTTCATAAATGTATTTTCTCCACTAGCTTAGTCCAAGTGGGAGTTTGTTGGAATTTTTGTCCTAATCTCGTGTTTGTAATATATTGTTTAAAATTAATAAGCGTTATTCATTTCATCACTTTGTGTCTCGCAATATTTATAAACTTTTTCAATAAACTAAGCTCTAGGGTCATTGAATTTATGAGAGAACTAGAACTTGAACGTTATGTAGTGGACACACAGGGAGGATCACGTTCGAGTTAATGACCCGAACGGTCTACAGTATATGGATAGGGTTGGAGACCTAATCCTAGATACACTGTGGATGCAACCCGCTTTGTATTAGATACAAACGAGGTGATCTGACTCGTTCATGTGGTTGACATGCGAGTGGGGGCATCCTGTGCAATGAGATTGTACAAGATCGGACCGTGAATTATTAGACCTACTGATGTAACACCGTTGATAGTAAGGGCTAATAACTTCGTAGATGACCATTAGTGACTCGACCTGAATCCTCAACGCGTTACGGACTCCTATCTCCGTGGGTCTGTCCTTTGACTAGTACGGGTGAGGGTGGTCTCAGTTACTCGCCCAATATGCCTATCTTCTCAGGGACAGAACCAAGTAGAGAGTTGGGAACTTAACTACGCGAGATGGAATTCACTCGTTCCCGCCTTTAGGAAAACTAGAGGGGTTGTTCCCTTAAGTGCTGTCTCTAGGGCTTGGACAACGGGCACCCACCTTCTCACTGGCCCGAGAAGGGTGTTGTGTATGGTTGGACCATCACAATATGTTGTTCATTAGAGAGAGCGGTGGGGACTTAAGGGAACAAAGAGGTAGACACGGGGTAAAACGATAATTTGACCCCACCGTGTCTCACGAACAAACTGTGAAGGGTCGACTCATGGGCATTGGTTATATCAATGGACACGTAATATTCTATACTGACGGGAGTGCAGCTACGGGCTATAGTAGAGTGTTACCGTAACTAATGAATGTTGGTTAACCGGGTCAAAGAGTTTGACAAGTTAATCTCAGATCATTGGAGCCCGTCACTGTAGGTCCATTAGGTCCCTCGGTTGGCTCAATCTGGGTTAAAAGAGGGGTTAATTTTTCGGTATGAAATTGAAGTGTTCAATTTCACTTTAAGGGCATTTATGTCATTTATATGAGATATGAATGATATAATACATAGTTTAATGTGAATGAGATTCATAATAAACTATAGGTTAGCCTAATTGTTGAATTAGGGCTAATTGGAGAAATTAATTGAGAGAAATTAAATTGGATGTGATCAAATTTAATTAATCCACAATTATTGCAAATGAGATTTGCAATATGAGATATGAGATATCTTATATTATGTGGTTATGAAAATGAGATTTGCATAACCTATGGTTGTGGTAAAGTGGTAGTTATGTGGAGATTTTAACTCCATCAATACCACTATATAAACCCTTCTTGCAAGAAGGAATGCATCTCATTCTCTCTTTTTTGATTTTCATCAAAGAAGAGAAGAAGAATTCTCTCAACCCTTTCTCTCAATTCTCCTCCCTTTGCAAAACTAAAGTCCCACCACTTTCCTTCTTCCTAAGGAAGAACAACCGAGAAGGACTTTGGTGACGTTCATTTTGTACGAGAGAAACGATCGTTGAGAAGCACGAAGAGTTCATGATCCGAGGAAGAAATTCTTGAAGGTTGTCTACAACAAGTAAGTAAATTCTTTCTTGCTGTAAATTTCTTCCTTTTCAGCATGTTTAGCCTAGGTCTAAGTGTTAGATCGGTTTTAACAAATCCGAGTTGCATAATGATACCACGACGATTCGATCATCTTCTGCTGCGCGGGGATTTTCATTCCCTTCACTAAGGTTAATTATTAGTTTTAAAATGTTTAGAACTTGGAAATAATAGACCTTAGGTTATCTAGTTCTAATTAGATTAGAATTAGGAATCACGTAATTTATAAGCTATGATTAAAAGAGGAACTCTATCTAAGGAAAGTTCTGTCTAGGCTGGGGTATTTAAGCTGACGGAAACGGAACACCCCTACCTGGGAACTGACCTAGGAGTGAAGTTTAATCAGAGAGTCTTATAAATTACAGTAGCGTCAGCGGGTTTATTAAGGGGTTAATAAACTAGAAATCCTAGGTTTAATATAAGGAGTTATATTAACAAACTTAGGATAAAATCAATATAAGAGTTATATTGATTATCAATATAAGAGTTATGTTGATAGAGTTAGGTAAAACCATTAGCCAGGTTTTAGCCTAAGAAAGATTCCTATAGACTTAAAGTATTCAGTGGGAGGAAAAAGTGTATGAGATACATAATTTTTTCACCTATGCTATCTCTGGGAAATTCACACCGTGAGACTCATACTTGGCCTCGTGGCGCAAACGGGAGCGTCCCCCTTCGGATGGTGTTTGTATGAGTCAATATCAAGGTGAATGGAGAGGGTACTTATAGTGAGTGAGAGCAGGTTTAGTGAAAACAAAACCCTACGGTCTCTTTTGTTGGTTTACACCGTTAGACCACTATGGTCAGCCTGCTAGTTTGGCCTGGACCAGACAATCCCTTCAGAGGGCTTGATCATAGAGGATCTAAAATAGTAGATACCCGAAAGGAATAAAGATTTCCTTAGACTATTTTCCAATCTAGTCCTCCCTTCGGCGGATTTTATTGGATCGAGACTCTGGGATCTAAAGACAAAGGGTTACACTCACGGGGTACATAAGTTGTGTATGTATTCAGAACGAAAAATGGTAACTAAAACCTATAGGAATAAGAGTTATTCTGGTGTTAGGTTTTGGTCAAGAATGTCTTGATCCAGAGAAGGAGTGTTTTTGATTACCCTTCGGTGTCATACATTCTAAACCTTTGGAGTATCATTGCAAATTATAAATGGCCTAGGAATCATTTGATAATTTAGCTAAAATATGATTGGATTAGAGTTATAGCAAGAAAACTCATACAAGTTTGTTTGTAAATTTTCAGCAAAAATGTCTAGCTCTATAATTTCCTTAATGGGTGCGGAAACGTTAACTGGAGAGAACATGATGACATGGAAAAACAAACTCAACACTATTTTGGTAGTGGATGATCTGAAGTTTGTGCTAACTGAGGAGTGTCCTCAGGTGCCAGGCTCGAATGCATCACGAAATCTTCGTGATGCATATGATCGATGGATCAAGGGCAATGATAAGGCCAAGGTCTACATGCTGGCAAGTATGTCTGACATATTACCCAAGAAGCATGAGGGCATGATTACTGCCAAAGAAATCATGGATTCTTTGCAGGGTATGTTTGGACAACAGTCCACACAAGCCTGACATAATGCCCTAAAGTACATATTCAACTCGAGGATGCCAGAGGGTACATCTGTTCGGGATCATGTCCTGGATTTGATTGTACACTTTAACATCGCGGAGTCAGCTTCCATCGATGAGTCGAGCCAGGTCAGCTTCATTCTGGAAACCCTTCCAGATAATTTCCTGCAGATTTAGAAGTAATCTTTGTTATGAACAAGCTTACTTTTAATCTTACCTCCTTACGAGATGAACTCCGGACCTTTCGGTCTTTGATGAAAATTCAGGATCGAAAGGTGAGGCAAATGTTGCGTGTAGGAGTTATCACGGAGGTTCGACCTCCGAAAAACAAGAGCTTCATCTTCTTCTAACCCGAGAGGTAAGAAGAAGAACATGAAGAAGGTTGGTAAAGGAAAACAATTGACAAAGTCGTCGCCTGTATGACAAGAAAGTCAATGACGTTCTTTGATAAAGGAAAATGTTTCCACCGCAACGAAGACGAGCATCGAAACGAAATCGTCCGAAGTACATTGCAGAAAAGAAGAAGGAAGGTAAATATGATTTACTTTGCCTAGAAGCTTGTTTAGTGGATAGTGATAAAACAACTTGGATACTTAATTCAAAGCGCCACTAATCATGTTTTTGCTCTTCTTTTCGTGGAATTGATTCTGGCAGCATACTACTGTGAGGAGAGATAACGCTCCGGGTTGGAAATGGAGAAGTCGTCTCAGTTGTAGCAGTAGGCACAATGAAGCTTTCTTTTGGCAAGAAATATGTATTGTTGGACAATATATTAGTGATACCAGGGTGTACTAGAAACCTCATTTCCATTTCTTGCCTTATTGAACAATGTATTTTTGTTTCCTTTTCTATGAATAAAGTGTTTATTTTGAAGAAAGGTTTAGAAATATGTTAAGCTTCATTAGAAAATGGATTGTATGTTTTAAGGCCTAATTAAGTCAAAATGGTTTTGAACACTGAATTATTTAAAACTGCAAACACACAAACTAAGAAACGTAAAATTTCTCCTAAAGAAAATGCTCATCTTTGGCATCTAAGATTGGGTCACATTAATCTCAATAGGATTGAGAGATTAGAAGAAACGGACTTCTAAACGAGTTAGAAGAAAATTCCTTGCCAGTATGTGAATCCTGCCTAGAAGGCAAAATGACTAAAAGACCTTTTAGTGGAAAAGGTCATAGAGCCAAAGATCCTCTAGAGCTTATACATTCAGACCTTTGTGGTCCGATGAATGTTAAAGACAGGGGAGGATATGAATATTTCATCTCTTTTATAGATGATTATTCCAGATATGGGCATATTTACCTAATGCACCACAAGTCTGAAGCACTTGAAAATTTCAAGGAATTCAAGAGTGAGGTTGAAAATCAATTAGGTAAAAGAGTTAAAACACTTCGATCGGATCGAGGTGGAGAGTACATGGATTTAAAATTCCAGAACTATATGATAGAACATGGAATTACATCCCAACTCTCAGCTCCCGGCACACCACAGCAAAACGGTGTATCGGAAAGGAGAAATAGAACCTTGTTGGACATGATTCGATCAATGATGAGTTATGCTCATCTCCCTAGTTCCTTTTGGGGTTACGCAGTGGAGACTGCAGTATACATTTTGAATAGTGTGCCCTCCAAAAGTGTTTCTGAAACACCTTTTGAACTCTGGAAAGAACGTAAAGGTAGTTTATGTCACTTCAAAATATGGGGTTGTCCAGCACATGTGCTTGCGACAAATCCAAAGAAGTTGGATTCACGTTCAAAGTTGTGCCTATTCGTAGGATACCCAAAAGAAACAAGAGGTGGTTTATTCTATGATCCTAAGGAAGATAAGGTCTTTGTGTCGACAAATGCCACTTTCTTGGAGGAGGACCACATAAGGGACCACAAACCAAAGAGTAAGGTAGTGTTGAGTGAGTTAGACGGAACAATAGCAAATGTTGCTAATAAGAACACTAATACGTAACCAAGAGTTGTTGATACTAGTTTGTCTAGTCAAGAGGGTCCATCTCAAGAGTTGAGTATGTCTCGACGTAGTGGGAGGGTTGTGATACAGCCTGACCGTTACATGGGTTTAGCTGAAACCCAAGTTTTTATACCAGATGAATAATGTGAGGATCCATTGACTTATAATCAAGCAATGGTTGACATTGACAAAGACATTAGTCATAGCCATGGACCAAGAAATGGAGTCTATGCACTTCAATTCTGTTTGGAATCTTGTAGATAAGCCTGATGGGGTAAAACCTATAGGTTGTAAGTGGATCTACAAGAGAAAACGTGGTGTAGATGGGAAGGTGCAAACCTTTAAAGCTAGACTAGTAGCAAAGGGGTATACCCAGGTTGAAGGGGTTGACTATGAGGAGACCTTTTCACCTGTTGCTATGGCAAAGTCTATCCGTATCCTTCTTGCCATTTCTACATATTCTGACAATGAGGTATGGCAAATGGATGTCAAGACAGCCTTTTTGAATGGCAATCTTGAAGAAACTATCTACATGGACCAACCCAAAGGGTTCATTAAACCAGGACAAGAGCAAAAGGTTTGCAGGCTTAAAAGGTCGATTTATACACTGAAACAAGCCTCTAGGTCCTGGAATATAAGATTTGATGAGGCTATCAAACCTTATGGTTTTGACCAGAATGATGATGAACCTTGTGTCGACAAGAAAATCATCAATAGTTCTGTCGCATTCCTAATTCTCTATGTGGATGATATCCTACTCATTGGGAATGATGTAGGTTATCTTACTGACATCAAGGAATGACTAGCTACGGAGTTCCAAATGAAAGATTTTGTTGATGCGCAGTTTGTTCTTGGGATCCAGATTGTCCGAAACCGCAAAAATAAAACACTAGCGTTGTCTCAAGCATCATACATAGACAAAGTGTTGTCAAGGTTTAAGATGCAAGATTCCAAAAAGGTCATGTTGCCTTTTAGACATGGAATCCATTTGTCTAAGGAACAGAGTCCTAAGACACCTCAAGGAGTTGAGGATATGAGACGGATTCCTTATGCATCGGATGTTGGGAGCCTAATGTACGCCATGTTGTGTACTAGGCCCGACATCTGTTTTGCAGTTGGGATGGTCAGTAGCTATCAATCCAATCTAGGACTTGAACACTAGACAGCGATTAAAACAATCCTTAAGTATCTTCGGAGAACAAGGAACTACATGCTTGTGTATGGGGCTAAGGATTTGATCCTTATAAGATACACGGATTTTGACTTTCAGACTGATAAAGATTCTCGGAAATCTACATCAGGGTCAGTTTTCACTCTTAACGGAGGAGCTGTAGTATGGCAAAGCGTCAAGCAAGGATGCATCGTTGATTCCACCATGGAGGTCGAATATGTAGCGACTTGTGAAAGCGGCTAAGGAATTTGTTTGGTTAAGGAAATTCATGCTAAATTTGGAAGTTGTTCCAAATATGACTTTGCCCATCACATTTGTATTGCGATAACTTGAGTGGTGCGATGGAAAATTCGAGGGAACCCCGAAGTCACAAGAGGGGAAAGCACATAGAGCAGAAGTATCATCTCATCCGGGAGATCGTGCATAGAGGAGACGTGATAGTCACGAAGATAGCCTCAGAGCACAACATTGCTGATCCTTTTACAAAGGCTCTCACGGCTAAAGTATTTGAGAGTCACCTAGAAGGTCTAGGTTTACAAGTCTTCCCCAACTAGGGCAAGTGGGAGTATTTTGTACAAAGGGGTTTAAATGCCCTAGTTTATTGTATTTACATTACTGTAATGTTTAGTACTCCACAAGCTTTAGGTCAAGTGGAAGATTGTTGGGATTTATGCCCTAAACTTGTGTAATTTTGATCAATTAAATAAAGTGTTATTTGTTTTGATAAGATTACAGTCTTGCTTTTATAAATCCAATAAACTAAGCTCCAAGGTTATAACATTTATCTTGAAATCAGTGTAGTGGACACTATTTGGGTTGAGTTCAAGAATATAACCTAAATAGTCTATGGTATAAGAATAAGGTTGGAAACCTCATTCTGGTAACACCATGGATGCGATTGTAATTAGTACAAATGAGGTAATCCAACTCATTCATGTAGTTGATATGCGAGTGGGGGCATCCTGTATGAAGAGTTCATACAAGATGGATCATGAAATTATTAGTCTAACCAAAGATAATAACACCGTTAACATGATAAGACTAGTAATTTATAGATGGTCATTAGTGACTCGACCTGAATCCTGAGCAAGTTAAGAACTCCTGCTTATAGGGGTTTGTCCTTAGACTAGTATGGGTGAGAGTGGCCTGTAGCCGACTCAATAAGCCTATCTTCTCAGGGACAAAACCTCGTAGGTAGCTGGGAACTTAACTGTGCAAGATGGAATTCACTCATTCCTCTACTGAGGAATTAGATAGGTTGTTCCCTTAAGAGCGGCCCGTGTCTTGAACAAACGGCCCCGCCTCTATGAGGGTATGAGTCTAAGGTAGGACCTTAGACTTGTTGTTCATTAGAGGATCAGTGGTGCTTAAAGAACAAAGAGGTAATCACAGGGGTAAAATGATAATTTGACCTAGCTGTGATTACGAACAACATGTGAAGGGTCGACTCATGGGTAATGACTATATCAGTGGACACAATAATATCTATAGTGAGGAGAGTGCAGCTACAAGTCTATAGTGGAGTGACTTGTAGTTAATGAACATTGATTAACTAGAGCAAAGAGTTTAATCAGTTAATCTCACATCATTGGAGCTCATGATCAGTAGGTCCATTAGATCCCTCTGTTGGCTCAATATGGTAATATTGAGGGTATAAAGTTAGGAGTGAGATTGAAGTGTTTGATTTCATACATGAGGAGTTATATCAATTATATATGATATAATTGATATAATATATAGTTTTAATGTGAATTAGATTCATATATAAACTATATATTAAAGAGAGATTAAATGAGGGGTAGGATGGTCATTTCCATCCTATTTCTCTCTATATATGGTTGCATGAGATGCAACTAGGTTAAGGAAATATATGCTCTCTTGTTGTGTTGTTGGAAAAGTTCCAAAGCACACATCTCTCACAAAATATCTCACCTCTCCTAAAGGGAACCCACCTTCCTCCCTCACCTAGAAAACAACGGAGAAGATCCGGTGGTCGTGTCTTCATACGTTGGAGTTCCTGTTGCTGAGATCGTGATCGTGGGAGAGAGGAGCACTTGAAGAAAGGTTCTTCAAAGGTAATTTCTTGCTGTCCATTATGATTTTATGCTTAATCTTGTTATGTATGTTCTTGAATTTATCATTGTAACTAAATCAAGAGCGCGTGATTCACAATCGCTTCCGCTGCGGGGACTTCGATTCCCTTCATACATAACCATTTTTAATTTCTTAATTTAAAAATTCTATATTTTATATAAATTTTCTCCTTCAGATTACTAATTACTAATTAAATATAAATAAATACTAAAAAGATATTTTTATATTTATCCAATAATTTGTAGCAGTAAAGCCCTCTGTCAGTGATAAAAGAGGTCTTCTCTTAATCAAGTCCATACATCTTGATTTGATTATATCCAGAGTACGCATCCATGAAACTCAATAATTCATGGTTCGTTGTTGCATCTACTAACTGATCTATCATAGGCAAAGGGTAACTGTCCTTAGGACAAGCCTTATTTAGATTAGTGAAGTCGCTACACATTCGCCATTTGCCATTAGATTTCTTTACTAAAACCACATTAGATAGCCATTGGGGATAGTGGACTTCCCTAATGAAATTGGCTTTAGTAAATCCTCTACCTGGTTGGCTATGATCTCGTTTCGCTCCTGATTGAATGTGCGCCGCTTCTGTTTCACGGGCTTGAAATCTCTATCTACGTTCAACCGGTGCACCATGACATCAGGATCTATCCCTAGCATATCCTCATGAGACCATGCGAATAAATCTGCATTGTCCCTCAAGAAACTAATCAGTTTTTCTTTCTGCTTAGCCCCTATGTTTGCTCCAATATTTACTCGTCTGTCTTCCGATGTGAGCGGGATAGATTCTAATTCCTCGGCAGGTTGCCCTCTTTGGTCGGTTTCATCCTCCCTCGGAGCAACGGGCTGGGCAGTCACCTTATTTATCGTCCCCTCTTGTAATCCTTCCAGTCTGCACTGCCACGTAGTTTGAACGAACAAGTCGGCATTGGCTTTATTCTGGCGCTGGTCGACCTCGATCTTTTTGTGGTCGGCCTTGGGCAATGAGCGTAGGTCACCATCTTCACGCGATCCTTCTTGTTTGTGTTGCCATGTAGCTTGAACGGTCTGGTCGACCTTGTCTCTCTGGTGTTGGTCGGCCTCGGTCTCGGTATGAGGGCGAGGAGATATGTTTCCTCGGGTTCACCGCACACGACGATCCTATTCAGAATCGCGTTGTTCCTCATTCCAAAACGTGTTTCTTTGCATTCTTTTCATCTCTCTTGATAGATTGACTCGAGTACTAGGTTCTCCAAGCAAGCATTTGTCGTTCCCTACAGACGGCGCCAACTGTTGTTGCCAAATTTTGGACAGGAGAATACACCTAACCTCCACGTGACAACGACGGTAAATTTGTAATTCTTAGGGGAAGAACGCAGCCTGCAAGACAAGGAAAACTTGGGCACCGAGTGTGGTGTAGGCCACACAAGCTCCGATGCTTAAGTCAGTCAAGGTCTCTGATAGAATTATAGAGAAGTTTTATATAATGGTGACTAGAATCAACCTACCTTGCTCTCCCCTCCTAGAAAAGCTTAAATAGTTTCCCCTGGCATTCTTCCGTGGCCTCTTGGGTAAAGGGGAGATTGAATGGAAGTTAAATATGGGCTTCCAGCCCTTCTAGAGTCGTTGCGAGGCCTAGAGATCAATCTTGTAGCTGGTCGGCCTTGACCTTGGCCGAGGTTGACCACTAGTTTGGGCCAAAAACCAAGCTCAAGTCCATGCCTTGTGTCATAGGGCTTGAGTAGAGCTCAAATGGAGGAGCTCTACGCTGGCTGAGGCCGACCACTCGCTTGGGCCAAACCCCAAACGCGTCTTCTTGGCCCGTCTCTTCTCGGTTCTGGGGTCCTTTGTAGCTTTTCTTGGCCTATTGAGAAAAGGAAAGGTCGGAGAAGGCTGGAAACAAGCCTATGGGTCGCGTGGGATTGAAGCAAGGCCCAGGATATGACCTTGGATCTGATCGGCCTCGGCCTCGTCCGAGGCTGACCACGGGCTTGGGCTTAAGCCTAAGCCTAGACTCCTTTCTTGGGGTGTTGGGCGAGGGTGATAAAGATCTTGAAGGGAATGAAAATCCCCGCGCAGCGGAAGACGATCGAATCGTCATGGTATCATTACGCTACTTAAATTTTGTCAAAATGATCTAACTATTAGATCTAGGCTAAACATGCAAAAGAGGAAGAAATTTACATCGAGAAGAATGCACTTACTTGTTGTAGACAATTGTTCAAAATCTTCCTTGATCACGAACACTTCGTGCTTCTCGATCTCAACGAATGCTTCCCACGAATGGAATCCGAACACTACAACTTGGAGTCTCGGTTGTTCTTCCTTTGGAAAGGAGGAGAGTTGTGGGACTCTTGAGTTTTGGAGAGGGAGGAGAGTTGAGAGAAAGTGAGAGAGAATTCTCTTCTTTTTGGGTGAGAATCCAAAAAATGAGTGATTGGCTTAAATTCCTTCTTGCAAGAAGGGATTATATAGTGGAATAATCATGGAGTTAAAATCTCCACATTATTACGACTTTACCACAACCATAGGTTATGCAAATCTCATTTGCATAACCACATAATATAAGATATCTCATATCTCATATTGCAAATCACATTTGCAACAATTGTGGTTTAATTAAATTGAATCACATCCAATTTAATTTCTCTCAATTAATTTCTCCAATTAGCCCTAATTGAACAATTAGGCTAACCTATAGTTTATTATGAATCTCATTCACATTAAACTATATATTATATCATTCATATCTCATATAAATGACATAAATGCCCTTTAAGTGAAATTGAACACTTCAATTTCATACCAAAACATAAACCCTTCTTTTAACCCAGATTGAGCCAACCGAGGAACCTAATGGACCTACAGTGACGGGCTCCAATGATCCGAGATTAACCTGTCAAACTCTTTGACCCGGTTAATCAACATTCATTAGCTACAGTAACACTCCACTATAGTTCGTAGTTGCACTCCGTCGATCACGAGAATATTACGTGTCCACTAATATAACCAATGCCCATGAGTCGACCCTTCTTCGGGTTGTTCGTAGACACGATCGGGTCAAATTATCGCTTTACCCCCGTGTCTACCTCTTGTTCCTTAAGTCCCCACTGCTCCTCCAATGAACAACATATTGTGATGGTCCAACCATACACAACACCCTTCTAGGGCCAGTGAGAAGGTGGGTGCGCGTTGTCCAAGCCCTGGAGACAACACTTAAGAGAAAACCCTTCTAGTTTCCCTAAAGGCGGAACGAGTGAATTCTATCTCGCGTAGTTAAGTTTCCAGCTCCTACTTGGTCCTGCCCCGAGAAGATAGGCATATTGGGCGAGTAAATCGTGACCACCCTCACCCGCACTAGTCAATGAATCGTGACCACCCTCACCCGCACTAGTCGGTCGAGTCACTAATAGTCATCTACGGTTATTAGTCCTTCATCACAACGGTGTTACATCATGATGGGTCTAATAATTCACGGGCCCGGTCTTGTACAATCTCATTGCACAGGATGCCCCCACTCGCATGTCAACCACATGAACGAGTTAGATCACCTCGTTTGTATCTAATACAAAGCGGGCCGCATCCACAGTGTATCCATGATTAGGTCTCCAACCCTATCCATATATTGTAGACCGTTCGGGTCATTAACTCGAACGTGATCCTCCCTGTGTGTCCACTACACACCGTTCAAGTTCTAGTTCTCTCATAAATTCAATGACCCCGAGTTTAGTTTATTGGAAAAGTTTATAAATATTTGCGAGACACAAAGTAATGAAATAAATAACTCTTATTTATTTCAAACAGTAATTTACAAACACGAGATTAGGACAAAAATCCCAACAAACTCCCACTTGGACTAAGCTAGTGGAGAAAATACATTTCTGAAATGTACATAAATTACAATGAAGTAATACAATAAACTAGGGCATTGAATACCCGTTTACACATCTCCCACTTGCCCTAGTCAGGAAGCTCTCGAAGACCTAGACTCTCTAGGTGATCCTCAAACACCTTAGCCGTGAGGGGCTTTGTAAATGGATTAGCTACGTTGTGCTCCGACGCTATCTGCGTGACTGTCACGTCTCCGCGGTGCACAATCTCCCGTATCAGATGACACTTGCGCTCAATGTGTTTGCCTCTCTTATGGCTCTGAGGCTCACGTGAGTTGGCTACTGCACCACTGTTATCACAAAATAGTGTGATCGGCAAGTTCATATTTGGAACAACTTCCAAATCCGTCTGAACTTCTTAAGCCAAACATCTTCCTTTGCAGCTTCACAAGCCGCAACTGAAGGGAATGAGAATCCCGTGCAGCGAAAGACGATTGAATCGTCGATGTATCAATACGCAACATAGTTTCATTAAAATTGATCTTACACTAGATCTAGGCTAAACATGCTTGTAAGAAGAAGAAAAATACAGCAAGTAGAATTTACTTACTTGTTGAAGACTTTCTTCAAGAATTCTTCTTCAAATCACGAACTCTTCGTGCTCCTCGTACTCAACGAACACCTCCAACGAAAGGTCTTGAACACCACCAAAATGCCTTCTCGGTTGTTCTCTTTTGGAGAAGAGAAGATTGTGGGATCTTGTGAGTTTTAGAGAAGGAGGAGATTTGAGAGAGAATTTGAGAGAATTCCTCTTCTCTTCTTTGATGCAAAATCAAAAAATGAGAGATCAAGTTACAATCCTTCTTGCAAGAAGGATTTATATAGTGGAATTGGTGGAGTTAAAATGTCCACATAATTACCACTTTACCACAACCATAGGTTATGCAAATCTCATTTGCATAACCACTTAATATAAGATATCTCATATCTCATATTGCAAATCTTATTTGCATTAATTGTGTATTAATTAAATTGAATCACATCCAATTTAATTTCTCTCAATCAAATTCTCCAATTAGCCCTAATTCAACAATTAGGCTAACTTATAGTTTATTATGAATCTCATTCACATTAAACTATATATTATATCATTCATATCTCATATAAATGACATAAATGTTTCTTAAAGTGAAATTGAACACTTCAATTTCATACCAAAACATTAACCCTTCTTTTAATCCAGGTGGAGCCAACCGAGGGACCTAATGGACCTATAGTGACGGGCTCCAATGATCCGAGATTAACCTGCCAAACTCTTTGACCCGGTTAACCAACATTCATTAGCTACGGTAACACTCCACTATAGCCCGTAGTTGTACTCCCGTCGGTCTGAGAATATTACGTGTCCACCGATATAACCAATACCCACGAGTCGACCCTTCACAAAGTTGTTCAGAGATACTGGTGGGTCAAATTATCGCTTTACCCTCGTGTCTACCTCTTGTTCCTTAAGTCCCCACCGCTCCTCTAATGAACAACATATATGTGATGGTCCAACCATACACAACACCCTTCTCGGGCGGTGAGAAGGTGGGCGCCGTTGTCCAAGCCCCGGAGCGAAAGACTTAAGGGAACAACCCTCTAGTTTCCCTAAAGACGGAACGAGTGAATTCCATCTCGCGTAATTAAGTTTCCGGCTCCCTACTTGGTTCTCGTCACGAGAAGATAGGCATATTGGGCGAGTAATCGTGACCACCTCACCCGCATTTAGTCAAAGGACGGACTCCGCAGATAGGAGTCCGTAACACGCTCGTGGATTGTGTCGAGTCACAAATGGTCATCTCACGGTTATTAGTCCATCTTGTCAACGTGTTACATCGTGAGGTCTAATAAATCACGGTCCGGTCTTGTACAATCTCAATGCACAGGATGCCCCCACTCGCATTTCAACTACATGAACGAGTCAGGTCACCTCGTTTGTATCTAATACAAAGCGGGCCGCATCCACAGTGTATCCAGGATTAGGTCTCCAACCTTATCCATGTACTGTGGACCGTTCGGGTCATTAACTCGAACGTGATCCTCCCTGTGTGTCCACTACACACCGTTCAAGTTCTAGTTCTCTCATAAATTCAATGACCCTGGAGCTTAGTTTATTGGAAAAGTTTATAAATATTGCGAGACACAAAGTGATGAAATAAATAACTCTTTTTAATTTCAAACAATATATTACAAATACGAGATTATGACAAAAATCCCAACAAACTCCCACTTGGACTAAGCTAGTGGAGAAAATACATTTCAGAAATGTACATAAATTACAACGAAGTAATATAATAAACTAGGGCATTGAATACCCGTTTACACAACTCCCACTTGCCCTAGTCAGGAAGCTCTCGAAGACCTAGACTCTCTAGGTGACCCTCAAACACCTTAGCCGTGAGGGGCTTTGTAAATGGATCACCTACGTTGTGCTCGACGCTATCCGCGCGTGACCGAAATCACGTCTCCGCGGTGCACAATCTCCTGTATCAGATGATACTTGCGCTCAATGTGTTTGCCTCTCTTATGGTTGCGAGGCTCACGTGAGTTGGCTACTGCACCACTGTTATCACAGAACAGTGTGATCGGCAAGTTCATGTTAGGAACAACTTCCAAATCTGTCATGAACTTCCTAAGCCAAACAGCTTCCTTTGCAGCTTCACAAGCCTCAACATACTCCGCTTCCATAGTGGAATCGGGCCGATGCATCCTCGCTTGATGCTTCGCCATACTACAGCTCCTCCATTCAGAATGAAGGCTGACCCCGAAGTGGATTTCCTAGAATCCTTATCGGTCTGAAAATCAGAATCCATGTATCCCGTAAGGATCAAATCCCCACTTCCATACACTAAGCTGTAGTTCCTCGTTCTCCTAAGATACTTGAGGATTGCCTTTACCGCTGTCCAGTGATCTAATCCTGGATTGGACTGATATCTACTAACAATTCCCACTTTGCATAATGAGATGTCGGGCCTAGTACACAAAGATGGCATACATAGGGCTCCCCTACGGTGAAGCATATGGAATCCGTCTCATATCCTCAACATCTTGAGGAGTCTTAGGACACTGATCCTTAGACAAGTGAACCCCATGCCTGAAAGGCAGCAATCCCTTCTTGGAGTTCTGCATCTTATATCTAGACAACATCTTGTCAATATAAGACGCCTGAGACAAGGCTAGCGTTCTGTTCTTCGGGTTCCGGACTATCTGGATACCTAGAACATACTGAGCTTCTCCCAAATCTTTCATTTGGAATTGCGAAGCTAGCCACTTCTTAACGTCAGTAAGAAATTCTACCTCATTCCCAATGAGAAGAATATCGTCCACGTACAACACTAAAAATGCGACAATTTTGTCAACGATTTTCTTGTAGACACAAGGTTCGTCGACATTTTGATCAAAGCCATAAGATTTGATTGCCTCATCAAACCTTATATTCCAAGACCTCGAATCCTGTTTCAGTCCATAAATGGACCTATGAAGCCGACAAACTTTTTGCTCTTGGCCTTGGGCCATGAACCCTTTGGGCTGGTCCATGTAGATGGTCTCATCAAGTTTGCCATTCAGAAAGGCTGTCTTGACGTCCATCTGCCATACCTCGTAGTCATAATACGCGACAATGGCCAGAAGGATCCTGATCGACTTTACCATGGCAACAGGCGAAAAGGTCTCCTCATAGTCAACCCCTTCAACCTGGGTAAAACCCTTTGCCACTAGTCGGGCTTTAAAGGTCTGCACCTTCCCATCTACGCCACGTTTACGCTTGTAGATCCATTTGCAACCAATAGGTTTTACCCCATCTGGTTGATCCACAAGCTCCCATTCAGAATTGAAGTACATAGACTCCATTTCCTGGTCCATAGCTTTAATCCACTCGTCTTTGTCAACATCAACCATTGCCTGATCATAGGTCAATAGATCCTCAAAGTCATCATCAAGAGCGACAACTGAGGTTTTAGCTAAACCCATGTAGCGATCAGGCTGTCTCACAGCTCTCCCACTACGTCGAGGCATTCCCAACTCTTGGGAACGGATTTGACTAGACGTGTTAGGATCAACAACACTTGTTGACGTACTAGCCCCATCAAGAACTCTTGGCGATGAACCGCCCATTTCATTTAATACAATTTTACTCCTTGGTAAATGATCCCTGACGTGGTCTTCCTCTAGGAAAGTGGCGTTTGTCGACACAAACACCCTGTTTTCCCTAGGATCGTAAAACAGACCACCCCTAGTCTCCTTAGGGTAACCTACGAATAGGCACAATTTCGAACGGAGTTCCAACTTTTTCGGGTTTGACACCAACACATGGGTCGGGCATCCCCAATTCCTGAAGTGATGTAAACTGCCTTTACGTCCACTCCAGAGCTCGAAAGGTGTTTCACAAACACTCTTCGAGGGAACGTTGTTCAAAATATAAACCGCAGTCTCCACTGTGTACCCCCAAAAAGAATCAGGGAGACGAGCATAGCTCATCATCGACCGAACCATGTCCAACAAGGTTCTGTTTCTCCTCTCCGATACACCATTCCGCTATGGCATACCAGGCGCTGAGAGTTGGGACGTGATTCCGTGTTCTATCATATAGTCCTGGAATTCAGTGTCCATGTACTCTCCACCTCGATCCGATTGAAGTGTTTTAAGCGATTTACCTAAGAGGTTCTCAACCTCAGTCTTGTACTCCTTGAACTTTTCAAGAGTTTCAGACTTCTTATGCATTAGGTAAATATACCCATATCTAGATTAGTCGTCTATGAAAGACACAAAGTACTCATAACCGCCCCGAGCTTTAACATTCATCGGACCACAGAGATCAGAATGCACTAACTCAAGAGGCTCTTTGGCTCTATATCCATTTCCACTAAAAGGACGTTTGGTCATTTTGCCCTCAAGGCATGACTCACACACCGGCAAAGAGTTTTCTTCCAACTCGTTTAGAAGTCCACTCTTCACTAGTTTCTCAATCCTATTGAGATTAATGTGGCCTAACCGAAGATGCAAAAGGTGGGCATTTTCTTTTGGAGAAACTTTTACTTTCTTAGTTCGTGTTTCTGCAGTTTTAAATAATTTAGTATTCAAAACACTTTTGACCGAATTGGGTTTCAAAACATACAGATTATTTTCGAGTGAAGCAGAACATATAACATTTCCTTTGAAAAAATTAACGCTTTATTAAATTCAAAAGAAACTTAAATACAATGTTCTATTAGGCAGGGAATTGAAACAAGGTTTCTAGTAAACCCTGGAACTATGTACAGATTGTCCAACAATAAGTACTTCCTGCCAAAGTTTAGCTTCACCGTGCCGATCGCTGCAGCAGAGACAAGCTCCCCGGATCCAACCCGCAGAGTCACCTCACCCTCTCGCAGCGGCTGCCAGGAATCAATCCCCTGAAAAGAAGAACAAACGTGGTTAGTGGCGCCCGAATCCAATATCCAGGCAGAGTCACTACTCTCCACTAAAGAGGTTTCAGTCACAAGTAAATCACATTTACCTTGATTCTTCCTCTCGGCCACGAATTTGGGACAGTTTCTCTTCCAGTGACCACCTCCATTGCAGTGGAAACACTTTCCTTTCTCTGCAACATCCTTGACCTTCTTGCCCTTGTGGGCGGTAGCACGGTCAGTTTTACCCCTCTTTATCCTCTTCTTCCGTTTCGGGCGTGAAGGAGCAACAGGTTTCGTCCCAGAGGTTGAACCCCTGTGATAAGACCTGTAGGCAACATTTGCCTCAGATTCCTTGACCCTGTACAAGGATTGGGAATTCTGTAGCTCATTGAGGAGGGTAGTCAGAGTGTAGTTAATTTTGTTCATAACAAAGATTGCTATTTAAACCAAGGAAACTCTTGGAAGAGTCTCCAAAATAAAACTGACCTGGCTCGACTCGTCGATCGAAGCCCCGTTAATCTCGGCCAGATGGAAGTGGGTCATCATGTCTAGAACATGTTCACGGACAGACGACCCCTCTTTCATCCGTGCGTTGAAAACGTATTTGAGCGAGTCATGGCGGACCTGAAAGGACTGTTGTCCAAACATTTCCTGCAAGGACTCCATTATCTCCTTAGCGGAAACCATCAGCTCATGCTTCTTTGCCAAGACATCAGACATGCTGGCAATTATATAGACCTTGGCCTTATCATTGGCCCTGATCCAGCGATCGTGACGTGTCGCGAACACTTCGCGACGCGGTCGAGCCCGGCATCTGAGGACACTCCTCAGATAGCACGGACTTTATGTCGTCTTGTACCAAAATTGTATTAATGTTGTTTTTCCAACTTTGGTAATTATCTCCCACTAATTTATCCGAAGCAAGTAAAGCTATTATTGCGCTAGACATTTTTAGCTGAAAAATAAGAAAAACCTTTGTATTAGTCTCGCAAAAAACTTTTGAAAACCAATCAAGTTTTAGCAAAAATGTTTCATGATCCCTAGGTCATTTAAAATTTTGCAATGATATCCTAAAGGTTTAGAATGACCGCCACCGAAGGGTTGTAAACCCGAGATCTTTCTTTGGAACCTCCTTATTATCAAACAACAAAAGAAAGGAAGAAATGAATGCTTAAAACTTGGTTTTCCTTGTTTTAAAAAGGAAAGAAATGAAGTGAAAGGCAAAAGGAAAACAAGGAAGGAAAGTTTAAACCATTTTGGTTTGGATTGCTTTTAAGACAAAAGAAGAAAAGGAAATGAAACAATGTTTAATATACTAAGTTTGCTTTGTTTTGTTAAGAAAAGAAAAGAAAAGAAAAGAAATGGAAGGAAGGGATAAAGGAAAGAAAAAGAAAAGGAAAAAGAAAAAGAGAAAAAGAGGAAAAAGACAAAACAACCTCTTTCCACCGATTGACTTTTTTTTAAAAAGAGTTTCTCTCCATTTTCTTCTCTTTCATCACAAACCAAGCTGAAATTTCGTGGTTGAAGGAGAAAGGAAGAAGAAGGAAGCCATTTTTGGTGATTTTGGGCTGGAGTTGCAGAAGGAAAGAGGAAAACTCAAGGGAATTCATTTTTACAGCAAGGAAATCAACTCAGACAAGCTCTGATTTTCTGTTCATCTCGAGCACCACAAGAAGAGGTAAGAGTTGAGCTTTTGTTTCATGAAAGTTAACTCATATTGGAACAACATTCGTGAAGGAAGCTCGAGCCAATTCTGATGTTAAGTTGCTGTTTTGTTAAGAGGAAGGCAGAAGACAGAAATTTGCTGTCAAATCCGAGAGGTCTCTGATGTTTTGGTTGTTCTGATCTGTATACTTGGAGTTAGAATCTCTAATTGGTATGGTTCGAAAGCTTATTCAATTTCCTACAAGTTTTGTGAAGGAATCGTGAGAAGAAAATGATTGGAAGATGTTGTAATCTTCAGGTTAAGATTCGGGTTGCAGCAGGAAGTGAAATCTGGAACAGCAGCAGAATCAATTTAGGGGTTAAGCTTCTAAGGTAATTTCTAACCAATACGTTAGGAATCTCATTTTCATGTCTTCATAAGAGTTTTAGAGGGTTCAAAAAGGAAGAGTTTGGTATAAATTACATTCTTTTTGGATAAGTAATGAAGAAGTTATGACTGTCCGAAAACAGGGCAGAAAATCTGAAAATGCTGGAATTTTTGAAAGTGTGTTTTCTTGTAGTTTTAGGGTTAAAAACCATGAGCTCGAGGTTCTAATACATGAATTTGGTTTGTTTGACAGGCCAAGAGCAAATAGGTCGAGTGTACGGGCTAAGATTCTAGTTCAAGCACTGTGAGTGACAAAATGAACCTTGAAAATGGTTTATAGGCTTGTATTATGCTTATGAAATGCAAGGTTTTGCTAAAACGAAATGGTTTAGATGTTTATTGTTTTCTTGAACACTTGTTTATGAGCATTCATAATTTCTTAGAAATGTTTTAAAGTGTTCATGATGAGCCTAGAAGTCTTTATAAAGTTTATACATGAGCATATGTCCAATAGTTGCCAAAACTTATGAAAATGTGATGATTTCAAGCAAGCATGTACTAGCAAGTATGTTTTAAAGATTTCTAGTTTTATGAACAAGCTAAGTAAGCTTCAGTTTTATGAAAGAAAAGATAGTTTGGCATGTTCAAATGTTTTCATGTGATCTTACGAGATATTGAGCCCGAGGCTATGTAGTACCGCAGCACACAGGTCTTATTCTCGTTGTCGACGTTGAGTGTACTCCGTGACAACAGGTATTTGCCGTGAGTGGCCGGGCGGGCCCCACTACGACAAAGACGATGGGAGTCTTTGCCGGGGCCCCACTACATCGAGAATAAACGTTGGTGCATCGGGCGTGCCTACACAACGTAGATTGTGACATGTTTTAAAAAGAGTTTATATCATTTACATGCCTTACGAGATTTTAACGGTGTCTTGCTTGTTTTCATGAAAAGCTATAATGATTACACGATTACTTTTAACGCTTGATTCTGGATGCATATGCTCATAGATGGCCAGGTGATATGATTTACGAGTTAATAGCTTTCTTTTAAACTCAAGTCACTCATCGAGCTTCATAGCTCATTCTTCCGTTGTTTTTCCCACTTTCGTGTAGAGATCGAGCTCCGGTGCTCGAGAACACGCCATAGTCTCTTTGAAGCTTCACATGTTTGATATGTTGTACGTGGTTGGTGTGGTTTAGCAAGTCCATATGTCTCAGTAAATTATTTTAAGAGAACTATGTAGTTATAGTCGTATGTGCTTTAGAGGTTGTGGTTGCTTAATTAGTGGTTTGGACTGTTTGTGGTTCGATGTTCTAGCTCATCTTAGTTTCCAAGAGAGACTTAAGAAGAGTTTCTCTCATGTACGTCTTATAGATGTCCGATTCCACTGTGTTAAGTTTAAAGTGTTCCATATGCGAACATAGTTTGTTTCAGTAAAGTAATGTCGCAGTATTGTTAAGAGGTAACAATGTCCGTTGGTTTCATGCAAATCTCGGGCTAAGTTAGCATGTGGTTCGGGAGGGGTGTGACAACTTGGTATCGTGAGAGCTTAGCTCCATGGGAATGAGACAGAGCAAGTTAGCTCTAGAAGAAACTCAAAAGTAAATAGCAAGTTATTGAGTTAGTTCAATAGAACTAGCAGAGCATGGTCCAAGTAAGGACAAGAGTAAGTCCATCAGACTAGAATGTGAACACAAGTCTAGAATTGTGCATTTGGGTTGAGTACTCATTACATGTCTAGTATGTTAATATGTTATAGAAGTCATGCCACCACGTACTAGCGCACGATGCGCAGCAAGATCGGGGCGGGGACGCAGGATCCTACCCAAGATCAATCCCGTGAGAGATCTAGTGCCCCGAGAGTTCGGATGGGGGCGAGAATTAAGTGACATGCTAATTCCTCACAGGAGAGGTAGGTAAGCCATAGGGAGCGGGGTTAAGTAATCCGTGATAAGACATATAAAATAGATCAACTAAAAGAATTAGGAGCCACAAAGTGTTTGAGGGTTCAAAAATCCAAAGTCGAGGTTTGGCTTAATAAGTTTGATAAATGTTTTGATGTCATGAGTTGCTCCTGAGGAGCGAAATGTTAAGTTGGCCACATTCTTGCTGCTAAAGAAGGTAGAAGAATGATGGAAATCGATGTTAGCTTGATTGTAGTGATGCACGATTTCACATCGCAAACTTTCGTAAGTATATTTAAAAATAAATATTACCCTAGCACGCATGAGAGGCGAGAGAAGGATGAATTTTGTTAGAACTAAAACAAGATACACTTTTCGGTGGTGAGTATGAGAGAAGATATACCGAGTTGTCGCGGTATGTTGATGTGATTGTGGCATCTAAGAGCGACAGATGTCGACGAATTGAAAGAGGGTTACGACACGAGATACGCACTCCCGATTACTGACCATTGCTAAGTGGATTGATTTCTCCCAGCTGGTAGAGACTGCTCTACGTGTTGAGCAGAGTATAGCAGAGGTGCAGTCAGTAGTGAAGCCTAGTTGTGAAGGCTTCGACAACAAGCAGTTTCCAAGGTCGTGAGCAGCGGAGGTTCACACTTGGAGTAAATGTTTCCAAGTCAATATGACTTTAAGGAGAAAGCTAGTAGCCCAAGCAGCTGCATCGAGGCAGATGATTGTGGGTAGTGCCTATCAGAGGCAGAGTTAAAGTAAACCTAGTTAGTTTGTTTGTTTGGCAGCAAGTTGCATGGAGGGCAAGAGTCTAGTGCCGGTATAGCAAGGAAAACTCCATGTATGATATGTTGCAAGAATCATCAAGGTCATTGTCTTGTGAGTGTTGGTACATGCTACCAGTGCTGACAACCAGGACATGTCAAGAGGGATTGTCCACACTCACTACGACACCGCTCTGTAAGGACTAGGAGTTGAGTCCCAGCACAGAGAAGCGGCCAGAGTTTGAGTAGAGTGCAAGAGAGGGCACCAGTGGTGTTAGGCTAAAGAGAGTTGTAGGGAGGCCTAGGCAACACGGAAAGGTATAGGTTATGACTCAGCAAGAAGCTGAGGATGCACCAGATATGATTATTGGCACAATTACTATTTGAAATGTACCTGTACCTGTTTTAATAGAACAAGGTGCTACACATTTCTTTGCTTTAGTATGTTCTTGACTAAGTTGAATGGAAAGCTAGAACCTTTATGTAAAAGGTTAGTTATATACACTCTAGTTGGTGATGTGTTACTAGTCATTTCAGTGATGCAGAATTGTGAGGTCTTAGTAGAAGGTCTCAATATGTTAGTGGATCTTCTTCCACTAGAGTTGCAGGTGTGAGATGCAATCTTAAAGATGGATTTCCTATTTACTCATTATGCTTCCAGAGATTGCCATATAAAGGAAGTTGATTTCAAGAAACCAGGATTAGCTTAAGTGGATTTATGGGATGAAAGAAAGATTATCCCTTCGAGTTTAATTTCAGCATTAAAAGGTTAAAAGTTATTGAGGAAAGGTTGCATGACGTTTCTTGCACATGTAGTAGAGGTGCAGGAGGAAAAGCTTAAACCAGACAATGTTCTTGTTATGAACGAACTTCTTGATGTTTTTCTAGCAGATCTATCAGGATTGCCACCTGATAGGGAAGTGGAGTTCACTATTGAACTGTTACCATGAATAACACCTATTTCGCAAGCGCCGTATAGAATGGCTCCAAGTGAGATCAGGGAGCTAAAGATGCAGTTACGAGGACTAGTTGATAAGGGATACATCAGACCTAGTGTATCGCCTTGGAAAGCTCCAGTGTTATCTGTGAAAAAGAAAGATGGTACCCGTAGATTATGCATTGATTATAGACAGTTAAACAAAGTCACGATACGTAATAAGTATCCTTTACCCTGAATAAATGACTTGTTTGACCAGTTAAGAGGTGCATCGATGTTTCGTAAGATTAATTTAAGATCAGGATATCATAAGTTAAAGGTCGAGAATCGAGACATTCCTAAGACGTTATTCATAATGAGGTCACGAGCATTACGAGTGTTTAGTAATGCCATTCGGTTTAACAATGCACTAGCGATTTTCATGGACCCCATGGGCAGTGTTTTCCACCAAAGATTTGGATACTTTGTAATAGTAATTATTGATGATATACTAGTTTATTTGGTTGATAGGAAAGCCCACGAGGAACATGATGAGTATTATTCTACAAACACTACGAGATAAACGATTTAGACGCTAAATTCACCAAAGGTGAGTTTTGATTGAATCGAGTAGTGTTTGAGGTAAGTTGTTTCAACAAATGGAGTTGGTATGGGTCCACATAAAGTAAAAGTTATGGTCAATCGGGAGAGACCAGCTTAGTGCATTGAGGTACGTAGTTTCCTAGGCTTGGCAGGATACTCGCAGATGATTTGTTGAGAACTTCTCACGATTAGTATTACCCTTAATGATTATAACAAGAAAGAATGCTAAGATTGAATGGTGGATAATTGTGAATGCAGAGTTTTTCAGAGTGAAAGAGATTAGTTACAACACCTATACTAGCACTTCCTATAACGGAAAAAGAATATGTGTTTTACTGTTATGCTTCAGAACAAGGATTAGGGTGTGTGTTCCTGCAAGAAGGAAAAGTAATAACTTATACGTCAAGGCAATTGAAAAAGCACGAATGTAATTACCCTACCCATGATCTTGAATTAGCAGCAGTTATTTTAGCACTCAAGATTGGGAAATATTACTTGTTGGTGAAAGGTGTCACATTTACACAGATCATAAGAGTCTGAAGTATATCTTTGATCAAAGGGAGTTGATTATGAGACAGAGAAGATGGTTAGAACTGATTAAAGATTATGATTGTACCATAGAATACCATCCTGGTAAGGTGAATGTAGTAGCAGTTGCATTGAGCAGGAAGTGAAGACTTCCTAAGGACACCTTGTGTGGTTTTCGAGCAACATTTTTTTTTAAGTACTCTAAGGGATTCTAAGGCAGTTGTAATTGCAGAGAATTCAGAGGGTCTTTTAGTTTAATTTCAGATCAGGCCTTCACTCATAATAGAGATTGTGAGAAGACAATCAAAGAATAGTAACTTGCAAAATATGTTTAGGAAGTCCAAATAGGGCCAAGAAGCAAAATTTAAAATGAGATCAGACGGAGACATAGAGAAACAGGGAAGACTATGTGTTCCGAGTGTTAGTGAGCTTAAGAATGCTATTCTAGAAGAAGCTCACAGTTCAGCTAGGCTATGCATCCAGGAAGCACCAAGATGTGTAAAACCATGAATGGGACTTATTGGTGGCCTGGGATGAAGCGGGAGATAGTTGATTATGTTGATAGATGTTTAATCTGCGCCAAGTTAACTTGATTAGACAGAAGCAAAAAGGACTCCTTAACCCATTGCTAGTGTCGGAATGGAAATGGGAGCGTATTACTATGGTTTTCTGTTTAGATTACCACGTATTTCAAATGGACATGATGGTACTTGGGTAATGGTGGATAGACTCACTAAGATAACACGGTTTATACCGATTAAAATCGACGTCTACGCTTGATCAGCTAGCTAAGCTATACGTCGACAAAATTGTAAGACAGTACAGAGTGCCAGTGTCCATAGTATCAGATAGAGATCCGAGATTTACTTCTAAGTTTTGGCCTAGTTTACAGAAAGCTATGGGAACAGAACTGAAGTTTAGTACAACATTCCATCCTTAGACAGATGGGCAGTCCGAGAGGACCATCCAGACCCTAGAAGACATGTTGCAAGCATGTGTCTTTCAAGTTAAGGGAAGTTGAGATACACACCTATCACTTATGGAATTTGCTTACAATAACAATTATCAGTCTAGTTTTGACATGGCACCATTTGAAGCTCTAGATAAAAGACCGTGTAAAACGCTCGTATATTGGAATGAACTGGAAGAGCGGAAGCTAATCGGTCCTGAGTTGGTGCAAGTTATGACAAACAATATTAACGTAATCAGAGAAAATCTGAGGTGTCCTTCGTTTTGGTAAGAAAGGTAAACTAAGCCCTAGATATATTGGTCCTTATCAAGTAACTGGACAAGTTGGGCCAGCAGCCTACAGACTAGAATTGCCAGCAGAACTATCTTGAGTACATAATGTTTTTCATGTGTTCATGTTGAGAAGGTATATTCCAGATCCGACACATGTGTTGCAAGCACAACCAATTGAGTTGAAATAAGACATGAGTTACGTAGAGGATGCAGTTCAAATCCTCGACAGGAAAGAACAAGTTTTAAGAAACAAGACGATCTCACTCGTGAAGGTTCGTTGGAGACATCACGGAGTGGAGGAGGCAACCTGGGAGTTAGAGGATCTAATGAGGAGGAAGTACCCAATGATTTTCACTTAAAGACTACTCAATTTCGAGGACGAAATTTCATAAGGGGGAGGTAAGTTGTAAACCCGAGATCTTTTTTTGGAACCTCCTTATTATCAAACAACAAAAGAAAGGAAGAAATGAATGCTTAAAACTTGGTTTTCCTTGTTTAAAAAGGAAAGAAATGAAGTGAAAGGCAAAAGGAAAACAAGGAAGGAAAGTTTAAACCATTTTGGTTTGGATTGCTTTTAAGACAAAAGAAGAAAAGGAAATGAAACAATGTTTAATATACTAAGTTTGCTTTGTTTTGTTAAGAAAAGAAAAGAAAAGAAAAGAAATGGAAGGAAGGGATAAAGGAAAGAAAAGAAAAAGAAAAAAAAAAAAGAGAAAAAGGGGAAAAGACAAAACAACCTCTTTCCACCGATTGACTTTTTTTTAAAAAGAGTTTTTCCATTTTCTTCTCTTTCATCACAAACCAAGCTGAAATTTCGTGGTTGAAGGAGAAAGGAAGAAGAAGGAAGCCATTTTTGGTGATTTTGGGCTGGAGTTGCAGAAGGAAAGAGGAAAACTCAAGGGAATTCATTTTTACAGCAAGGAAATCAACTCAGACAAGCTCTGATTTTCTGTTCATCTCGAGCACCACAAGAAGAGGTAAGAGTTGAGCTTTTGTTTCATGAAAGTTAACTCATATTGGAACAAAATTCGTGAAGGAAGCTCTAGCCAATTCTGATGTTAAGTTGCTGTTTTGTTAAGAGGAAGGCAGAAGACAGAAATTTGCTGTCAAATCCGAGAGGTCTCTGATGTTTTGGTTGTTCTGATCTGTATACTTAGAGTTAGAATCTCTAATTGGTATGGTTCGAAAGCTTATTCAATTTCCTACAAGTTTTGTGAAGGAATCGTGAGAAGAAAATGATTGGACGATGTTGTAATCTTCAGGTTAAGATTCGGGTTGCAGCAGGAAGTGAAATCTGGAACAGCAGCAGAATCAATTTAGGGGTTAAGCTTCTAAGGTAATTTCTAACCAATACGTTAGGAATCTCATTTTCATGTCTTCATAATAGTTTTAGAGGGTTCAAAAAGGAAGAGTTTGGTATAAATTACATTCTTTTTGGATAAGTAATGAAGAAGTTATGACTGTCCGAAAACAGGGCAGAAAATCTAAAAATGCTGGAATTTTTGAAAGTGTGTTTTCTTGTAGTTTTAGGGTTAAAAACCATGAGCTCGAGGTTCTAATACATGAATTTTGTTTGTTTGACAGGCCAAGAGCAAATAGGTCGAGTGTACGGGCTAAGATTCTAGTTCAAGCACTGTGAGTGACAAAATGAACCTTGAAAATGGTTTATAGGCTTGTATTATGCTTATGAAATGCAAGGTTTTGCTAAAACGAAATGGTTTAGATGTTTATTGTTTTCTTGAACACTTGTTTATGAGCATTCATAATTTCTTAGAAATGTTTTAAAGTGTTCATGATGAGCCTAGAAGTCTTTATAAAGTTTATACATGAGCATATGTCCAATAGTTGCCAAAACTTATGAAAATGTGATGATTTCAAGCAAGCATGTACTAGCAAGTATGTTTTAAAGATTTCTAGTTTTATGAACAAGCTAAGTAAGCTTCCGGCTTTTATGAAAGAAAAGATAATTTGGCATGTTCAAATGTTTTCATGTGATCTTACGAGATATTGAGCCCGAGGCTATGTAGTACCGCCGTGTGCACACAGGTCTTATTCGTTGTCGACGCGTTGAGTGTACTCCGTGATACAGCTTGGCCGTCGAGTAGTCTTTGGCGGGCCCCACTATTTACAAAGACGATGGGAGTCTTTGGCGGGCCCCACTACATCGTAGAATAAACGTTGGTGTCATTGGCGTGCCCCTACACAACGTGATTGTGACATGTTTTAAAAAGAGTTTATATCATTTACATGCCTTACGAGATTTTAACGGTGTCTTGCTTGTTTTCATGAAAAGCTATAATGATTACACGATTACTTTTAACGCTTGATTACTGGATGCATATGCTCATAGATGGCCGGTGATATGATTTACGAGTTAATAGCTTTCTTTTAAACTCAAGTCACTCATCGAGCTTCATAGCTCATTCTTCCGATGTTTTTCCCACTTTTTCGTAGAGATCGAGCTCCGGTGCACGAGAACACGCCATAGTCTGCTTTGAAGCTTCACATGTTTGATATGTTGTACGTGGTTGGTGTGGTTTAGCAAGTCATATATGTCAGTAAATTATTTTAAGAGAACTATGTAGTTATAGTCGTATGTGCTTTAGAGGTTGTGGTTGCTTAATTAGTGGTTTGGACTGTTTGTGGTTCTCGATGTTCTAGCTCATCTTAGTTTTCAAGAGAGACTTAAGAAGAGTTTCTCCTCATGTACGTCTTATAGATGTCCAGATTCCATTGTGTTAAGTTTAAAGTGTTCCATATGCGAACATAGTTTGTTTCGTGTAAAGTAATGTCAGCAGTATTGTTAAGAGGTAACAATGTCTGTTGGCTTCATGCCGTCTCCCAGGCTAAGTTAGCATGTGGTTCGGGAGGGGGTGTGACAAGGGTGAACAGAACACTCCTCCTCTAGGACGGGACTTTCTCGATCAGATCCTAATCCCAGAATAACTCTTATTCCATTAGGCGTCTAATTACCATTGTTCGGTCGAATTCATTAACACTTAACGAATTCTCGTGAGTGTCACCCTCAATCTTTAAGTTTCCAAGTATCCGTCCAAACAATAGCCACCGAAGGGTGAACCAAGAAGGAAAACCAACTAGAAAACTGTATCCCTTTCGGGAATTCACGGTGTTCCGACTCCCATGATCAAGCCCTCCGAAGGGATTGTCTGGTCCAGGCCAAACTAGCAGGCAGATCATAGGTGTCTCACGGTGTGAATCGAAAGAAGAGACCGTGGGTCTCGTTTTCACAAGTCCGGCTCCCACTCACTATAAGTACTCTCTCCATCCACAATGATATTGACCTATACAAATGACATCTGAAGGGGGGACGCTCCCATTTGCGCCACGAGGTCGAGTATAGATCTCACGGTGCGGACTTTAAGGAGATTTGTGGTTGGAAATTCAAATGTATCTCATACACTTTATTTCCTCCCACTCAGCACTTTAATTTTTATTAGGGATTGACCTAGATAAACCGGCTAAAATTTACCTAAGTCTACCAATATAACTCTTATATGGTATTTAGCCTAAGTTTATAATTACATTATTAACTTAGGTCTATGTGAGTAAATTAATTAACACTTAATTAACGGCACTCACGAGAATATAACCTAAGAATCTCCGGACCGAATTCACACCCTGTGTCGGTTTCCTGTAGGGGTGTTCATAGCGTCAACTTAAATACTGACTTTAGACAAAACCTTCCTTAGACAGAGTTACTTATCAGTCTCCATTCAAAGGTTATATTTGATTTCCTAAATTTCTAATCTCATTAGAAAATTAGAAAACCTAAGTCTAATTATTCAAGTTCTAAACACTTTAAAACTAATAATTAACTTAGGTTGCATGCATTTCTATGTTATAGTGCTTGATCATCCATCACATGAATAATACTATATACTATAACATAATATAATTCATCACATGAATTAAATGCATGGGCATGCTTTTAATTTAAAAATATAACACTTATATTAAATAAATTAAAACATGCAAACATTATATTATAACTCTTATAATATGATCCTATCATGCATACTATATATTATAACTCTTATAATATAAAAATGATGCATGAAATGTTTAACCTAAGATGGAATTTTAAATCTATATGACATACAATATGCACATAGAAATTAATTAAAATATACATCTCATGCATAAAATAATTAAATAGCAAAAATGGACCAATTTTTTTGGCACCTAGGGGCAATTATTTAATTAAATAACATTAATATAACTTTTATATTAATATTATTTAATAAAATAATTAAATAAATAAATAAAATACATTTTACAAATTAAAAATAATTAAATAAAGCGTAAATTCGGAAAATAACTGCCCCCACTAAGCCTCGAACCCACGACCTCGCGAAACGCCTCCCAAAGAATCGCCTCAATACGCGCAGCGTTACAGTAACGCTGTCGCGTCGCAGACGACCGCCGCCGCGCTCAACGCCCGGTAGCGCTGGTAACGCTTACACCAGCGTTGTAACGCTGACCTGCAGCAGCGCCTTCGCCCGCGAGAACAACGTTGAGACGCCGTTGGGCAGCGTCTCAACGCCATCGACAGAATAGCAAACACCTTTGCTGTTCTTCATCGATTTTTCGCCTGTTTCCACTCCGATTTCTTCGCAGCAACACTTGCCACGAACGGCACGGACTTACAGACTCGATTTACAACAAAAAATGCCCAAAAACAAAGGGCCCTTACATTGATCTCATCAACATAATTGTAAATCTAAAATGCCAAAAAAACCGTAAACATCCATTTAAGCAAACCAAAACATTCATCTCATGAATTATGGTAAAATACCCACCAAATTTTAATAAAACAGTGCATAAATTGAAGAACCATCGAGATGGCTCTGATACCAATTGAAGGGAATGAGAATCCCGTGCAGCGGAAGACGATTGAATCGTCGATGTATCAATATGCAACATAGTTTCATTAAAATTGATCTTACACTAGATCTAGGTTAAACATGCTTGTAAGAAGAAGAAAAATACAGCAAGTAGAATTTACTTACTTGTTGAAGACTTTCTTCAAGAATTCTTCTTCAAATCACGAACTCTTCGTGCTCCTCGTACTCAACGAATACCTCCATCGAATGGTCTTGAACACCACCAAAATGCCTTCTCGGTTGTTCTCTTTTGGAGAAGAGAAGATTATGGGATCTTGTGAGTTTTGGAGAGGGAGGAGATTTGAGAGAGAATTTGAAAGAATTCCTCTTCTTTTCATTGATGAAAAATCAAAAAATGAGAGATCAAGTTACAATCCTTCTTGCAAGAAGGGTTTATATAGTGGAATTGGTGGAGTTAAAATGTCCACATAATTACCACTTTACCACAACCATAGGTTATGCAAATCTCATTTGCATAACCACATAATATAAGATATCTCATATCTCATATTGCAAATCTTATTTGCATTAATTATGTATTAATTAAATTGAATCACATTCAATTTAATTTCTCTCAATCAAATTCTCTAATTAGCCCTAATTCAACAATTAGGCTAACCTATAGTTTATTATGAATCTCATTCACATTAAACTATATATCATATCATTCATATCTCATATAAATGACATAAATGCCCTTTAAGTGAAATTGAACACTTCAATTTCATATCAAAACATAAACCCTTCTTTTAAAGATTGTGATTGAGCCAACCGAGGAACCTAATGGACCTACGGTGATGGCGGGCCCAATGATCCGAGATTAACCTGTCAAACTCTTTGACCCGATTAATCAACATTCATTAGCTACGGTAACACTCCACTATAGCCGGTAGCTGCACTCCCGTCAGTGCAGAATATTACGTGTGCACTCCCGTAAGTCTTATTAATTTCAAACAATATATTACAAACACGAGATTAGGACAAAAATCCCAACAACAACATACTCCGCTTCCATAGTGGAATCAACGACGCATCCCTTCTTGATGCTTCGCCATACTATAGCTCCTCCATTCAGAATGAAGGCTGACCCCGAAGTGGATTTCCTAAAATCCTTATTGGTCTGAAAGTCAGAACCCGTGTATCCCGTAAGGATCAAATCCCCACTGCCATACACTAAGCTGTAGTTCCCGTTCTCCTAAGATACTTGAGGATTGCCTTTACGGCTGTCGAGTGATCTAATCCTAGATTGGACTGATATCTACTGATAATTCCTACTGCATAACAGATGTCTGGCCTAGTACACAACATGGCATACATCAGGCTCCCTATAGCCGAAGCATATGGAATCCGTCTCATATCCTGAACATCTAGAGTAGTCTTAGGACACTGATTCTTAGACAAGTGAACCCCATGCCTGAAAGGCACCAAGCCCTTCTTGGAGTTCTGCATCTTATATCTAGACAACATCTTGTCAAAATAAGACGCCTGAGATAAGGCTAGCGTTTCTATTCTCTTCCGTTCTGCTCCAAACGGATACCTAGAACATACTGAGCTTCTCCCAAATCTTTCACTTGGAATTGCGAAGCTAGACACTTCTTAACGTTAGTAAGAAATTCTACCTCATTCCCAATGAGAAGAATATCGTCCACATACAACACCAAAAATGCGACAGTTTTGTCAACGATTTTCTTGACACAAGGTTCGTCGACATTTTGATCATAGCCATAAGATTTGATCACCTCATCAAACCTTATATTCCAAGACCTCGAAGCCTCTTTCAGTCCATAAATGGACCTATGAAGCCGACAAACCTTTTTCTCTTGGCCTTGGGCAATGAACCCTTTAGGCTGGTCCATGTAGATAGTCTCATCAAGTTTGCCATTCAAAAAGGTTGTCTTGACGTCCATCTCCCATACCTCGTATTCATAATACGCGGCAATGGCCAGAAGGATCCTGATCGACTTTACCATGGCAACAGGTGAAAAGGTCTCCTCATAGTCAACCCCTTCAACCTGGGTAAAACCCTTTGCGACTAGTCGGGCGTTGAAGGTATGCACTTTTCCATCTACGCCACGTTTACGCTTGTAGATCCATTTGCAACCAATAGGTTTTACCCCATCCGGTTGATCTACAAGCTCCCAGATAGTATTAAAGTACATAGACTCCATTTCCTGGTCCATAGCTTTAATCCACTCGTCTTTGTCAACATCAACCATTGCCTGATCATAGGTCAATAGATCCTCAAAGTCATCATCAAGAGCGACAACTGAGGTTTCAGCTAAACCCATGTAGCGATCAGGCTGTCTCACAGCCCTCCCACTACGTCGAGGCATTCCCAACTCTTGGGAAAGAATTTGAATAGACGTGCTAGGATGAACAACACTTGTTGACGTACTAGCCCCATCAACAACTCTTGCTGATCTACTGTCCATTTCATTTAACACAATTTTACTCCTTGGTAAATGATCCCTGACGTGGTCTTCCTCTAGGAAAGTGGCGTTTGTCGACACAAGCACCCTATTTTCCTTAGGATTGAAAAACATACCACCCCTAGTCTTTTTAGGGTAACCTACAAATAGGCACAATTTCGAACGGGGTTCCAACTTTTTCGGGTTTGTCACCAACACGTGGGTGGGCATCCCAAATCTAGTGAGTGATGTAAACCGCCTTTACGCCCACTCCAGAGCTCGAAAGGTGTTTCACAAACACTTCGACGGAACGTTGTTCAAAATATAGACCGCATCTCCACTGCGTAACCAAAAAGAATCGGGAGACGAGCATAGCTCATCATCGACCGAACCATGTCCAACAAGGTTCTGTTTCTCCTCTCCGATACACCATTCTGCTGTGGCATACCAGGCGCTGAGAGTTGGGACGTAATTCCGTGTTCTATCATATATACCTAGAATTCAGTGTCCATGTACTCTCCACCTCGATCCGATCGAAGTGTTTTAAGCGATTTACCTAAGAGGCTCTCAACCTCAGTCTTGTACTCCTTGAACTTTTCAAGAGTTTTGATTTCTGTGCATTAGGTAAATATACCCATACCTCGAGTAATCGTCATGAAAGACACACGGCACGCATAACCGCCCCGAGCTTTAACATTCATCGGACCACAGAGGTCAGAATGTACTAACTCAAGAGACTCTTTGGCTCTATATCCTTTTCCACTAAAATGACGTTTTATCATCTTGCCCTCAAGGCATGACTCACACACCGGCAAAGAGTTTTCTTCCAACTCGTTTTGAAGTCCACTCTTCACTAGTTTCTCAATCCTATTGAGATTAATGTTGCCTAACCGTAGATGCCAAAGATGGGCATTTTCTTTAGAAGAAACTTTTGCTTTCTTAGTTCCTGTTTCTGTAGTCTTAAACAATTCAGTATTCAAAACACTTTTGACCGAATTAGGTTTCAAAACATATAGATTACGCTCAAGTGAAGCAGAACAAATAAGATTACCATTTCTGGAAATAAACGCTTTATTACCATGGAATGAAACGGAAATACACTATTCTAAAAGGCAGGAAATAATAACTAGGTTTCTAGTAAACCCTGGAACTATATACATACTGTCCAACAAAATGTAGTTCCTGCCAAAGTGTAGTTTCACTGTGTCGATCGCTGCAGCAGAGACAAGCTCCCCGGATCCAACCCGTAGAGTCACCTCACCCTCTCGCAAATGTGCGCGAGAATCAATCCTCCTGAAAGAAGAACAAACATGGTTAGTGGCGCGAATCCAATATCCGGTAGAGTCACCGCTCTCCACTAAACAAGTTTCATCACAAGTAAATCACATTTACCTTGATTCTTCCTCTCGGCCAAGAATTTGGGACAGTTCCTCTTCCAGTGTCCGCCCCAATTGCAATGGAAACACTTTTCTTTTTGTGCAACGTCCTTGACCTTCTTGCCCTTGTGGGCGGCAGCTCGGTCAGTTTTACCCCTCTTCATCCACTTCTTCCCTTTCGGGCATGAAGGAGCGAGTTTCGCCCCGCAGGTCGAACCCCTGTGATAAGACCTGTAGGCAACATTTGCCTCAGATTCCGATGCCTTGACCCTATTCAAGGACTGGAAACTCTGTAGCTCATTGAGGAGGGTAGTCAGAGTATAGCTAATTTTGTTCATAACAAAGATTGCTCTGAAATTGAACGACACTCTTGGAAGAGTCTCGAGAATAAAATCGACTTCGTTCGACTCATCGATCGAAGCCCCGTTCATCTCAGGCAGATTAAAGTGGATCATCATGTCTAGAACATGTTCACGGACGCACGACCCCTCTTTCATCAGATGCGTTGAAGACGTATTTGAGCGAGTCATGGCGGACCTGAAAGGACTGTTGTCCAAACATTTCCTGCAAGGACTCCATGATCTCCTTGGCGGTGACCATCAGCTCATGCTTCTTTGCCAATATATCAGACATGTTGGCAATGATGTAGATCTTGGCCTTTTCATTGGCCCTGATCCATCGATCGTATGCATCGCGAACACTTCGCGACGCTTGATCGAGCCCGACATCCGAGGACACTCCTCGCATAAAGACGAACTTAATATCGCCGATTACCAAAATTGTGTTAATGTTGTTTTTCCAACTTTGGTAATTATCTCCCACTAATTTATCGGAGGCGAGTAGAGCTATTATTGCGCTAGACATGTTTTAAGCTGAAAAATCAAGAAAACTTTGTGTTAGTCTCGCAAAAAACTTTTGAAGTCCAATCAAGTTTTAGCAAAATTGTTTCATGATCCCTAGGTCATTCAAAATTTCGCAATGATACCCTAAAGGTTTAGAATGACCGCCAGAAGAAGGGTGAAGCAGTAACACTCCTCCTCTAGGACGAGACTTTCACGATCAGACCCTAATCCTAGAATAACTCTTATTCCATTAGGCATCCAATTACCATTGTTCGGTCGAATTCATTAACACTTAACGAATTCTGTGAGTGCCACCCTCAATCTTTAAGTTTCCAAGCATTCGTCCAAACAATAGCCACCGAAGGGTGAACTAAGAAGGAAACCCAACCAGAAATCAGATCCCTTTCGGGAATTCACGGTGTTCGACTCCCATGATCGCCCTCTGGAAGGGATTGTCCGGTCGGAAGCAAACTAGCAGCCGGATCATAGGCGTCTCACAGTGTGAATTGAAATAAGAGACCATGGGTCTCGTTTTCACAAGTCCCGCTCCCACTCACTATAAGTACTCTCTCCATCCACGATGATATTGACCTATACAAATGCCACCCGAAGGGGGACGCTCCCATTTGCGCCACGAGGCCGAGTATATATCTCACGGTGCGGACTTAACGGAGATTTGTGGTTGGAAATTTAAATATATCTCATACACTTTATTTCCTCCCACTCAGCACTTTAATTTTAATAGGGATTGACCTACATAAATCGGCTAAAATTTACCTAATTCTACCAATATTACTCTTATATGGTATTAACCTAAGTCTATAATCACATTATAACTTAGGTCTATGTGAGTAAATTAAAACACTTTTAATTAGCGGCACTCACAATAAGTGTAATCTAAGAATCTCTGGACCGAATTCACTTCAGGTCGGTTTCCAGGTAGGGGTGTTCCGCAAGCGTCAACTTAAATACCCCAGCCTTAGACAAAACCTTCCTTAGACAGAGTTACTAATCAGTCTCCATTCATAGACTAAACTTTGATTTCCTAATTTCTAATCTCATTAGAAAATAGAAAACCTAAGTCTAATTATTCAAGTTCTAAACTTTTTAAAACTAATAATTAACTTAGGTTGCATGCATTTCTATGTTATAGTGCTTGATCATTCATCACATGAATAACTATATACTATAACATTATATAATTCATCACATGAATATAAATGCATGAGCATACTTTAATCTAAAAAATATAACACTTATATTAATTAAAATAAACATGCATTTAATTATATTATAACTCTTATAATATAATCTATCATGCAAACTATATATTATAACTCTTATAATATAAATGATGCATGAAATGTTTAACCTAAGGTGTGATTTTAAATCTATATGTCATACAATATGCACATAGAATTTAATTAAATCATACATCTCATGCATAAAATAATTAAATAGCAAAATTGGACCGGTTTTAGTACCTAGGGGCAATTATTTAATTAAATAACATTAATATAACACTTATATTAATATTATTTAACAAAATAATTAAATAAATAAATAAAAATTACATTTTACAAAAATATAATTAAAATACAATTTAATTTCGAAAATAAACTGCCCCACTAACTCCAATTGCATCTGCCCACGTCTGGAACTGTCCGCGAACTACCCCTCAATGCGTGCAATGTTGTAACGTCGTGGGCAGCGTTGCAACGCTATCGCTTCCAGCGTCGACCCAGCGTTCTCAACGCCAGGGGCATTGCAACGCTGACCTGCAGCGCACCTTGGTCCTGCTGGCACAGCGTTGAGACGCCAAGGAACAACGTCTCAACGTCGTCTTCGGACTTTAAAGACTCGATTTACAACAAAATGCCCAAAAACAACGGGCCCTTACATTGATCTCATCAACATAAATTGTAAATCTAATCTAGTGCCAAAACCGAAAACATCAAAATTCGCAAACCAACATTCATCTCATGAATTTAAAGTAAAATACCCACCTATTTTAACAAAAATAGTGCATAATGAAGAACCATTGAAATGTCTATGATACCAATTGAAGGGAATGAAAATCCCCGCGCAGCGGAAGACGATCGAATCGTCATGGTATCATTACGCTACTTAAATTTTGTCAAAATGATCTAACTATTAGATCTAGGCTAAACATGCAAAAGAGGAAGAAATTTACATAGAGAAGAATGCACTTACTTGTTGTAGACAATTCTTCAAAATCTTCCTTGATCACGAACACTTCGTGCTTCTCGATCTCAACGAAGCTTCCCACGAACGGAATCCGAACACTACCACTTGGAGTCTCGGTTGTTCTTCCTTTGGAAAGGAGGAGAGTTGTGGGATTCTTGAGTTTTGAAGAGGGAGGAGGGTTGAGAGAAAGTGAGAGAGAATTCTCTTCTTTTTGGGTGAGAATCCAAAAAATGAGAGATTTTCTTAAATTCCTTCTTACAAGAAGGGATTATATAGTAGAATAATCATGGAGTTAAAATCTCCACATTGTTACCACTTTACCACAACCATAGGTTATGCAAATCTCATTTGCATAACCACATAATATAAGATATCTCATATTGCAAATCACATTTGCAACAATTGTGGTTTAATTAAATTGAATCACATCTAATTTAATTTCTCTCTATTAATTTCTTCAATTAGCCATAATTCAACAATTAGGCTAACCTATAGTTTATTATGAATCTCATTCACATTAAACTATATATCATATCATTCATATCTCATATAAATGACATAAAAGCCCTTTAAGTGAAATTGAACACTTCAATTTCATATCAAAACATAAACCCTTCTTTTAACCCAGATTGAGCCAACCGAGGAACCTAATGGACCTACAGTGACGGGCTCCAATGATCCGAGATTAACCTGTCAAACTCTTTGACCCGATTAATCAACATTCATTAGCTACGGTAACACTCCACTATAACCCGTAGCTGCACTCCCGTCAGTGCAGAATATTACGTGTCCACTGATATAACCAATGCCCATGAGTCGACCCTTCACAGGTTGTTCGTAGACATGGTTGGGTCAAATTACCGTTTTACCCCTGTGTCTACCTCTTGATCCTTAAGTCCCCACTGCTCCTCTAATGAACAACATATTGTGATGGTCCAACCATACACAACACCCTTCTCGGGCCAGTGAGAAGGTGGGCGTGCGTTGTCCAAGCCCTGGAGACAGCACTTAAGAGAACAACCCTTCTAGTTTCCCTAGAGGCGGGAACGAGTGAATTCCATGTCGCGTAGTTAAGTTCCCAGCTCCCTACTTGGTCCTGTCCCTGAGAAGCTAGGCATATTGGGCGAGTAACTGTGACCACCCTCACCCGCACTAGTCAAAGGGCGGACCTCGCTGATAGGAGTCCGTAACACGCCGGGATTCGTGTCGAGTCACTAATGGTCATCTACGATATTATTAGTCCTTACTGTCAACGATGTTACATCAGTAGGTCAATAATTCACGGTCCGGTCATGTACAATCTCATTGCACAGGATGCCCCCACTCGCATGTCAACCACATGAACGAGTCAGATCACCTTGTTTGTATCTAATACAAAGCGGGCCGCATCCACAGTGTATCCAGGATTAGGTCTCCAACTCTATCCATATACTGTAGACCATTCGGGTCATTAACTCGAACGTGATCCTCCCTGTGTGTCTACTACACACCGTTCAAGTTCTAGTTCTCTTATAAATTCAATGACCCTTGAGCTTAGTTTATTGGAAAAGTTTATAAATATTGCGAGACACAAACTAATGAAATAAATAACTCTTATTAATTTCAAACAGTAATTTACAAACACGAGATTAGGACAAAAATCCCAATAGATCTGATCTCCTTGAGCAGCGAAAACGTGTTTGGGATCGTAATTCGCTTGATTGTTTTAGTTGAAACAAAAACCAATACATTGACAAACACATACAAAATAGACATGTTATTTAATCTAATTAAACATGGAGGTTAACATGAAAACTGTTGGGATGTATGCCCTAAAACTTGTGTATTTTTAATCAAAGAAATAAAGAGTTATTTGTTTTGATAAAATTACAGTCTTGCTTTATAAATCCAATTAACTAAGCTCCAAGGTTATAATATATATCTTGAACATCAGTGTAGTGGACACTATTTGGATTTAGTTCAAGAATATAACCTAAATGGTCTATGGTATAAGAATAAGGTTGGAAACCTCATTCTGGTAACACCATCGATGCAGCTCACTTTGTAATTAGTACAAATGAGGTAATCCAACTCATTCATGTAGTTGACATGCGAGTGGGGGCATCCTATATGAAGAGTTCATACAAGACCAGACCGCAAATTATTAGTCTAACTAGTGTAACATAATTAGCTTGAGGATAAGACTAGTAATTTATAGATGGTCATTAGTGACTCGACACAATCTGAGCAAGTTAAGAACTCCCCGCTTATAGGGGTTTGTCCTTAGACTAGTATGGGTGAGAGTGGCCTGGAGCCAACTCAATAAGCCTACCTTCTCAGGGACAGAACCTCGTAGGTAGCTGGGAACTTAACTATGCAAGATGGAATTCACTCATTCCTACACTAAGGAAAAATTAGATAGGTTGTTCCCTTAAGAACTGACTCCAGGTCTTGAACAAAGGGGCCCCGCCCTCTATGAGGTTATGAGTCTATGGTAGAACTTTAGACTTGTTGTTCATTAGATGATCAGTGGTGCTTAAGGAACAAAGAGGTAATCACAGGGGTAAAACGATAATTTGACCTAGTTGTGATCACGAACAACCTGTGAAGGGTCGACTCATGGGTAATGACTATATCAGTGGACACAATATAATCTATAGTGAGGAGAGTGCAACTATAAGTCTATAGTGGTGTGACTTGTAGTTAATGAATATTTATTAACTGGATCAAAGAGTTTGATCAGTTAATTTCACATCATTGGAGCTCATGAACCGTAGGTCCATTAGGTCCCTCCATTGGCTCAACATGGTAATATTGAGGGTATAAAGTTAGGAATGAAATTGAAGTATTCAATTTCATACATGAGGCGTTATATCAATTATATGTGATATAATTGATATAATATATAGTTTTAATGTGAATTAGATTCACATATAAACCATATACTATTGAGAAAATAAAGGAGGGGTAGGATGGTCATTTCCATCCTATTTCTATATATATGGTTACATGAGATGTGTAACGCCCCTACTTTTGTATGACTAACTCCTAGGGACATTACTACACATGCATGCATTTATAGGCCGAGAGATAAAGAACTTAAAAGAAATTTCCAATTAACGTAAATAGTTCCAGGGATCCCAAAAACAAAACATTAACATCAGTTAAAAACATCAAATCAGCTTGGCCTATTAAAACTGTAAGTAAGTTTAACTTCAATTAAAACATAGAGACAACAATAATTTAAAAGAAGAATATGCGGAAATCATGCTGGTTCCCATGGTCTTAGTAACACTCCCCCGTCACACGCCCTGCACGTCCTTCCCTTTACCTGAAAAATATTTTTAAAAGAAAGGGTGAGTATTGCAAAACAATACCCAGTAAGTAACCTCGCTACCGAGGTTTGGGATATGCATACACATACAATCATGATCTCTAAACTCATTCGTAACATACATGGATGGGACCTAAAACTTTCTAGTATTGTCAGGTCTTTAATCCATGACTGCTTATTTAATTGTCAGGCCTTTAATCCATGACTGCTTATTTAGTTGCCAGGTCTTTAATCCATGGCTGCTCATTTAATTGTCAGGTCTTTAATCCATGACTGTTTATTTAATTGCCAGGTCTTTAATCCATGGCTGCTCATTTAATTGTGGGGCCGACTGGTCATCCTGAGTCATTTCATTTCGAGTCCTCACGGACCCGCATTTTGACCCATAGGTCTCTATTGCATGTTTGACCATGCACACAACGATCTCAGGATAACCAATGCCCACACTATTCGCTAATTCATTTCGTGGCATACAAAACATGCATGAGGTCCCATCAGTCACATAATAATAGAGTACATATCACAAACGTCATCATCAGTATATCAGTCATACTTTCTCATGGACAGTTTGAAGATCATACTTTTGTAAGAAACATGAAACATTCTCATACAAACTACTGTCCTATTCTCACATGAAATAATGGAATACTTATACATAACATACGAGAATACTTTCACATAAAATAATGGTTCATTTCCACATGATACATCGAAGTATTTGCACATAAAATATTACGTATTCTCACATGAATATCTGTATATTTTCGTATAGAAAATCATAAACTATTTTCACATGAAATCATAAAAATTCGTTTTCATTTAATCCCATTAAAACTTCGGCACAAGGTCCCTTACCTCGAGCTTCGATTTTCCTCCAAAACCTAATCGAACTCCCTGCCTATTCTCCTTTTAGTGAAACCTGATTCACACCATAATTTCAATTCAAACTCCAAGCATTCACTAAAACCCTAATCAAAGCGATACTCAAATTTATCGCATTAAGATATCGTGTCCCGCTTACCTCGAGCTCAATGCGAACCCCCTTATCTCTTAGTCCGTTTGACGATCAATCTCCAATTCTGCTCCAAGATCGTTTCCTACAAAAGGTATTCGGACCGGTGACCTAAATTCTCAAACAAACGTTTAATCCAACGATAGAACGCACAATTTCCAATTTAGCATAAAATGTAACTCGATTGCTCACCGGCTGAACTTGAAGCTATCGAATGGGTCTTTGGTCGGCGTGGGTCACAATCGGCGGTGAAGCTCTCGGATCGTGGTTCTTCACGGTGAGGCCTTGCAATCGGCTGGACGAAAGAGCCGTGATACCCGAGCGGCGCGCGGCGCGTTATTTTCGTGGTTCGGCGGCGTGAGCTCTTGAAGGCCGAGCTTCGCCGGCGTGAGCGGCGCAGCGGTCCTCAATCGAGGGCTTGCCGCGCGAGCGAGGCTACGAGAAGAAGCGCCGAATGTGGGCTCCTCTCCGAACGGCCTGCGACGTAGGTGACCGGAGGATTTTTGAAGCGGCCGACCGGACGTGAGCTCCTCGAAGCGGCGCGCGCCGCACGATCTTAGGGACTATGACCGGCGGATCGCAACGAAGTTCGCGGACGGTAGTACCGCGAGTGAATCACGAAGGTGGCGGCGTGTAGGAGTGGCTTCGGCTCGAGAGATCACCGACGCGGCGATTGGCTTCGTGGTTCGTCGGCGGCGGCGGCAGAATGCGTGAGCGATCTTGAGTGGCTCGGCGGCGAAGGTACCTATAGCAAAAAGAGGTTGCGCGGTAGAGGTTAGTGTGACAAAGAGAGAGGGACAATCGGCTAGGTCAAAACAAGAGAAGAAGAAGAAGAAGATGGAACTATATTAGGGTTAGGGTTATGATAAGATGAAGAGGATGGGCATTAGGGTTAGGGTTTGGGAATTGCTAGTGGTTTCACTTAAGGAGACTTATATACCAACAATTTAGGTTAAACTCAAATTGCCAAAGTAGCCCTCCTTTAAACGTTAATAACCAAAATGCCCTTGAAATTGCCCTTTTTCCTTAATTTCATAGTTAATCTCATCTTAAGGAATAATTCACCTAAGTTAAAAATTACGATCTCCCTCTCGACGAGTTTGATTAAAACACCATTCCAACTAAATACAGAGGCCAATAAAGTGTTGAACAAAATAACTAATAGTACCTGAGATGGCGGTCGTCACAATCTTCCTCCTTAAGAACTTTCGTCCTCGAAAGTTCCTATTCTGGAATAGTTCGGGATATTTAGCGCGTATTTCCTCTTCTCGCGCCCTGTAGCTTCCTCCGTGCGGTGGTTACGCCATAACACTTTAACTAAGCCGATCTCATGATTTACGGAGGGTCTTTCTGGTCTCTTGCAACAATTTGTATGCGGGCTGCTCGCCATAACTCGGATCTTACGCTAATTGTAATGGTTCAAGTCTACGACATGAGTCGGTCCGAACGTACTTTCTCAGCATGGAGACATGGAATACGTTATGAACCGCTGAAAGAGAAGCGGCGCGGTGCTTAGTCAGAGGCCACCGCACCAATCCTCTCTAAAATCTCAAATGGTCCGATGAATCGCGGACTCAACTTCCCTTTACGGCCAAACCTTAGAATTCCCTTCATTGGGGCCACCTTAAGAAATACGTGGTCCCCAACATCGAATTCTAGGTCCCTTCGTCTCGTGTCGGCATAACTCTTCTGTCTGCTCTGGGCGGTCTGCATCCGCGCCCTAATCTTTTGCACTGCTTCATTAGTGACCTGTACTACTGCTGGACCCAACAATGGCGTTCACCAACCTCCTCCCAGAAAACGGGAGTTCTGCAACGTCGTCCATAGAGAGCTTCAAATGGAGCCATTCCGATGGTCGACTGGTAACTGTTATTGTAAGCAAACTCCATCAAATGCAAATGAGTGTCCTAAACCGCTCGGGAAGTCTAAAGTGCAAGCTCTCAACATATCTTCTAATATCCGATTTAATCGTTCTCGCTCGCCATCCGCTCGTGGATGAAAAAGTCATCTTGAAGTTCATCGCGAACCCAACGCTCTCTGTAAACTCCTCCGTAAGTTGGAGGTGAACCGTGGATCCTCGCTCAAATAATCTTGACTGGAATTCCATGCAAACGGACTATCTCTTCAGTAAAGTCGCGCCCACTTATCAGTAGAATAGGTGTGTTTTCTCAGTATGAAATGTGCCGACTTTGTCAATCTGGCCCACTATGACCCAAATCACTGTGTAACCTCGTAAAGTTCTAGGCGCACCCAACTATGAAATCCATAGAGATCTCCTCCCATTTCCACCGAGGCACATGTAATGGTTGCAGCAATCCCGCGGCCCTCGCTCAGGTGCCTTCACTGCCGACAAGTCAAACACTTGCGACAAACTCGCGCACGTCGCGCTTCATGTTGCACCACCAAAACGATCGCTTGTGTCTCGGTACATCTTGGTACCGCCAGGATGCATAGAAAATGGTGAGTTATGGGCTTCGTTCAAGATCTCAGTTTTCAGTTTGTCGTCGCCTGGCACACATAATCGACCCTGAAATAGTAATCCTCCATCTGTGGATAGGGCAAACTCTGTCAACTCACCTGTAGTTACTGCGGTACGCTTTTCTACTAACTGAGGGTCCACCAGCTGAGCCTCAATGATACGTTGTCTCAAGGTCGGTTGCACTGTTAACTGGGCTAACTGAGCCGTGGTCTTTCCTACTAGTCATCGCAATTTCACTCGAGCAAACTCTGCTCAGTAACTCTCTGGCTTGCTCGCTGTCGCGCGTAAGTATGCACTTAGTTTCTCTTTGAGGGCATCGGCCACTACATTAGCCTTACCGGGATGGTATTGTATGTCAATATCATAATCTTTCACTAATTCCAACCATCTGCGTTGCCTCATGTTCAATTCCTTACGGGTGAAGCAGATACTTGGACTTTTATGATCTCAAAAATCAATTTTCTCGCCATACTGGTAGTGTCTCCGGATCTTTAATGCAAATACTACCGCGCTGCTAGTTCCGGATCATGAGTTGGATAGTTCCTCTCGTGTGTCTTCAATTGTCGGGATGCATAAGCTATTACTTTACCGTCTTCGCATCAATTACACACACCCAACCCTTTCTTGGAAGCATCATCAGAAACCACAAAGCTCCCCTGTTCCTCTGGAGGCTGTAAGAATCGGGGCCGACACTAACTGCGTGCTTGAGTTCCCGGAAACTCGCTTCACAAGCATCATCCCAAACAAAAGAGTTTCCCCTTACGCGCCGGTGAGTCATAGGCATGGCTATCTTGGCAAAATCCGCGCACTAAACGCCTATAGTATCCCGCAAGACCCAGAAAACTACGTACTGCTGAATGTGGTGGTCTGACGAGGCCACGTGTGTGACGGCCTCCACTTTCTTTGGATCAACAGAGACTCCAGCCTTCGGACACAACATGCCCTAGGAAAGATAACACATCGCAGGTAATTCACACTTGGAGAATTTTGCATACAACTTATTCTCTCTCTCGTGTGAGTAAGACTTTCCTCAGGTGCATTTCATGCTCTTCATCACATCTGGAGTATATCAATATATCATCGATGAACACAATCACGAACGTATCAAGAAACTCCTTGAATAAACGGTTCATCAAGTCCATGAAAGCGGCAGGAGCATTGGTCAGACCAAACGGCATCACTGTGAACTCGTAATGCCCATAACGTGATCTGAATGCTGTTTTAGGGATATCCCCTTCACTGATCCTCAACTGATGGTAGCCTGATCTCAGATCGATCTTAGAGAACACTGTCGCTCCTTGCAACTGATCGAACAAATCATCTATTCTGGGGAGAGGATATTTATTCTTGATTGTAACTTTATTCAATTCTCTGTAATCTATACAAAGGCGCATGGATCCGTCTTTTTCTTTTCACGAACAATACAGTGCTCCCAGCAGGTAAACGCTTGGGCGTATAAACCCTTTGTCTAGCAAGTCTTGTAACTGTACTTTTAGTTCTTTCAATTCTGCTGGCGCCATTCTGTACGGGGCCTTGGATATCGGGGTCGTCCCCAATTCCAATCCGATGTTAAAATCTACCTCCCTGACTGGGGGTATTCCGGGAGGTCCTCGGGAAGACGCGTCAGTAAACTCATTCACCATCGGTACCGATGTCACCGCGATCTCTCGTGCACCTTGCGTCTAGTATGCAAGCTAAGACGCCCCAAGCTCCCCGATACAATAACTAACTCGCCTTAAGGGGCGTGAATTACCTTAGGCCTACTCCCCGCTATCGTGCCTCTCGAACTCAGAGCTGGTTGGTTAGGAGGAGTGAACACTACCTCCTTCCTGAAACAATCAATACAAGCATGGTTCTGCGCTAACAGTCCATGCCCAATATTACATCAAAGTCAAACATGTCTAAGACCACTAGATTCACTGCTAACTCATGGTCTCGCGATGGTCACACTACCATCGTTGACTTTCATATTGGCTAACAAATTTATTCCCGCAGAGTGGAGACGGACGGGGCACATCAGAATCGTTTCTAGTTCTAACTCACTTGACTTACAAAGGATGCAGAAATAAAAGAGTGCGTGAGAACAGTAATCAAACAATACAAAGGCAAGGTGCCCAAGTAATGGAAGTGCACCAGAACCATCGAAGTCCGAGCCATAGATGTCTCTACCGGTGCTTGCATAGGCTCTCCACGATGTATGGCGGCTTCACAAAGCAGCCCACTATTCATAACCCGTGGGCGGCTAGTGTTTGGCTTGACTCTCGGCAACTATTAGCTCTGTGCCCTTCCTTTTCACACTTGAAACACACTCGGACCGGGCCAAACACTTACCCCCAAAGGTCGCTACCACATTCTTTGCACTGTGGCCTATCTCCGCTGCTATTTCCCGATCTGTTGACTTGTGGTTTCTGGCCGGAACCTGTACGAAAATGCCCTGGTCTATCATGCGGTGTACGTTGGGACGCTGTGTGAGTGGAATTGGGCCTGGTCCCACTTCTCTTTATTTCTTTGTCGGCCCGCCCCAGGTTAACTACTACATTTGTGCACTGTGCTCGCACTCCAAATCGGCTTCGCCACACTCTCACCGCGTGAGGCGTAATCAGGAGGTGCTAATGCTTGAATAAAGCCTCGAACATTCTCATCCAGCCCCATAATGAAGCGCTCAGTCTTCTTTGCCTCTGTATCCACCAGCTCGGGGGCAAAACGGGACAAACGGGTAAATTCCCTCTCATACACCTCCACTGCCCTCTGTTTCGCGCATTGTAAGAATTCCCGCCGCTTCTCGTAACGAGCCGCAGCAGGATAAAATTTTCCCGAATGCTTCTTTAAACAGATTCGTGTAATCGTTTCCCCATCTGGCGACAATGGTTCTCTGGCGGACTCCCACCATAAATATGCGTCATCTCTCAGCATGAAGGTAGCACAGGACACCCTCTGGTCCTCAGGGCAGTTCATCAGTCTGAAGATGGTCTCAATGGAGGACAGCCACAACTCAGCCACAGTGGGGTCACTGGAAGACCCATTGAACGACCTAGGATCATACTTTCTGAAGTCCTTCAGGTAACGGGACTCCAGAGTTGCATCGTTTCGCCCCTGATTTGCTTGGGCCAGCTGGGTGGCTACTGTAGCTCGCACGGACTCCGCATAGCCTCCACCATCATAGTCATAACATTGCCGTTCTCCCAGTCCGCCACGGGGGCAGCTCGCAGTACATTCTCCCGACGGCCGGCCGTGGTCCTGGGGAGGTCTCGAGCGGGTGGAGTAACCTCTTCCCGATCTAGGGGTATTTAGGGCCAAGGCCAACGTTTTCCCTTGCCCTCCGGCCCCTACCACGTCCCCTACCTCTCCCTCGGCCTCTAGGTGGCATTATGTCAAAACTACAATATAGAGAGTTTCTAACTCAGTTTCCTTTACTTTCAAATCATAAGATAGGATCACCCCTTGGGGCTTTTAAGGTTATGTATATGCATAAAACTGTATCATATCATAATCATTTACTTTCTTAATAAAATATCAGAACGTACCTGGCGGTGACTGGAAGCGTTGTTAAACCATGGGAACTACTCTGTGCTTACTCTGTAAGCAAGTCTACAGAACCCTTAAACCTAGGGCTCTGATACCAACTGTAACGCCCCTACTTTTGTATGACTAACTCCTAGGGACATTACTACACATGCATGCATTTATAGGCCGAGAGATAAAGAACTTAAAAGAAATTTCCAATTAACGTAAATAGTTCCAGGGATCCCAAAAACAAAACATTAACATCAGTTAAAAACATCAAATCAGCTTGGCCTATTAAAACTGTAAGTAAGTTTAACTTCAATTAAAACATAGAGACAACAATAGTTTAAAAGAAGAATATGCGGAAATCATGCTGGTTCCCATGGTCTTAGTAACACTCCCCCGTCACACGCCCTGCACGTCCTTCCCTTTACCTGAAAAACATTTTTAAAAGAAAGGGTGAGTATTGCAAAACAATACCCAGTAAGTAACCTCGCTACCGAGGTTTGGGATATGCATACACATACAATCATGATCTCTAAACTCATTCGTAACATACATGGATGGGACCTAAAACTTTCTAGTATTGTCGGTCTTTAATCCATGATCGCTATTTAATTGTCAGGCCTTTAATCCATGACTGCTTATTTAGTTGCCAAGTCTTTAATCCATGGCTGCTCATTTAATTGTCAGGTCTTTAATCCATGATTATTTATTTAATTGCCGTGTCTTTAATCCATGGTCGCTCATTTAATTGTGGGGCCGATCGTCATCCCGAGTCATTTCATTTCGAGTCCTCACGCACCACTGCACTTTGACCCATAGGTCTCTATTGCATGTTTGACCATGCACACAACGATCTCGGGATAACCAATGCCCACACTATTCGCTAATTCATTTCGTGGCATACAAAACATGCATGAGGTCCCATCAGTCACATAATAATAGAGTACATATCACAAACGTCATCATCATGATATCGGTCATACTTTCTCATGGGACAGTTTGAAGATCATACTTTTGTAAGAAACATGAAACATTCTCATACAAACCATCGTCCTATTCTCACATGAAATAATGGAATACTTATACATAACATACGAGAATACTTTCACATAAAATAATGGTTCATTTCACATGATACATCAAGTATTTGCACATAAAATATTACGTATTCTCACATGAATATCTCAGATATTTTCGTATAGAAAATCATAAACTATTTTCACATGAAATCATAAAAATTCGCTTTCATTTAATCCCATTAAAACTTTGGCACAAGGTCCCTTACCTCGAGCTTCGATTTTCTCCAAAACCTAATCGAACTCCCCGCCTATTCTCCTTTTAGTGAAACCCGATTCACACCATAATTTCCGAATTCAAACTCCAAGCATTCACTAAAACCCTAATCAGGCGATACTCAAATTACTGCATTAAGATATCGTGTCCCGCTTACCTCGAGCTCAATGCAGAAACCCCTTATCTCTTAGTCCGTTTGACGATCAATCTCCAATTCTGCTCCAAGATCGTTTCCTACAAAAGGTATTCGGACCGGTGACCTAAATTCTCAAACAAACGTTTAATCCAACGATAGAACGCACAATTTCCAATTTAGCATAAAATGTAACTCGATTGCTCACAGGTGAACTTGAAGCTATCGAATGGTTCTTTGGTGGCGTGGTCTGTCAATCGGCGGTGAAGCTCTCGGATCGTGGTTCTTCACCGGTGAGGCCTTGCAATCGTTTGGGACGAAAGAGCCGCACACCCGAAAGCGGCGCGCGGTGGCGTTGCGGTTTCGTGGTTCGCCGCGTGAGTCGCTGAAAGTCGAAGCTCGCCGCGCGTGCGGCCGCAACGGTCCTCAATCGAGGGCTTGCCGCGTAGCGCTAGCTAGAAGAAGCGGCCGAATGTGGGCTCCCTCTCCGAGCAGCTGCGCGACGTAGGTGACGGAGGATTTTTGAACTACCGATCGGGCGTGAGCTCCTCGAAGAAGCGCTGCGCCGCACGATCTTAGGGACTATGACCGGCGGATCGCAACGAAGTTCGCGGACGGTAGTACCGCGAGTGAATCACGAAGGTGGCGGCGTGTAGGAGTGGCCGGCTCGAGAGATCACCGATGCGAGCGATTGGCTTCGTGGTTCGCTTCGCGGCAAAGCAGCAGCAGCGTGAGCGATCTTCGAGTGGCTCGGCCGGCGAAGGTACCTATAGTGTAAGAGGCTGCCGGCGGTAGGGTTAGTGTGACAAAGAGGAGAGGGGACAGTCGGCTAGGTCAAAACAAGAGAAGAAGAAGAAGAAGATGGAACTATATTAGGGTTAGGGTTATGATAAGATGAAGAGGATGGGAATTAGGGTTAGGGTTTGGGAATTGCTAGTGGTTTCACTTAAGGAGACTTATATACCAACAATTTAGGTTAAACTCAAATTGCCAAAGTAGCCCTCCTTTAAACGTTAATAACCAAAATGCCCTTGAAATTGCCCTTTTTCCTTAATTTCATAGTTAATCTCATCTTAAGGAATAATTCACCTAAGTTAAAAATTACGATCTCCCTCTCGCCGAGTTTGATTAAAACACCATTCCAACTAAATACAGCGGCCAATAAAGTGTTGAACAAAATAACTAATAGTACCTGAGATGGCGGTCGTCACAAGATGCAACTAGGTTATGAGACTCAAGCCTTTGTTGTGTTGTCGGAAAAGTTCCAAAACACACACCTCTCTCTCACAACATCTCATCTCACCTAAAGGGAACCCACCTTCCTCCGTCACCTAGAGAACAACTGAGAAGATCTGGTGGAAGTGTCGGTGAACATTCGGGCTTGCGTTGCTAAGATCGTTGTCGTGGGAGAAGGAGCACTAGAAGAAAGGTTCTTCAAAGGTAATCTTTCGCTATCCATGTTGTTAATATAAGCTTAATCTAGTTAAATTTGTTCTTGAATGTAATCTAAGTAACGAAATTGAGAACGCGCGATTCACAATCGCTTCCGCTGCGGGATTCGATTCCCTTCAATTGGTATCAGAGCCCAATTGCGTTCTTGATTTAAGTTCTAGATTTTTCAAGAACGAGGTGGGATTTACTGTTTTGCATGAGATGTATGAACGGTTTGCAAATTAGATGTTTTCGATTTTGACACTTAGATTTACAATTTTCCATTGAATCGTTCAATGTAAGGTCTCGGTGTTTTAGAAATTTTTAATTGTAAATCGAGTCTGTAAGTCCGTGTCGATCGAGGCAAGGTGGTTGCCAAGAAGAATGGAGCAAAAACGAGCCAAAACAATGGAGATTGTTGTTGTTCTGTGAATGGCGTTGCAACGCTGTTCATTGGCGTTGGAACGCCACTGCGGCAGGCACGCGACTGTAGAAGACGATAGCGTTGCAACGCTGAGCCGTTGCGCAATGCTAGACGAGAGACGTGCTTCAACCGTTAGATGAGGACAAGATACAGCGTTGCGACGTTTGTATCAGCGTTGCAACGCCTTATGCGTTTCACGCGAAGGAGTAACGGGCAGAATTTTGTATTTATTATATATAATAAATATAAAAACGTTTTATATTTATTTATATTTAATTTATTTAATTTTTATAATTATATTATATTAATTAAAATTAATTTTAGGGTGCCAAAATTGGTCTAATTTTGCTATTTAAATTATGCAATTGTTGTGTAATTATTGACATGCATAATGAATGCTTTTATTTTAGAAATCCCACCTTAGGTTAAGCATTTTCATTTATCATTTATGATATAAAGAGTTATATTATATAGTTTGCATGATTAATTAATATAAAGTTATGTTAATTTATGGACAACATTGACATGCACTACTACAAATTTGGTCTTTATTGACAGCTAAAAACTGTCAACATTCACTTTAGTTGACGTTTTTTGACCGTCATTGAAAGCGGTGTCAATAAATCTAAGCGTCAACTTTAAGTTGATAGTTGACGGTCGTTAAACGTCAACAATTATGTTTTTATTGACGGATTTTAACTGTCAATAATATAAATGTTGACACCTATTAGCCATCAACTATGACGTAAATCTGTCAATAAAAACCTCTTTATTGACACTTATGTACTGTCAACATAGGGTATAATTGATGGTTTTTAGCCGTCAATATTTAGGTGAAAGCGTGAACAAAAACCTTTTTATTGACACTTATGTGTCATCAACAAAGGAAATAGTTGATGGTTCTTAGCCGTCAATATATAGATCAAAGCGTTAACAATAACCACTTTATTAACATTTCTGAGCCGTCAACATCAGATATAGTTGATATTTTTAACCGTCAATATTTTTAGCCAACTGTCAATAATACCCCTTTTATTGACACTTATTAACTGTCAATATAAATATATCTTGACGTATTTTAGCTGTCATCTATAACTATACTTGACGTTTTGCATTGTTGACAATGACATATATGTTGACAGTTTTGAACCGTCAATACTGTTGGTTTTAATGTCGTTTTTTAGCCGTCAACTTTAACTATGTATAAAAAATAAAAATAAAAAAGATATTATTCACCCATCCTCTACCACCTGCATATGTATGAACAACTCTATCAATTCACATTTTTCTCATTAAAGTAGTTATTATCAACATTTAATCACGTAAGACTAGGAAACAATATAATTGGAGATCCTCAACGATTTGTCAAACTATATAAGTACAAATTTTATCAGAATAAACCTTAATTGCAAATGAACAAAAGCAAACAAGAAGCAACGACCCACGAACTGTCGAAAACTTGAGCAACCGATGGATTTCTTTTCACAGTTTGCAAAAAAGCATCTGAGCTTGTCGGTTATGCAGATTTTTGAATAGATTTCAACTACAACGAATCTGAACGTTATGCGCAGATAAAAGCCCTGGATCAGATAAAAACTCTAAGCTTGTCGAAACCCAACGACTTGAGGAAATTAATGGTTGGCGAAGAAGAAGGCTAATGAAACCGACGATGCAAATGGTAATGTTGCCGAAGACGAAATCAGAGATGAAGTCGAGCTGAAGGTTTAGAAATCGCAATCAGAGATTAAGATGGACACGATGGAGAAATCGAATAGAGTTGAGGGTTTAGAAAACGAAGTCGATCTGAGGGGTGTGTTTCTTGATCTGAGGATTTTAGAAGAAGGAATCCAAATCGGAGGGGCGTTTCTTGATCTGAGAATTTTAAAAGAAGGAATCCAAATCGGAGAAGGAAGAGAGAATCGGAGAAGGAAGAGAGTGTGAGGTTCGAATCGAAAAGGTCGTTCCTAAAGGAAGAGAGAGTGAGATTCAAATTAGAGAAGGAATCCAAATCGGAGAAGGTCGTTCCTAATCGAAGAAATCGAGTTGTGGGGAGGTTCGAATCGGAGAGAGTGAGAGTGTCGTTCGAATCGGAGAGAGTGAGACGAAGGTCGTTGTCGTTTGAATCGGAGAGAGTGAGTTCGAATCGAAGAGAGAGGGTTTTCTTTAATTTTGATATTTTTTTTTTAATCATAAATATCCAAAACGATGTCGTCTGCTCTATTCATTTAAAATTACTTTTATTGACGGTTATGAAACGTCACCTATTACTATATGTTGACAGCTGCCGAGTGTCAATTAATCACTTAAAGTTGACGGTCATTGACCGTCAATAATTCTCGTGGGTTTTCTTGACGTTTAAAAACCGTCATCTATTAGAAAACACAAAAATTTCTTCTTTTCACGAAACTTTTCGGAAATAAAAATATTTTTTTACTATTAAAATCCGTCCACTTTTAATAAAAGCCCTTTTTTGACTTTTAAAATCCGTCAATATATATAATTTTAAATTAATTATTAAATTTAGAATTAGAATTATCTTTTTATTGACGTTTTTTGGCCTCAACTGTCAACAATTCAAATAAGCCACGCGTCAAGCACTATAACATGAGATGATTATGCTATGAATATCTTATTATTCATGTGATGAATGATCAAGCACTATAACATAGTATGCATGTCACCTAAGGTTAATTATTAGTTTTAAAATGTTTAGAACTTGGAAATAATAGACCTTAGGTTATATAGTTCTAATTACATTAGAATTAGGAACCAAGTAATTTATAAGTTATGATTGAAAGAGGAACTCTGTCTAAGGAAGGTTCTGTCTAGGTTGGGGTATTTAAGCTGACGGAAACGGAACACCCCTACCTGGGAACTGACCTGGGAGTGAAATTTAATTAGAGAGTTTATAAATTACAGTAGCGTCAGCGGGTTTATTAAGGGGTTAATAAACTAGAAATCCTAGCTAGGCTTAATATAAAGAGTTAGATTAACAAACTTAGCATAAAATCAATATAAGAGTTATATTGATTATCGATATAAGAGTTATATTGATAGAGTTAGGTAAAACCATTAGTCGGGTTTTAGCCTAAGTAAGATTCCTATAACTTTAAAGTATCCAGTGGGAGGAAAAGTGTATATGATACATATTTTTCGACCTACGTTATCTTCGAGAAATGCACACCGTGAGACTCATACTTGGCCTCGTGGCGCAAACGGGAGCGTCTCCCTTCGGATGGCGTTTGTATGAGTCAATATCAAGGTGAATGGAGAGGATACTTATAGTGAGTTGGAGCAGGTTTAGTGAAAACAAAACCTACGGTCTCTTTTGTCGGTTTACACCTTTAGACTACTATGGTCAGTCTGCTAGTTTGGCCTAGACCAGACAATCCCTTCGGAGGGCTTGATCATAGGGGATCGAACACGGTAGACACCCGAAAGGGGTAAAGATTTCCTTAGTCTGTTTTTCAATCTAGTCCTCCCTTCGGCGAATTTTATTGGATGGAGACTTTGGGATCTAAAGACAGAGGGTTACACTCACGGGGTACATAAGTTGTGTATGTATCCTGACCGAAAAATGGTAACTAAAGCCTATAGGAATAAGAGTTATTCTGGCATTAGGTTTTGGTCAAGAGTGTCTTGATCCAGAGGAGGAGTATTTTTTTACTACCCTTCGGTGTCATACATTCTAAACCTTTGGAGTATCATTGCAAATTATAAATGACCTAGGAATCATTTGATAATTAGCTAAAACATGATTGGATTAGAGTTATAGCAAGAAACTCATACAAGTTTATTTGTAAATTTTTAGCAAAATGCCTAACTCAATTATTTCCTTACTGGGTGTGGAAAAATTAACCGGAGAAAATATAATGACTTGGAGGAATAGACTCAACATAATCTTGGTTGCACATGATCTTAAGTTCGTTCTCAATGAGGGTTGTCCTCAATTCCTTGCTCAAAACACATCTCAATCTGTTGAGGATGCGTATGACTGCTGGATCAATGCAAATGAAAAGGCAAAAGCCTATATCCTGGCTAGCATACCTGATGTTTTAGCTAGGAGGCTGGAGGGCAAGGTCTCAGCTCGTGAGATCATGGATTTTGTGCTAAATTTGTCTAGACAACCATCCAAAAGAATTCGGCATGAAGCCCTAAAATTCATTTACAACGCGCACATGAAGGAGGGAACGTCAGTGAGAGAACACATTCTCAATCTGATTGCTCACTTCAACATAGCGGAATTAAACGGAGCGGTTGATAGCACACAAAATGTGCTATCCTTAGGCTTAATTACTGCTAGTTTTATGATGATTTCAGGGCTTTTACGTGTTTAAATCATTTAATTTCAGGATAAGAGCGTAAACAGAACAATTAGAGATATTTTGGATCACCCAGGATCAAAACGAGGCTAATTGGCGCTTAAAATAACATCAATTGGAAGTGAAAGGACAAAACCAAGCTAATGGACCCGAAGTGATGGCGCGGTAATTTGTCTATAGCGTTGCAACGCCGAGCGTGCGTGAAGCTGTATTAAAGACTACAGGTGATAGCGTTGCAGCGCTGCCTTAGGGCGTTGCAACGCTATCTCGATAAGAAGGCATGCACGAGGAGCCGCACAGAGGGCGTTGCAACGCTGCCTTGCAGCGTCTCAACGCCAGATTGATAAGGGCGCGCGCGTTAGGGTAGCAGCATTGCAACGCCATCGACAAATTCCATATTTGATACGCGCCTAGGGTACAGCGTTGCAACGCTGTCCCTAGCGTTGCAACACTGCACCGATTCCTTCTATAAATATATCCTTATGATTTCATTACAAGGGAGCTGAATTTGGTAGAGTTTTGCCCTAATTTCGAAATACACTTTGTAAGAAGAGAGAAAAGAGTGATTTTGGGAGCCAAAGCATTCGTGGAGGTTTGAGATCGAAGACGGGAGGTCGGAGACGAAGTACCGGCATCGACACCTAAGTTTTATTTCCTTTTCTTTCAATTTGTAATAGCGTTCTAAGACGTTTTGTACTTGTTTAGTTTGATTTTCATGTGATTTAGAGTAGCTAAACATTGTAGTTAAGATTTGATTTGCTTGTTATGACTTTATTACAATGTATTGAAGCATGTTTTTTTCTTATTTTTTACAATTCGTTCTTGACTTCTTAATTTGTTGATTTATGTGGACTCTAGAGATAAAGCTTGAGTTAGAGCAAAATTGTCAAAACCCTTAGAATTCTAGCATGAGAATGACTTAGAAATCTTAGGGAAACACATAAAGAAGTTGCTTAATGCCATACATGTCGTAGGTTCATATGGAGACTATGAAGTTTATTGCATGTGTGAGGCTCACTAAGAATCGAGAGATTTTCTTGAGTATTTTACTTCTTCTTTATAATTTCATCTCATTGGTTCAATGCATGTGTTAGTTAGGTCTTTAACTTGTAAAATCACTTCCCATAAATCTATCAATTCGTGTCTCCACATGTTTGTTTGTTTGTTTGTATTTACTTCAACCAACTATCCATGTTATGTTTCTTTAGCTAAAATTGAGAATTAGTACCTTAGTAATTAATTAATCTAGAAACCCATTCCCGATGACGATACTTGGACTCATAAATCACTATACTAAAACTTGACCCGTATACTGCGGTATTGCAATATCATAAATATCACGCAACGAGTTTTTGGCGCCGTTGTCGGGGAATGGCGATTATTTAGATTAATTAATATTAGGAGAAAATTTGAAAATTTAGACTAAAGCTTGTTTGTTTGTCTTTCCTTAATTGTTTTGTGTGATTGTTTGTTTCCTTATTTGTGTTATTTTAGTTTTGTGTGTTTTTGAGTTTTTGTTTCCTGTTTTGGTTGTGTTGATATTGTGTGAAGTCTTGTTGTGAAATTATTGATTTTTCAAGTATGACTTTGCATAATTTTGAGTTTCCACCATTCTATTGTCCCTCTCAGGACCCTAGTTTTGTGCATCATGATTTTTATGAATACCATGTGTCTAATTTTTACCACTCTATACCTGACATATATGAAAATTCACATGAGGGTAGTTATTTAGGCACTTGGAACCATAGTTTTTCGTACCAACCCCTAGAAAAATCTTCTCTATGGACCAATTGACAGAATATACCTTAGAATTGAAATTTAAAAATTTGATTCATAGTGAATTAGAGAGGTTGGATAGGTTAGAAACTGAGGTGGTAGGACTTTGGGAAATAATAGAAGATAGAGCTCAATACCTTGACCAGTTAGTAGTTTCCGTTAAGGCCTTACAGGAACAATTTCTTATCCTTACCACTCAGGAGGTGCCACCTAGGAGAATTTGTTTAGATGATAATGAGGATAGTTTGGGGGAGACTGAGGCACACCATGATCAGGTTAGTGAGGAGGACATTGGTAATACACTTAGTTCCATAGGAGAGATCCAAGTGATAGAGTTAGAGGCTGAGAAGTCTTCTTTCCTTTTATCCCCAGAAATTTCCTTTATTTTTGATAACCATTTGTCTTATACTCACGAGTCTTGCTTTGATTTCAGTTCTTTTCTTTTGATAAATAAAAATTCCAAAAATAATTTTCTGTCTGGGGCTCAAGAAAAACAGGATACCCTTTAGACTTAAAAGGCTACATCGATTCGAGCAAGAAGGGCCCGAAAAAATATGAGCAATTTTATGTGCCCTGATAAGTCACCGTCTAGCTAAAGACGTTAAAGAAAGCGCTTCTTGGGAGGCAACCCAAGTTTTATGTTTTATGTCTTTATTTTTTTTTTGTTTTATTTTCTAGTTGTTTGTGTTTTCTTTTTTTTTTTATCTAATTTCTTTCTTTTTGTTCCTCCAGGTGTATGCCCAAGGGGAGAGCTGCAGACTTGCACCCTTTTTTATCCTGAGATCGAGAGGACCTGTAGGAGACTCCTAAGGGAAGGAAGAGCAGAACCTCAAGAAATGGCTGATTAGGAGCTCATCAATAACCCTAAACCTATCAGGGAGTATTTCCAACCTGTGTTTAATTCTGAGCAGGCTGGAATAGTCCATACCCCTATCAATGCTAATAATTTTGAACTTCAGACAGGGCTGATACAAATGGTTAGGGAAGGCGCTTTCAGAGGCTTAGCCACAGAAGATCCTAACTCTCATCTTCAAAATTTCTTAGAAATCTGTGGTACATTTAAAATGAATGGTATCTCTGCTGATAGTATTCGCTTACGTCTTTTTCCTTTCTCTTTGCAGGGTAGAGCCAAAAAATGGCTAGGGTCCCTTCCCTCAGGGAGTATCACTACTTGGGAGGAGTTGGCCCAAGCCTTCATGACCAAATTCTTTCCACCTGTAAAGGCTGCAAAGTTAAGGACTGAGATTGGAACATTCAGGCAGCAGGAGGGAGAGTAACTATTTGAAGCATGGGAAAGGTACAAGGACATGCTCAGGAGGTGCCCACAGCATGGCTACCCAGATTGGCTTCAGGTATAACTGTTTTATAATGGACTGGAAGGTAAGACCAGGACCATTCTAGATGCCACTGCTGGAGGGGCTTTCATGGCGAAGACTGTGCCAGAAGCACGTGCCCTCCTAGAGGAAGTGTCAACTGCCAACTACCAATGGCCTACAGACAATGACAGATCTAAGCCAGTAGCTGGACTATATCAACTGGATGAGGTAACCTCTCTTAGATCTCATATGGCATCTCTCACTCATGCTCTGAATAATTTTGCAGGATCACCACAGACAGGGATGTCCTCTCAATGCTCCCAGCCCAATGGCGAATCCACTATGGAGCAATTGCACTACCTGAACAACAGAAGCAACACCTATAGGGGAAATCAGTCTCAGAATAACCTACCAACACATTACAATCCAGGTTTTAGGTATCATGAGAATTTCTCTTATGCTAACAACAAAAATGTGTTGAATCCTCCTACAGGGCATGCTTCTACATCAGAGAGGAAACCATCTTTGGAAGACACATTGCACTCCTTCATAGCTGAATCCAGAAGTCGGTCCAACCAGCTGGAGAATACAGTCACCAGTTTATCTAGTATAGTGACAAGTCATGCAATAAAGAATATAGAGACCCAGATTGGCCAAATGAACACATCACTTCAGGCACTGCAAGCAAGGAAAGAAACACCTTGAGGGAGTACAGTCTAGCTAAAGACGTTAAACAAAGCGCTTCTTGGGAGGCAACCCAAGCTTTACTTACTTTTGTTTTCCTATCTTTAGCTTGCTTTTAGTTTGTTGTTTTTCAATTCTTAGTTAGTTGTTGTTTTACTTCGTAGGTTGTGAAGATGCCCTTCTTCGTTGAAATCCATGCTCCCATTCTGAGGAACTCCAACACACTTGCTTTGGCTATCCAAGGAACTCAGAAAGAGCTCCATAAACCAAGACAGTATTGTTCACTCTTACCCTGATACTTAATTTGTGCTTAATTCTGCAAACATTGGGGACAATGTTTAGTTTAAGTTTAGGGGTGGATGTGTTTATCTGTTGAGACTGTCCTAAGTATGTGCTTAATTGTTGATTGATCTTTTACATAAGTATGAGTATGATAGCCTAGGATGAGATATAATTGGAAATCCTTGTGATTCTGCTGAAACCTGAGAGCATGACATGAATTTGAGTTAATTTAAACATTTTCTTGAGTTTTTCCTGCACTATTACGCACATAGCCTGTGTTCCTGTAGTTTTGAAATGCTTAGAACAAAGTTATTAGGTTTAGAAGTTTGATGTCACCTCGATAGGTCTGAGAACTGATTTGAGAGTTAAACTGCAGGATAGGGTGAATAACAATATGAAGTGCATGATCTGTATAATATGTGAAATAGTTTGTGTACTAGGCCTGACATCTGTTTTGCAGTTGGGATGGTCAGTAGGTATCAATCCAATCTAGGACTTGAACACTGAACATCGGTTAAAACAATCCTTAAGTATCTACGGAGAATAAGGAACTACATGCTTGTGTATGGGGCTAAGGATTTCATCCTTACAGGATACACGGATTCTGACTTTCAGACTGATAAAGATTCTCGGAAATCTACATTAGGGTCAGTATTTACTCTTAACGGGGGAGTTGTAGTATGGCGAAGCGTCAAACAAGGATGCATCGCTGATTCCACCATGGAGGTCGAATATGTAGTAGCTTGTGAAGCAGATAAGAGGTCGTCTGATTAAGGAAATTCATGATAAATTTGGAAGTTGTTCCAAATATGACTTTTCCCATCACGTTGTATTGCGATAACAGTGGTGCAGTGGCGAATTCAAGATAACCCCGACGTCACAAGAGGGAAAAGTACATTGAGCGGAAATATCATCTCATTTGGGAGATCGTGCATAGAGGAGACGTGATTGTCACGAAGATAGCCTTATAGCACAACGTTGCTGATCCTTTTACAAAGGCTCTCACGGCTAAAGTATTTGAGAGTCACCTAGAAGGTCTAGGTTTACAAGTCTTCCCCAACTAGGGCAAGTGGGAGTATTTTGTATAAAGGGTTTAAATGCCCTAGTTTATTGTATTTACATCACTGTAATAGTACTCCACAAGCTTTAGGTCAAGTGGGAGATTGTTAGGATGTATGCCCTAAAACTTGTGTATTTTTAATTAAAGAAATAAAGAGTTATTTGTTTTGATAAAATTACAGTCTTGCTTTATAAATCTAATAAACTAAGCTCCAAGGTTATAATATATATCTTGAACATCAATGTAGTGGACACTATTTAGATTGAGTTCAAGAATATAACCTTAATGGTCTATGGTATAAGAATAAAGTTGGAATCCTCATTCTGGTAACACCATGGATGCGGCCGACTTTGTAATTAGCACAAATGAGCTAATCAAAATCATTCATGTAGTTGACATGCGAGTGGGGGCATCCTGTATGAAGAGTTCATACAAGACCGGACCGTAAATTATTAGTCTAACAAGTATAACACCGTTAACAGGATAAGACTAGTAATTTATAGATGGTCATTAATGACTCGACCTGAATCCAGAGCGAGTTAAGAACTCCTGCTTATAGGGGTTTGTCCTTAGACTAGTATGGGTGAGAGTGACCTGTAGCCGACTCAATAAGCCTACCTTCTCAGGGACAAAACCTCGTAGGTAGCTGGAAACTTAACTGTGCAAGATGGAATTCACTCATTCCTACACTAAGGAATTAGATAGGTTGTTCCCTTAAGAACTGACTCCAGGTCTTGAACAAAGGGGTCCCGCCCTCTATGAGGGTATGAGTTTATGGTAGGACCTTAGACTTGTTGTTCATTAGTGGATCATGGGTGCTTAAGGAACAAAGAGGTAATCACAGGGGTAAAACGGTAATTTGACCCAGCTGTGATCACGGACAACCTGTGAAGGGTCGACTCATGTGTAATGACTATATCAGTGGACACAATATAATCTACAGTGAGGAGAGTGCAGCTACAAGTCTATAGTGGAGTGACTTGTAGTTAATGAATATTGATTAACTTGATCAAAGAGTTAGATCACTTAATTTCACATCATTGGAGCTCATGAACTGTAGGTCCATTAGGTCCATCTGTTGGCTCAACATGGTAATATTGAGGGTATATTAGGAATGAAATTGAAGTGTTCAATTTCATACATGAGGTGTTATATCAATTATATGTGATATAATTGATATAATATATAGTTTTAATGTGAATTAGATCCACATATAAACCATATACTAATGAGAGAATAAAGGAGGGGTAGGATGGTCATTTCCATCCTATTTCCCTATATATATGGTTGCATGAGATGCAACTAGGTTATGAGACTCAATCCTTTGTTGTGTTGTTGGAAAAGTGTCAAAACACAAACCTCTCTCTCACAACATCTCATCTCACTTAAAGGGACCCCACATTCCTCCCTCACCTAGAGAACAACGAAGAAGATCTGGTGGAAGTGTCTGTGAACATTCGGGCTTGCGTTGCTGAAATCGTGGTCGTGGGAGAAGGAGCACTAGAAGAAAGGTTCTTCAATGGTAATCTCTCGTTGTCCATGTTGTTAATATATACTTAATATAGTTAAATTTGTTCTTGAATGTAATCTAAGTAACGAAATTGAGAACGAATGATTCACAATCGCTTCCGCTGCGGGATTCGATTCCCTTCACAAACATGCTTAAATTAATTTAACAGTTAAACTAATAAAGAGATAAAGAGATTAACTTTGTAGACTTTCCTCAGCAACTTGTTGCTCCAAAGGTAGTATAACAACTCAACTTCTCTGTGTTCCAGCAGGACACCACCAACAAAGAACACCTTATATATCTCTGGGATTTTAGATCTTCCTTGGTGGGAAGGATTCCAACAATTGGAAGTTTTTGGGAATTAGAGAGTGAGAGAGAGAGTTCCAGGAAGTTGCAATACCTCAATTGCAAAAATGATTGATCGATTCCCCTGATCCATCAACCCCCTTCTCCCTGTTAAACTATCGATAGGGAGAAGAAGTGGGGTAGTGGGAACGTGTCTGGAGGACACAATCCCTTATTTTATTATTAAAATAATAATAATAATTAAATAATAATTAAATCAAATTCAATTATTAATTTAAATCACATTTAAATAAAACAAATTAAATATCATATATTTAATTTGGATTAAATCACATTTGATCAATATATCCCTCTAACCTATAGTTTTAATGTACATCTAGTGCACATTAAATTTTAACCTATAGTTTTCAAATATGAATCACATTCACATTTGAATTTAATATTTAAACTCTTTCAAATATTTAATTCTCTCATATAATTTAATATGAATCATATTCACATTAAAATTATAATATATAGTTCCAAAACTATATATTATATCGTATCCATATACATTAAATATATTCCTAATAAATTTGAACATTTCAAATTCAAATGATCTAAGAACCCTTTACGAGCTAAAAGGTGGACCTAATGGACCTACAAATCAGAACCTCCAACGATACAAGATTGCTTGGTTAATCTCATTAACCTCCCAATCAACATTCGTTAATAGCGGGAACACTCCACTAAAGTCCCCTGCATTGCACTCTTCTCATCAGAGATATATTTCTATGTCCACGGATATTGACCAATAACAGCAAGTCAATCCTTCACGAATGTTTGTAACACAAGCTGGGTCAAATCACTGTTTTACCCCTAGGTTACATCTTGTACCTTTAGTACCAGTTCTCCTCTAATGAACAATTTGTTTGTGGTCCTACCAACAAACAGAGTCCCTCTCGGGCCAATGAGAGGGTTGGGTCCTTTGTTCAAGTCCCGAAGACACCACTTAAGGGAACATTCCTCTACTTACTCTAGTAGGCGGGAAAGAGTGAATTTCATCTTGCTAAGTTAAGTTCCCAGCCGCTCACTCGGTCTTGTCCCCAAGAAGGTAGGCATATTGAGTCGGCGAATCTGGCCACACTCACCCATACTAGTCAAAGGACAATCACTCGCGAACAGGAGTTCGTAACATGCTCAGGATTGAGATCAAGTTTCCTAGGTCATCCTAGTGAAATAGAAACCTAACTAGTCAACGGAGTTACAGCTAGAGGTTACTATTTCGTGGTCCGGTCTTATGTAATCTCATTACATAGGATATCCCCACTCACATGTCATCTACACGAACACGTTAGGATCATAGTGTTTGTATCAAATACAAAGTGGGCTACATCCATAGTTTTACCAGGGTAAGGTACCTAAACCTTATTCCCTAACTAGAGACCCTCTAGGTTGTATCTCGAATCGAGAACCTTTATATGTATACTACATTCAGTTAAAGATTCAAATAACAACCTTGGATAACGAACAATAACTCTTTATTGAAATAATAACACTTTATTACATTAATTAGAACATAATTACAAACTACGAGTTTTAGGAAACAAAACCAAACAGAGGGTAAAGCCCAAATGGGGGCTGTACCCTGGTCTACCTCGCCCTCGTCCAAGGCCGACCACAGGCTTGGGTTTAAGCCCAAGCCCAAACTCCTTTCTTGGGGTGTTGGGCGAGGGTAAAGCCCAAATGAGAGCACTCTACCCTGGTCGGCCTCGGTCTATGTCGAGGCCAACCACGGGCTTGGTCGAAGCCCGAGCACGTCCTCTCATCTCGTTTCGTCATGGTTCGGTCTCCGTTCAATTTCGGCCCGTTTTGACCTCGTATTGAGCTTCTTATTCTGTCTAACTCTTTGCCTTGGTCATTTGACCTGCCCATTCTCGTTGGTCCAATTTAACCCATAATAATAAAATTTTAAGAAATTGTAGAAAAAACTTTCCAAAAAAGTTAAAATCTACCGAGGCTTCATAATTCTAGGTTAACAAATTTGCACCCAAACACAAACTTTAGAACTTTTACTCCATACAACTCCTTGTCTTAAACACACTTCCTTACTGAACAACTCTGCATCTCAAATAGAGACTTCTTAACTCTTCAAATTTTCTAACTCGTACCCTTTGCAACTCATTACTCCAAACAAGCATTTAGAGTAAAAATTGATACAACATGATAAGTTTAGAGATAAAAAATAATTTTTTTAAAAAAATAAAATAAATAACTTATATATATATTAATTACTTCGACCAAATATATTTTAACTTAAATTATCGTAAAACATTTTATTATATAAGTTTGCTAGTTTTTATAAGTACCTAGTTTTTACTATGTTTTAGATGGGAAGGAAACATCTTTTAAAACTTTGTTTGACAATGTAAGGTGAGGATTTGATTCTCTTTGTTAACCTTGTGGTCAATGATATGATGTAGTTCAGCTATACTCCATTAGCCATATGGCCATTAGGTTCATTCATAATTATTTGGATTAGGACAATTTAATTAATAAAGATAAACTTGTTTATTTAAACCCAACAACTATCGATGTGAATGATTCCAAATAATGATTTTGGATGGAGAGTACCCCTTCAAGGATCAAAATCTATGGTTTCGAAAATGTTGGAGGGTTTTGAGCTTCGACTACCAAAGGGAAATTACAGTCAGTTGGTAGCATACAAAATAGTGTATTTCTTGACATATTTTGATGCTAGCTTTACTATGATTGAGTGTGTTTTCATGTATATTTTTCAGAAATCGAGCTTTTGGAGTAAAATCGAATGATTGTGAGATATTTTGACAAATGTGAGTAATTAGAGGCTATATTTGGAGATTCAAGTGTTGAAGAGGAAGGACAAGGCTTAGACCCGAGGGTATAACTTTGTAGCCTGTCAACCTTGAAGACCCGAAGGATAGCATTGCAACGTTGTCAATAGCGTTGCAATGGTAGCCAAATTGATTTTTTACTTTTTTACAAAATTTGAAGGGACAAAGGGAAACTTTGCATTCATGAAGATGAGAGCCAAAACCAAAACACTAATCTCGATTTCTACACTGTTTAATGGTGTGGATGGGAGTTTTGGAGAGCCAAGTAGGAAACTCAAATGTCACGCCCCAGGACCAAGATCTCCAGTGACCTGGTTGCATCACTATATCATCATCCATGACTGCTTGTAAGATTGAAGACACTATCCCCACAAACAAACACGGGGTCCTTTCAGCATGCTTTGTACTCACTCACATGCTCCCTAGGAAAATTTCCAGGAGGTCACCCAACATAGGATTGCTCCAAGCCAAGCACGATTAGCTGCCCACGGCGTTGCAACGCCGCATGCGTAGTGGGTGGTTCAAAGAGCAGTTTCGCGAGTTCGTGGGCGGTTATTTCCTTTAGTGGGGCAGTTTTTTCATTTTTTTTATTTTTAAATTGTAAAAATGTATTTTATTTTTAATTTAATTTATTTTATTAAATAATATTGATATAAGTGTTATCTTAATGTTATTTAATTAAATAATTGCCCCTAGGTGCCAAAATCGGTCCATTTTTGCTATTTAATTATTTTATGCATGTGATGTATGATTTAATTAAATTCTATGTGTATGTCATATAGATTTAAAATCCCACCTTAGGTTAAACATTTTCATGCATCATTTATATTATAAGAGTTATAATATATAGTTTGCATGATAGGTTATATTATAAGTGTTATAATATAATTAAATGCATGTTTTAATTTAATTAATATAAGTGTTATATTTTTTAAATTAAAGTATGCTCATGCATTTAAATTCATGTGATGAATTATTTTTTGTTAGAGTATATAGTTATTCATGTGATGAATGATCAAGCACTATAACATAGAAATGCATGCAACCTAAGTTAATTATTAATTTTAAAGAGTTTAGAACTTGAATAATTAGACTTAGGTTTTCTAATTCTAATAAGATTAGAATTAGAATATCAAAGTATAGTCTATGAGTGGTGACCTGATTAGTAACTCTATCTAAGGAAGGTTTTGTCTAAGGTTGGGGTATTTAAGTTGACGCTTGCGGAACACCCCTACCTGGAAACCGACCTGGGAGTGAATTCGGTCCGGAGATTCTTAAATTATACTTATCGTGAGTGTCGTTAATTAAAAGTGTTTTAATTTACTCACATAGACCTAAGTAATAATGTGATTATAAACTTAGGTTAAATACCATATAAGAGTCATATTGGTAAACTTAGGTAAATTTTAGCCGGTTTATCTCGGTTTATCCTTAATAAAAATAAAGTGCTGAATGGGAGGAAATAAAGTGTATAAGATACATTTGATTTTTCAACCACAAATCTCCGTTAAGTCCGCACCGTGAGATCCATACTCGGCCTCGTGGCGCAAATGGGAGCGTCCCCCATCGGGTGGCATTTGTATGGGTCAATATCATCGTGGATGGAGAGAGTACTTATAGTGAGTGGGAGCGGGACTTGTGAAAATGGGACCCACGGTCTCTTCTTTCGATTCACACCGTGAGACACCTATGATCTGCCTGCTAGTTTGGCCTGGACCAGACAATCCCTTCGGAGGGCCTGATCATGGGAGTCGGAACACTGTGAATTCCCGAAAGGGATATAGTTTCCTAGTTGGTTTTCCTTCTTGGGTCACCCTTCGGTGACTATTGTTTGGACGGATACTTGGAAACTAAAAGATTGAGGGTGACACTCACAAAATTCGTTAAGAGTTAATGAATTCGACCGAACAATGGTAATTGGACGCCTAATGGAATAAGAGTTATTCTAGGATTAGGGTCTAATCGAGAAAGTCTCGTCCTAGAGGAGGAGTGTTTTGTTCACCCTTCGGTGGCGGTCATTCTAAACCTTTAGGATATCATTGCAAATTTTGAATGACTTAGGGATCATGAAACATTTTTTGCAAAAACCTGATTGGATTTCAAAAGTTTTTTACGAGACTAACACAAAGTTTTTTTATCTTTCCGCTAAAAACATGTCTAGCTCAATAATAGCTTTACTCGCGTCTGACAAATTAGTGGGAGATAACTATCAAACATGGAAAAACAACTTAAACACAATTTTGGTAACTGACGACATAAAGTTCGTGCTCTCTGAGAAGTGTCCTCAGATGTCGGGCTCGACTGCATCGTGAAGTGTTCGTGATGCATACGATCGATGGATCAGGGCCAATGAAAAGGCCAAGGTCTATATCATTGTCAGCATGTCTGATGTTTTGGCAAATAAGCATGAGCTGATGGTCACTGCTAAGGAGATCATGGAGTCCTTGCAAGAAGTGTTTGGACAAGAGTCCTTTCAAGTCCGGCATGACTCCCTCAAATACGTCTTCAATGCATGGATGAAAGAGGGGTCGTCTGTCCGTGAACATGTTCTAGAAATGATGACCCACTTTAATCTAGCGGAGATGAACGGGGCTTCGATCGACGAGTCGAGCCAGGTCAGTTTTATCTTGGAAACTCTTCCAAAGAGTTTCCTTCAGTTTCGTAGCAACGCTGTTATGAACAAGATAAACTACACTCTGACTACTCTTCTTAACAAGCTGCAAACCTTCCAGTCCTTGATGAGGATCAAGACGTCCGAAGCTGAGGCAAATGTTACCGTTAGGTCTTATCACAGGGGTGCGACCTCTGGGACAAAGCCTGTAGCTTCTTCTCACCCGAAAGGGAAGAACAAGAAGATGAAGAAGGGTAAAAATTATCGAGTTGCCACCCAGAAGAGCAAGAAGGTCAAAGAAGTTGCAGTAAGAGGAAAGTGTTTCCACTGCAGTGGAGACGGTCATTGGAAGAGAAACTGTCCCAAGTTCCTAGTCGAGAGGAAGAATCAAGGTAAATGTGATTTACTTGTGACTGAAACCTGTTTAGTGGAGAGTAGTGACTCTGCCTGGATATTGGATTCGGGCGCCACTAACCATGTTTGTTCTTCTTTTCAAGGGATTGATTCCTAGCAGCAGCTGCGAGAGGGTGAAGTGACTCTACGGGTTGGATCCGGAGAGCTTGTCTCTATTGCAACGGTCGACACGGTGAAGCTACATTTTGGCAGGAATTACATTTTGTTGGACAATATGTATATAGTTCGACGGTTTGCTAGAAACCTCGTTTCTATTTCCTGCAGGTTAGAACAATGTATTTCAGTTTCTTTTCAAGGTAATAAAGTGTTTATTTCCCGAAATGGAAACTTAATTTGTTCAGCTTCACTTGAGAATAATCTGTATGTTTTGAAAACTAATTCGGTCAAAAGTGTTTTGAATACTGAATTGTTTAAAACGGCAGAAACGCGAACTAAAAGAGCAAAAGTTTCTCCTAAAGAAAATACCCATCTTTGGCATCTACGGTTAGGCCACATTAATCTCAATAGGATTGAGAAACTAGTGAAGAGTGAACTTCTAAACGAGTTGGAAGAAAACTCTTTACTAGTGTGTGAGTCATGCCTTGAAGGCAAAATGACCAAACGTCCTTTTACTGGAAAAGGATATAGAGCCAAGGAGCCCCTTGAGCTGGTACATTCTAACCTATGTTGTCCGATGAATGTTAAAGCATGAGTTGGTTATGAATACTTCGTGTCTTTCATCGATGATTACTCGAGGTATGGGTATATTTACCTAATGCATAAGAAGTCTAAAACTCTTGAAAAGTTCAAGGAGTACACGACTGAGGTTGAGAACCTGTTAGGCAAAACCATAAAAACACTTCGATCGGATCGAGGTGGAGAGTATATGGACACTGAATTCCAGGACTATATGATAGAACAAGGAATTACGTCCCAACTCTCAGCACCAGGTATGCCACAACAGAATGGTGTATCGGAGAGGAGAAACAGAACCCTGTTGGACATGGTTCGATCGATGATGAGCTATGCTCGTCTCCCTGATTCCTTTTGGGGTTACGCAGTGGAGACTACGGTTTACATTTTGAACAACATTCCGTCGAAGAGTGTTTATGAAACACCTTTCGAACTCTGGAATGGTTGTAAAGGCAGTTTACACCATTTCAGAATTTGGGGATGTCCGGCCAATGTGTTGGCATAAAACCCGAAGAAGTTGGAACCCCGTTCGAAATTATGCCTATTCGTAGGTTACCCAAAAGAGACCAGAGGTGGTCTGTTTTACGATCCTAAGGATAATAGGGGGTTTGTGTCGACAAACGCCACTTTCCTTTAGTAAGATCATATCAGGGATCATTTACGAAGGAGTAAAATTGTGTTAAATGAAATGGACAGTACGTCAGCAAGAGTTGCTGATGGGGCTAGTACATCAACAAACGTTGTTGATCCTAGCACGTCTAGTCAAATCCGTTCCCAAGAGTTGGGAATGCCTAGACGTAGTGGGAGGATTGTGAGACAGCCTGATCGTTACATGGGTTTAGCTGAAACCTCAGTTGTCACTCCTGATGATGACTGCGAGGATCCATTGACCTATGATCAGGCAATGGTTGATGTTGACAAAGACGAATGGATTAAAGCTATGGACCAGGAAATGGAGTCGATGTACTTCAATTCTGTCTGGGAGCTTGTGGATCAACCGGATGGGATAAAACCTATTGGATGCAAATGGATCTACAAACGTAAACGTGGCGTAGATGGGAAGGTGCAGACCTTCAAAGCCCGACTAGAGGCAAAGGGTTTTACCCAGGTTGAAGGGGTTGACTATAAGGAAACCGTTTCACCTGTTGCCATGGTAAAGTCGATCAGGATCCTTCTAACAATTGCCACGTACTATGACTACGAGGTATGACAGATGGACATTAAGACAGCCTTTCTGAATGGCAAACTTGATGAAACCATCTACATGGACCAGCCCAAAGGGTTCATTGCCCAAGGCCAAGAGCAAAAGGTTTGCCAGCTTCATAGGTCTATTTATGGACTGAAACAAGCTTCGAGGTCTTGGAATATAAGGTTTGATGAGGCGATCAAATCTTATGGCTTTGATTAAAATATCGACGAGCCTTGTGTCTACAAGAAAATCGTTGACAAAACTGTCGCATTTTTAGTGTTGTATGTGGATGATATTCTTCTCATTGCGAATGAGGTAGAATTTCTTACTGACGTGAAGAAATGACTAGCTTCGCAATTCCAAATGAAAGATTTTGGAGAAGCTCAGTATGTTCTAGGTATCTAGATAGTCTGGAATCGGAAGAACAGAATGCTAGCCTTGTCTCAGGCGTCTTATATTGACAAGATGTTGCCTAGATATAAGATGCAGAACTCCAAGAAGGGCTTGTTGCCTTTCAGGCATGGGGTTCACTTGTTTAAGGATCAGTGTCCTAAGACTCCTCTAAAGGTTGAGGATATGAGACGGATCCCATATGCTTCAGCTGTAGGGAACCTAATGTAAGCCATGTTGTGTACTAGGCCCGACATCTGTTATGCAGTAGGGGTTGTCAGTAGGTATCTATTCAATCCAGGATTAGATCACTGGACAGCCGTAAAGGCAATCCTCAAGTATCTTAGGAGAACGAGGAACTACAGCTTAGTGTATGGCAGTGGGGATTTGATCCTTACGGGATACACAGATTCTGACTTTCAGACCGATAATGATTCTAGGAAATCCACTTCGGGGTCAACCTTCATTCTGAATGGAGGAGCTGTAGTATGGCGAAGCATCAAGCAGGGATGCATCGCTGATTCCACTATGGAAGCGGAGTATGTTGCGGCTTGTGAAGCTGCAAAGGAAGCTGTTTGGCTCAGGAAGTTAGATTTGGAAGTTGTTCCAAATATGAACTTGTCAATCACACTGTTGTGTGATAACAGTGGTGCAGTAGCCAACTCCTGAGAGCCTCAAAGCCATAAGAGAGGCAAACACATTGAACGGAATTATCAATTGATACCAGAGATTTTGCACCGCGGAGACATGATAGTCACGTAGATAGCGTCGTAGCTGATCCATTTACAAAGCCCCTCACGGCTAAGGTGTTTGAGGGTCACCTAGAGAGTCTAGGTCTTCGAGTACTTCCTGACTAGGGCAAGTGGGAGATATGTAAACGGGTATTCAATGTCCTAGTTTATTGTATTAGTTCGTTGTAATTTATGTACATTTCAGAAATGTATTTTCTCCACTACCTTAGTCCAAGTGGGAGTTTGTTGGGATTTTTGTCCTAATCTCGTGTTTGTAAATTACTGTTTAAAATTAATAAAGTGTTATTCATTTCATTATTTTGCGTCTCGCAAATTTTAACAAACTTTTCCAATAAACTAAGCTCCAGGGTCATTGAATTTATGAGAAAACTAGAACTTCAACGGTGTGTGGTGGACACACAAGGAGGATCACGTTCGAGTTAATGACCCGAACGGTCTACAGTATATGGATAGGGTTGGAGACCTAATCCTAGATACGTTGTGGATGCGACCCGCTTTGTATTAGATACAAACGAGGTGATCTAACTCGTTCATGTGGTTTACATGCGAGTGGGGGCATCCTTTGCAATGAGATTGTATAAGACCGGATCGTGAATTATTAGACCTACTGATGTAACACCGTTGACAGTAAGGACTAATAACTTCGTAGATGACCATTAGTCACTCGACCTGAATCCTGAGCATGTTACGGACTCCTATTTACGGGGGTCGTTCCTTTGACTAGTACGGGTGAGGATGGTCACAGTTACTCGCCCAATATGCCTATCTTCTCAGGGACAGGACCAAGTAGGGAGCTGGGAACTTAACTACGCGAGATGGAATTCACTCATTCCTGCCTTTAGGGAAACTAGAGGGGTTGTTCCCTTAAGTGCTGTCTCCAAGGCTCAGACAACGGGCGCCCACCTTCTCATTGGCTCGAGAAGGGTGTACTGTATGGTTGGACCATCACAATATGTTGTTCATTAGAGGGGCAGTGGGAACTTAAGGAACAAGAGGTAGACACAGGGGTAAAACGGTAATTTCACACAGCCGTATCTACGAACAACCTGTGAAGGGTCGACTCATAGACATTGGTTATATCAGTGGACACGTAATATTCTGCACTGACGGGAGTGCAGCTACAGGCTATAATGGAGTGTTACCGTACCTAATGAAGGTTGATTAACTGGGTTAAAGAGTTTGATAGGTTAATCTCGTATCATTGGAGCTCGTCACTGTAGGTCCATTAGGTCCCTCGGTTTGCTCAATCTGGGTTAAAAGAAGGGTTAATATTTTGGTGTGAATTGAAGTGTTCAATTTCACTTAAAGGGTATTTATGTCATTTATATGAGATATGAATGATATAATATATAGTTTAATGTGAATGAGATTTATAATAAACTATAGGTTAGCCTAATTGTTGAATTAGGGTTAATTGGAGAAATTAATTGAGAGAAATTAAATTGAATGTGATTCAATTTAATAAATCCATATTTGATATGAGATATCTTATAATATATGATTATGCAAATATGATTTGCATAACCTATAGTTGTGGTAAAGTTGTAATAATGTGGAGATTTTAACTCTATGTTCTTTCCACTATTTAAACCCTTTGCAAGAATGGTTTTTATCTCATTCTCTCATTTTTGGAACTTTCACCAAAACAAGAGAACTCTCTCTCAACTTTTCTCTCTAGAATTTTTCCCCTCTCAACCAAAACGAAGTTCCCACAAACTTCCTTCTTTCCAAATGAAGAACAACCGAGAAGCCATTAGTGGTTGTGTTCGGCTTTTGTTCGAGAGAAGATTTCGTACAGATCGAGTTTGCACGAAGAGTTCGTGATACGCAGGAAAGGATTTTGAAGAAGGTTTTCAACAAGTAAGTAACATTAACTTACTATTTTTCCTTTCCATTTAGCATGTTTAGCCTAAATTATTTGATAATTGATTTTAATGAAATTCGAGTAGCGTAACGATACCTCGACGATTCGATCGTCTTCCGCTGCGCGGGGATTCTCATTCCCTTCAGTAACACCTCTAACCTAGTGAACTCGGTGGTGAAGTTGCTCATTCGGAGTGAGGCTTATGAAGTATGTTTTCTCGAGCTCATGCAGGGATGGCTTCAAGTGCTAGTATTCTTAAACCACCAGCTTGAGGAAGCATCTTGGAAGGGAGAAGGTGAGGTGCGAGCAAGCCACCAGAGCTATTCGAGATCTAGCAACTTGAAGGGATCGAATCCCGCAGCGGGAGCGATTGTTAATCGCGTGTTCAAGATTTTGTTACATAGATCTAAAGTAAGAATAAAATAACTAAGATTAAGCATGTAATATAACATAGGACAACAAGTAATATAAATCTGAAGGTAGTACAAGACCGTCAAAAGAGTTATGCAGATAAGCGAAGAAAGGATTTAGAATTCCAGGTCGGAGATCAAATATTCTTGATGTTATCTCCGTGGAGAGGTGTCCTTCGTTTTGGCAAGAAAGGTAAGTTAAGTCCTAGGTATATTGGTCCTTATCCAGTAACGGGGCGAATTAGGCCAGCAGCCTACAGACTAGAGTGACCAGCAGAACTATCTTGAGTACATGATGTTTTTCATGTGTTCATGTTGAGGAAGTATTATCCAGATCCGACACATGTGTTGCAAGCACAACCGGTTGAGTTGAAAGAAGACATAAGTTACATAGAGAATGCAGTTCAAATCCTCGACAGGAAAGAACAAGTTTTGAAAAAACAAATCGATCTCACTCGTGAAGGTTCGTTGGAGACATCACGGGGTGGAGGAGGCAACCTCGGAATTAGAGGACCAAATAAGGAGGAAGTACCCGATGATTTTCAGTTAAAGACTACTCAATTTTGAGGACGAAATTTCTTAAGGGGAGGTAAGTTGTAAGCCCAATCTCTTTGGAACTTCCTTGTTAACAAACAACAAAAAGAAAGAAGAAATGAATGTTTAAAACTTGGTTTTCCATGTTTTAAAAAGAAAAGAAATGAAGTGAAGGATAAAAGGAAAACAAGGAAGGAAAAGCTCAAACCATTTTGGTTTGGTTTGCTTTAAAAATAATGAAGAAAATGAAATGAAATGAATGGATATAATATTGTGTTTTGTTTTGTTTAGGAAATAAAAGGAAAGAAAAGAAAAGAAAGAAAGGGATAAAGGAAAGGAAAAGAAAAGGAAAAAGAAAAGAAAAAGCAAAAGGGAAAAAGACAAAGTTTGCCTCCTTGGTTTATAAAATGGCTTTATCTTTTCAATTTTCTTCTTCATTTATCAAAACCAAAGTTGAAGCTTCGTGGGAGAAGGAGAAAGGAAGAAAATGGAAGCCATTTTCGTGAGTTTGGAGCTGGAATTGCAGAAGAAAGGAGGAGAACACAAAGCTTAATTGTATAGCAGCAAGGTGATCAACTCAGACCAGTTCTGATGTTTTGGTCTTTTCGAGCTCAACAAGAATAGGTAAGAGTTGAGTTTTTGATACATGAAAGTTAACTCAATTGGGAACAAATTTTGTGAAGGAAGCTCGAGCTAATACTGAAGTTAACTTACTGTTTTGTTAAGAGGAAGACAGAAGACAGAATTTACTGTCAAATCTGGGAAGTCTCTGATGTTTTGGTTGTTCTGATTTGAATACTTGGAGTTCGAAGCTCTAATTGGTATGGTTCGAAAGCTTATTGAATTTCCTACAACTTTCATGAAGCAATCGTGAGTATAAAATGTTTAGAAGATGTTCTAAATATCAGGTTAAATTTGTTGTGCAGCAGGAAATCCGAATCTGGAAACAGCAGAAGTCTGTTTTGAGGAAAGTAGATTTCGAGGTACTTCTGAACAAATCCGTTTGAAATTTCAATTTCATGTCTTCATATGATTTTTAGAGGGTTCAAAAAGGAAGAGTTTGGTATAAATTACATTATTTTTGGATAAGTAATGAAGAAGTTATGGCTGTCTGAATACAGGGCAGAAAAACCAAAAATGCTGGAAATTTGAATGTGTGTTTTCTTGCAAGTTTTAAGGTCAAACATCATGAGCTCGAGGTTCTAATGATTGATTTGGCTTGTTTGACAGGCCAAGAGCAAATAGGTCAAGTTTACAAGCCAAGGTTCCAATTCTAATACTGTGAGTGACTCTATCTTAGAACTATGTTTGACCTATGTTTTTCTTCATGAACATAAGTGTTGATAATTACACCTTGTTTGAACTAGTTGTGAATGACTTCATAGAGTTTTCTAACATTAAGTCATGATGGAACCTAAGCATGCTTTGAATTAGTTGTAACTATAAATCCAAGTATGGAAACTAAATTATGAAAGTATGCTTTCCTTTAGAGAATGTTTTGTGTAAATCCACTTGGGAACATGTTTAGATGATAATGTGAAAATGTCAAGAAATTGTTGTATGAGTTATAAAGATATGATTTCCTTGGTACACAAATTATGCCCTTGTTTGGGGTTAACCCTAATCTTGAAGGACATTCGAGAAGGTACTTAGGGGAATGAGTCATGATATCCCGATACTGAAGGACAATGAGAAGGTATCCGGGAAGTAAATGGTTTTACCTAAATACTGAAGGACAATGAGAAGGTATTCGGGTAGTAAATGGTTTTACCTTAATACTGAAGGACATAGAGAAGGTATTAGGGAAAACCAAACGACCAAAGGTATTCCACGTGCACGTGAGAGAGAGAGAGAGAGAGGTATGAACCTTATTTGAATTAAATGTAACTCTACCACCTCTATGGTTTGATGTGGAGTCATGTCATGTGCTTTATTGTTATGAGCTTTTATATTATTGATCTATCTACCCTCGAAAAGTTAGTACATTTCGAGTTGTGTGCTATGCACAAGTGGTGACTTAAAACTCAGTAAATTGGAAGCATGGTTTGTTAATGTTTACAAACAGATGTTAAGCTATTTTGTACTTATAATCTGCCATTATTATGATTCACCTGTGAGCTTATAATGTTTTAAAGATTGACACTCACTGAGCTTTTTAGCTCATTCTTTCAATGTTTTCAACCATTTTCAGGTAGAGATCGAGCTCCTTGTACCTGACATCCTGCCATAGTCTGCTGGAAGTTTCATAAGTTGTTAGTTTGTACGTGGCTGGTTCCATAAGTTATAGAAGTTTTGTACATTAGTGGTTGTATAAACATTGAGTTGTCTTGTGTTGTTTTGATGCACTTGACTTTTAGTTTCCAAGAGAGACTTATGAAGGGTTTCTCCTTGTGTATGGTTAATAGTTGTCCAGTTTCTGCTGTGTTATGTTAAAATGTTCCATATGCGAACATAATACGTTTATCAGGAGTACAGGGTCAGCAGGTATTGTTAAGAGGTAAACAATGTCTGTTGGTTCCACGCCGCCTTTCGGGCTAAGTAGCAGGTAGTTCGGAAAGGGGTGTGACAACTTGGTATCAGAGCAGTTAGCTCCATGGGAATGAGACAGGGCAAGTTAGCTCTGAGAACAAAGTAAAAGTCATAACAAGTTATTGAGTTAGTTTAGATCGAACTAGTAAGGTATGGTCCAAGTAAGAATAAGAGTAAGTCCAGTTAGGGCTAAAATGTGAATAGAAGTTTAGTACTGTGTATGGGAGTTAGATATCCATGGTATGTCTAGTATATTGATATGTTATTGGAGTCATGCCACCACGCACTAGCAGCGCATTTACGCCGGCGGGATCGGGGCGGGATGCGAGGATCCTACCCAAGGCCAATCGAGAGGGGATCTAGTGCCCCGAGAGTCCAAACTGAGGTTACAGATGAGCAACATGTTAGTTTCTCACGAGCGGGTGGGCCAGAGAGAGCAGGGCCAAGTGATCCAAAAAAAAAAAAAAAAGGGTGTATAGAATAGAACGTCTGAAGAAATTAGGAGCCACAGTGTTTGATGGTTCCATAGATCCGGTGAAGCCGAAGGTTGGGTGGAAAAGGCACCAAATGGTTTTGATGTAATGAGTTGCTCTGAGGAGCAAAGTCAAGCTAGCCACATTCCTATTAGAGGAAGAAGCAGAGGATGGTGGAAATCGATTTTAGCCGGATGGAGTGATGCACGACTCTGGATTGGCAAACATTCAGAGGCATATTCGAAGATAAATATTACCCTAGCACGATCGTGAGACAAAGAGGATGAATTTTAGAATCGAAGGAAGGGCCACTTTCAGTGTCTGAGTATGAGAGAAGATATACCGAGCTGCCACGGTATGTTGATGTGATTATGGCATCTGAGAGTGACAGGTGTCGGAGATTTGAAAGAGGGTTACGTCCTGAGATACGAACCCCAGTCACAGGCATTGCAAAGTGGGCTGACTTTTTCCTGCTTGTAGAGAGTGCTCTACGTGTTGAGCAGAGTATAATAGAGGCACAAACAGTGGTGGAGCCTACTCAAGGGCCTTCACCGACGAGCAGTTTCCATGGTCGTGAGCAGCGACGATTCACACCTGGAGTGAATGTTTTGAGTCGTCAGGACTTTAAAAGTCGAAGTGGTGGGCCGACATCGAGGTAAACGAATGTTAGTGGTGCCTATCGAGGCAAAGTCAAAGAGCACCTAGTCAAATCGCAGATCCACAAAGTAGAAGACCACCGACAATACAGTGAGTCTGTTGCAAGTGCAACAAGGAGAACTCCATGTATAAATTGTGGTAGGAATCACCGAGGCCAATGTCCGGTTGATGTCAATGTGTGTTACCAATGTGGGTAACAAGGACATTTCAAAAGGGATTGTCCACGACTTAGAGTAGCCACACAGAGGACCGTGGAGTTGGGTCCTGCATAGAGTTTTAGTAGCCAAGAGTTCCAAAGAGTCTCAACAGAAGAGAGGGCACGGTGGTGCTAAATAGAAAGGAAGTTGTTTTCAAGAAACCAGGATTACAATTTGGAATGGTTTTTAGGGGTGAAAGGAAGATTATTCCTAGTTAGCTTGATTTCAGCATTAAAAGTGAAAAGTTGTTGAGGAAAGGTTGCATGGCATTTCTTGCACACGTAGTGGAGTGCATATAAAGGAAGAAGAAAACTAAAACCGAGAAGATGTTCTTGTTGTGAACGAATTTCTTGATGTTTTTCCAAAGAGATCCGTCGTGGTTGCCACCGATAGGAAAGTTGAGTTCACTATTGAATTGCTACCGAGAAACAAGCACCTATTTCTTAAGCGGCTGTATATAATGGCTCCAAGTGAGCTCAAGGAGTTGAAGAATGCGATTACAAGAACTAGTTGATAAAGGATACACGGACCTAGTGTATCACCTGGAGAGCTCAAGTGTTATTTGTAAAGAGAAAGAGATGGTACCCTTAGATTATGCATTGATTATAAGCAGATTAAACAAGTCACGATACGTAAACAAGTATCCTTTACCCCATATAGATGACTTGTTTGACCAGTTTAAGAGGAACATCGGTGTTTTCTAAGATTGATTTGAGATCGAGGATACCATCGATTAAAGGTAAGGGAAACAGATATTCCTAAGACAACATTCAGAACCAAATATGGGCATTATGAGCATTTAGTAATGTCATTCGGTTTAACGAATGCACCAGCAGATTTCATGGACCTCATGAATAAGATATTCCACTAGTATTTGGATCAGTTCGTGATAGTATTTATTGATGATATACTAGTTTACTCAATTGATAAGAAAGCTCATGAGGAACATTTGAGGATTATTCTACAAACACTACGAGATAAGCAGTTGTATGCTAAATTCACCAAATGTGAGTTTTGGTTGAATCTGTAGTGTTTCAGGGCATGATGTTTCAACAAATGGTGTTAGTATGGATCCAAATTAAGTGAAAGTTGTGGACAACTTGGAGAGACTAGTTAGTGCGACAGAGGTACGTAGTTTCCTAGGCTTGGCAGGATACTACAGACGGTTTGTTGAGGATTTCTCACGATTAGCATTACCATTAACAATTTTGACAAGGAAGAATGCTAAGTTTGAATGGTTAGATGAGTGTGAACAGGGTTTTTAAGAGCTGAAAAAGAGGTTAGTTACTGAGACCTATTTTGACACTTCTCAGAATCGGAATAGAGTATGTAATTTATTGTGACGCGCCTCGAGGCAAGGTTTAGGGGTTTGTGCTCGTGCAAGAAGGAAAAATAATAGCTTATGCGTCAAGACAATTGAAAAAGCACGAATGTAATTACCCTACCCATGATCTCGAGCTAGTAGCGATTGTTTTAGCAATCAAGATCCAGGAGACATTACTTGTTGGGTGAAAGGTGTCACATTTACACAGATCATAATATCTTTGATCAGAGGGAGTTAAATGTGAGACAAAGAAGATAGTTAGAACTGATTAAAGATTATGATTGTACTATAGAATACCATCCAGGTAAGGCGAATGTGGTAGCAGATGCTTTGAGTAGGAAGTCAAGACTTCCTAAGGACGCTGTGTGGTATTCGAGCAACATTTTTAAGTACTCTAAGGGATTCTAAGGCGGTTGTCAATGCAGAGAGTTCAAGGAGTCTTTTAGCTCTGCTTCAGTCAGTCTTCACTCATAGCAAAGGTTGTGAGAAGACAAACGGAGGATAGTAACTTGTAGAAAATGTTTGGAAAGTCCAAACAGGCCCAGAGGCGCGGAATTTAAGATGAGACCGGATGAGCCATAGAGAGCGAGAGAAGACTGTGTGTTCCATGTTTTAGTGAGCTTAAAGATGCTATTCTAGAGGAAGCTCACAGATTCAAACTTACGCTATGCATCCAGAAGCACCAAGATGTATAAGACATTGAAAGGGAACGTATTGGTGACCGGGATGAAGCGAGAGGTAGCTGATTTTGTTGATAATGTTTGCTCGCTAACCTGGTTAACTAGTTAGACAGAGACCAGAGGACTCCTTAATCCATTGCAAGTGTTTAGGAATGGAAATGGGAGCATATCACTATGGATTTTGTTTGGATTACCATATACTTCTAGTGAACATGATGGTATTTGGGTAATGGTGAATAGACTCACTAAAACAGCACGGTTTATACCGATTTAAGCGACGTTTACACTTGATCAGCTTATTGAGCTATATGTCGAAAGAATTGTAAGTCAATATGGAGTGCCAGTGTCCATAGTTTCAGATAGGGATCCAAGATTTACTTCTAAGTTTTGGCTTAGTTTACAGAAGGCTATGGGGACAAAGTTGAAATTTAGTACAGCGTTCCATCCTCAGACAGATGGTCAGTTAAAGAGGACCATCCAGATCCTAGAGGATATGTTGAGAGCATGTGTCCTTCAATTTAAGGGTAGTTGTGATACACACCTATCACTTATGCAATCCGCTTATAATAACAGCTATCAGTCAAGTATTGGCATGGCACCATTTGAGGCTCTGTATGGAAGGTCGAGTAGAACGCCTGTATGTTAGAATGAAGTAGGAGAGCGGAAGCTAATCGGTCCTGAGTTGGTACAAGTTAGGACGGATAATATTAAGGTAATCAGAGAAAATCTGAAGGTAGTACAAGACCGTCAAAAGAGTTATGCAGATAAGCGACGAAAGGATTTAGAATTCCAGGTCGGAGATCAAATATTCTTGATGTTATCTCCGTGGAGAGGTGTCCTTCGTTTTGGCAAGAAAGGTAAGTTAAGTCCTAGGTATATTGGTCCTTATCCAGTAACGGGGCGAATTAGGCCAGCAGCCTACAGACTAGAGTGACCAGCAGAACTATCTTGAGTACATGATGTTTTTCATGTGTTCATGTTGAGGAAGTATTATCCAGATCCGACACATGTGTTGCAAGCACAACCGGTTGAGTTGAAAGAAGACATAAGTTACATAGAGGATGCAGTTCAAATCCTCGACAGGAAAGAACAAGTTTTGAAAAACAAATCGATCTCACTCGTGAAGGTTCGTTGGAGACATCACGGGGTGGAGGAGGCAACCTGGGAATTAGAGGACCAAATAAGGAGGAAGTACCCGATGATTTTCAGTTAAAGACTACTCAATTTCGAGGACGAAATTTCTTAAGGGGAGGTAAGTTGTAAGCCCAATCTCTTTGGAACTTCCTTGTTAACAAACAACAAAAAGAAAGAAGAAATGAATGTTTAAAACTTGGTTTTCCATGTTTTAAAAAGAAAAGAAATGAAGTGAAGGATAAAAGGAAAACAAGGAAGGAAAAGCTCAAACCATTTTGGTTTGGTTTGCTTTAAAAATAATGAAGAAAATGAAATGAAATGAATGGATATAATATTGTGTTTTGTTTTGTTTAGGAAATAAAAGGAAAGAAAAGAAAAGAAAGAAAGGGATAAAGGAAAGGAAAAGAAAAGGAAAAAGAAAAGAAAAAGCAAAAGGGAAAAAGACAAAGTTTGCCTCCTTGGTTTATAAAATGGCTTTATCTTTTCAATTTTCTTCTTCATTTATCAAAACCAAAGTTGAAGCTTCGTGGGAGAAGGAGAAAGGAAGAAAATGGAAGCCATTTTCGTGAGTTTGGAGCTGGAATTGCAGAAGAAAGGAGGAGAACACAAAGCTTAATTGTATAGCAGCAAGGTGATCAACTCAGACCAGTTTTTATGTTTTGGTCTTTTCGAGCTCAACAAGAATAGGTAAGAGTTGAGTTTTTGATACATGAAAGTTAACTCAATTTGGAACAAATTTTGTGAAGGAAGCTCGAGCTAATACTGAAGTTAACTTACTGTTTTGTTAAGAGGAAGACAGAAGACAGAATTTACTGTCAAATCTGGGAAGTCTCTGATGTTTTGGTTGTTCGGATTTGAATACTTGGAGTTCGAAGCTCTAATTGGTATGGTTCGAAAGCTTATTGCATTTCCTACAACTTTCATGAAGCAATCGTGAGTAGAAAATGTTTAGAAGATGTTCTAAATATCAGGTTAAATTTGTTGTGCAGCAGGAAATCCGAATCTGGAAACAGCAGAAGTCTGTTTTGAGGAAAGTAGATTTCGAGGTACTTCTGAACAAATCCGTTTGACATTTCAATTTCATGTCTTCATATGATTTTTAGAGGGTTCAAAAAGGAAGAGTTTGGTATAAATTACATTATTTTTGGATAAGTAATGAAGAAGTTATGGCTGTCTGAATACAGGGCAGAAAAACCAAAAATGCTGGAAATTTGAATGTGTGTTTTCTTGCAAGTTTTAAGGTCAAACATCATGAGCTCGAGGTTCTAATGATTGATTTGGCTTGTTTGACAGGCCAAGAGCAAATAGGTCAAGTTTACAAGCCAAGGTTCCAATTCTAATACTGTGAGTGACTCTATCTTAGAACTATGTTTGACCTATGTTTTTCTTCATGAACATAAGTGTTGATAATTACACCTTGTTTGAACTAGTTGTGAATGACTTCATAGAGTTTTCTAACATTAAGTCATGATGGAACCTAAGCATGCTTTGAATTAGTTGTAACTATAAATCCAAGTATGGAAACTAAATTATGAAAGTATGCTTTCCTTTAGAGAATGTTTTGTGTAAATCCACTTGGGAACATGTTTAGATGATAATGTGAAAATGTCAAGAAATTGTTGTATGAGTTATAAAGATATGATTTCCTTGGTACACAAATTATGCCCTTGTTTGGGGTTAACCCCAATACTTGAAGGACATTCGAGAAAGGTACTTAGGGGAATGAGTCATGATATCCCGACATCTTTGAAGGACAATGAGAAGGTATCCGGGAAGTAAATGGTTTTACCTAAATCTTTGAAGGACAATGAGAAGGTATTCGGGTAGTAAATGGTTTTACCTTAATACTGAAGGACATAGAGAAGGTATTAGGGAAAACCAAACGACCAAAGGTATTCCACGTGCACGTGAGAGAGAGAGAGAGGTATGAACCTTATTTGAATTAAATGTAACTCTACCACCTCTATGGTTTGATGTGGAGTCATGTCATGTGCTTTATTGTTATGAGCTTTTATATTATTGATCTATCTACCCTCGAAAAGTTAGTACATTTCGAGTTGTGTGCTATGCACAAGTGGTGACTTAAAACCTGTAAATTGGAAGCATGGTTTGTTAATGTTTACAAACAGATGTTAAGCTATTTTGTACTTATAATCTGTCATTATTATGATTCACCTGTGAGCTTATAATGTTTTAAAGATTGACACTCACTGAGCTTTTTAGCTCATTCTTTCAATGTTTTCAACCATTTTCAGGTAGAGATCGAGCTCCTTGTACACGACATCCCGCCATAGTCTCACTGGAAGTTTCATAAGTTGTTAGTTTGTACGTGGCTGGTGTTGTATAGCAAGTCGTTATGTAGTTATAGAAGTTTTGTACATTAGTGGTTGTATAAACATTGAGTTGTCTTGTGTTGTTTTGATGCACTTGACTTTTAGTTTCCAAGAGAGACTTATGAAGGGTTTCTCCTTGTGTATGGTTAATAGTTGTCCAGTTTCTGCTGTGTTATGTTAAAATGTTCCATATGCGAACATAATACGTTTATCAGGAGTACAGGGTCAGCAGGTATTGTTAAGAGGTAAACAATGTCTGTTGGTTCCACGCCGCCTTTCGGGCTAAGTAGCAGGTAGTTCGGAAAGGGGTGTGAGACATCAGGCTCCCAACAGCTGATGCATAAGGAATCCGTCTCATATCCTCAACTCTTTGAGGTGTTTTAGGACACTGTTCCTTAGACAAATAAACTCCATATCTAAAAGGCAATAAATCCTTTTTGGAGTCTTGCATCTTAAACCTCAACAACACTTTGTTGATGTAAGATGTATGAGGCAGGGCTAGTATTTTATTCTTTCGGTTCCAGACAATCTGGATCCCAAGAAAAAACTGCGCTTCTCCCAAATCTTTCATTTGGAATTGCGTAGCTAACCAATTCTTAATGTCAGTAAGATAACCTACATCATTCCCAATGAGCAAGATATTATCCACATATCGAACTAGGAATGTGACAGAACTTTTGATGATTTTCTTGTAGACACAAGGTTCATCATCATTCTGATCAAAGCCAAAAGATTTGATTGCCTCATCAAATCTTATATTCCTAGACCTGGAGGCTTGTTTCAGTCCGTAGATTAACCTTATAAGCTTGCAAACCTTTTGCTCTCGTCCTGGTTCAATGAACCCTTTGGGTTGGTCCATGTAGATGTTCTCGTCAAGATTGACATTCAAGAATGTTGTCTTGACATCCATTTTTCATACCTCATAATCATAGTATGCGGCAATGGCAAGTAGGATACGCATAGACTTTACCATAGTAACAGGTGAAAAGGTTTCCTCATAGTCAACCCCTTCAACCTGGGTATAACGCTTTGCTACTAATCTAGCTTTAAAGGTTTGCACCTTTCCATCTACACCACGCTTTCTCTTGGAGAACCACTTACAACCTATAGGTTTTACACCATCAGGTTTATCAACAAGATCCCAAATAGAATTAAAGTACATATACTCCATTTCTTGGTCCATGGCTATGACCCATTTGTCTTTGTCTTTGTCAACCATCGCTTGATTATAAGTCGATGAATCCTCACAGTCGTCATCTGGTATAACAACTTGGGTTTCAGATAAACCCATGTAACGGTCAGGTTGTGTTATAACTGTAAACCGGAGATCTCTCTTTAAAATTTCCTTACAAAAAAAATAAAAGAAAAGAAGAAAAGAAATGTTTAAATATTTGGTCTTCCTTGTTTTAAAAAAGAAAGAAAGAAAAAGTAAGAAAGGGATAAAGGAAGAAATGAAAAAAAAGAAAAAGAAAAAGAAAAGGGTAAAAAACAAACTCCACCTCCTAAGTTATCTCAACTATTTTTAAATCATTTTAACTCATTTCCATCTCATTCTTTTAACAAACTAAACCAGAGCTTCGTGTGAGGGGTTTGAGAGAAGAAGAAGGGAGAAAGTTTCTGGTTTTGAGGTTGAAGAAGAAAGGAGAAAGAAGATTCATTTTCCATGGCAGCAAGGTGAGCAATTCTGTCCAGTTCTGATGTTTGGATCATTTCGAGCTCCACTAGAATAGGTAAGAGGTGAGGTTTGATTTTATTTCAATTTAACTCATATGTAAACAAAATTTGTGGAGGAAGCTCGAGCAAATTCTGAATCTAAGTTACTGATTTGGGAAGAGGAATGCAGAGAAGAGAATTTGCTGTCAAATCTGAGAATGCTCTCGTGTTTCGGTCGTGCTGATCTGTAGAGTTGGAATCAGAGGCTTTAATAGGTATGGTTAGAAAGCTTATTAAATTTCCTACAACGTTCATGAAGAACTTGTAAGTAGAAAATGACTGGAGGATACTTTAAATTTCAGGTCAAGTTCGGGGTGCAGCAGGGAAACGAATTTGGAAATAGCAGAAGTTTATTTTTAAGGAAGAAGCTTTCGAGGTATTTATGAACAAATCCGTTTGAAATTTAAATTTCATTTCTTCATATGAGTTTAGGAAGGGTTCAAAAAGGAAGAGTTTGGTATAAAGTACATCCTTTTTGGCTAAGTAATGAATAAGTTATGAGAGTATGAAGTCAGGACATAAAATGTGTAAAATGCTGGAAAAATAGATGTAGTGTTTTTTTGGAAGTTTAAGGTTGAAATTCATGAGCTCGAGGTTCTAATGCTTGTTTTTGGTTTGTTTGACAGGCCAAGAGGAAATAGGTCGAGTGTACAGACAAAGGTTCTAGTTCTAACGCTGTGAGTGACAAAACGAACCTCCAAAATGATCTTTATACTTGAATTATGCTTAAGGAAGTACAAGGTTTTCCTAGAATGAAATTACTTAGATGCTTTATGTATTTTTTTTTTAACACATACTTATGAGCATACATGTTTTCCTAAAAATGATTTCAAGTGCTCGTTGTGAGCGTATATTTCTCGATGAAATTTATATGTGAGCATATGTTGTTGGTTACAAAAATTTAGTGAAAATGTTATGATTTCAAGCAAGCATGTACTAGCAAGTATTATTTAAAGATTTCCAGTTTTTATGAACAAGCTGAGTAAGCTTGAGTTTTACGAAAGAAAGATAAGCAGGCATGTTAAGGTATTTTTATGTGTTTTTCTGAGACTCGAATGAGTAAATGACTGAGATATTGAGCCTGAGGTTGTATAGTACCGTGTGCACATAGGTCATTTTCTGTTGTCGACGTTGAGTGTACTACGTGACAACAATGTTGTCGTGAGTGCTGGGCGGGCCCCACTACGACAAAGACGATGGGAGTGCTGGGCGGGCCCCACTAAATCGTAGAGTAAACGTTGGTTGTACTGGGTGTGTCCTATACAACGTAGATTGTCATCAGCTTTATAAGGGTTAATATTATCGATATGCCTTGCAAGATTTTAATGATGTACTTGTTAGTTTTCTGAAAAGTTATTACACGTTTATGTTCAATGCTTGATTACAGATGCATATGCTCATAGGTTTCCAGGTGATACGATTTATGAGTTATTAGATCTTAAACTCAGTCAGTCACTGAGATTCATAGCTCATTCTTTCTTTGTTTTCAAACTTTTCAGGTAGAGATTGAGCTCTCGGTGCCTGATATCCTGCCATAGTCTGCTGGTAGCTCAACAATGTTGATATTTTGTACGTGGGTGAAGTTGTATAGCAAGTCTATATGTATTCTAGGTTATTTTGAGAGAACTATGTAGTTATGTTTGTGTGTACATTCTAGGTTGTGGTTGTGTAAACCATGATTTGGTATGGTTTGGGTTGTGATGCTCACACCCATTTTAGTTTTCAAAAGAGTCTTAAGTAGGGGTACTCCTTACATAGGTTTCGTAATTATCAATATTTTGTTTAGTTATGTTTAAAGTGTTTCTTATACAAGTATAGTATGTTTATCGGGTAAAACAGGGTCAACAGGTATCGTTAGAGAGGTGAATGATGTCTGTTGGCTTCACGCCGTCTGTCGGGCTAAGTTAGTAGGTAGTTTGGGAGGGTGTGTGACAACTTGGTATTAGAGCGGTTAGCTCCATGGGAATAATACAGAGCAAGATAGCTCTAGAAGAAACTAAGAAGTAAATAGCAAGTTATTGAGTTAATTCAATAGAACTAGCGGAGCATGGTCCAAGTAAGGATAAGAGTAAGTCCAGTCAGGACTAGAATGTGGAGACAAGTCTAGAATTGTGCATTTGAGTTAAGTATTCATTACATGTCTAGTATGTTGATATGTTATAGAAGTCATGCCACCACGTACTAGCAGACGATGCAGGCAGGATCAGTACGGGACGCAGGATCCTACCCAAGCGCAATCTGAGAGGGGATCTAGTGCCCCGAGAGTCCAGATAGGGGCTAGAATTAAGCAGCATGTTAGTTTCTCACAGGAGGTAGGTAAGCCATAGAGAGCAGGGCCAAGTGATCCAGACAAGACATATAAAATATAACGCCTAAAAGAATTAGGAGCCACAGTGTGTAAGCCCTAAACTCTATTTTCTTTTATCATTTAACACTCATTCATGATGTTTTGAAATAAGCAAAATCGGATAGGTTGCACTAAATGATGTCGTGATCGAATTTCGGAATCTATTGAATTTGGAGCTACAATGTGTCTAAACTTCATAAGGGGATAGGTAAACCATTGAAATAAGCATATTAAAAGTTGCATTGAAGTAAGTTCAAATCATTAGCAAATTGGAGAAGTTTTAGGTGCATCATGTATTGAATGGAAGATCATATGTCTCACAGACTTAGGATAAGTTGGTTAAATGCTTAGGGTTTCTTTACACACTTATTTTGGTGTTTTAAAAAGAAAAGAAATGAAGTGAAAGATAAAAGGAGAACAAGGAAGGAAAAGCTCAAACCATTTTGGTTTGGTTTGCTTTAAAATTAATGAAGAAAATGAAATGAAAGGAATGGATATATATTGTGTTTTGTTTTGTTTAGGAAATAAAAGGAAAGAAAAGAAAAGAAAGAAAGGGATAAAGGAAAGGAAAAGGAAAAGGAAAAAGAAAAGAAAAAGCAAAAGGGAAAAAGACAAAGTTTGCCTCCTTGGTTTTTAAAATGGCTTTATCTTCTCAATTTTCTTCTTCATTTATCAAAACCAAAGTTGAAGCTTCGTGGGAGAAGGAGAAAGGAAGAAAATGGAAGCCATTTTCGTGATTTTGGAGCTGGAATTGCAGAAGAAAGGAGGAGAACTCAAAACTTAATTGTATAGCAGCAAGGTGATCAACTCAGACCAGTTCTGATGTTTTGATCTTCTCGAGCTCTACAAGAAGAGGTAAGAGTTGAGTTTTTGGTACATGAAAGTTAACTCAATTTGGAACAAATTTTGTGAAGGAAGCTCGAGCTAATACTGAAGTTAACTTACTGTTTTGTGAAGAGGAAGACAGAAGACAGAATTTGCTGTCAAATCTGGGAAGTCTCTGATGTTTTGGTTGTTCTGATCTGAATACTTGGAGTTAGAAGCTCTAATTGGTATGGTTCGAAATCGTATTGAATTTCCTACAACTTTCGTGAAGGAATCGTGAGTAGAAAATGTCTAAAAGATGTTCTAAATATCAGGTTACATTTGTTGTGCAGCAAGAAATCCGAATCTGGAAACAGCAGAAGTGTGTTTTGAGGAAAGTAGCTTTCGAGGTATTTCTGAATAAATCCGTTTGGAATTTCAATTTCATGTCTTCATATGATTTTTAGAGGGTTCAAAAAGGAAGAGTTTGGTATAAATTACATTATTTATGGATAAGTAATGAAGAAGTTATGGCTGTCTGAAAACAAGACAGAAAATCTGAAAATGCTGGAAATTTGAAAGTGTGTTTTCTTGCAAGTTTTAAGGTCAAAAATCATGAGCTCGAGGTTCTAATGATTGATTTGGCTTGTTTGACAGGCCAAGAGCAAATAGGTCAAGTTTACAAGCCAAGGTTCCAATTCTAATACTGTGAGTGACTCTATCTTAGAACTATGTTTGACCTATGTTTTTCTTCATGAACATAAGTGTTGATAATTACATCTTGTTTGAACTAGTTGTGAATGGCTTCATAGAGTTTTCTAACATAAGGTTCATGATGGAACCTAAGCATGCTTTGAATTAGTTGTAACTATAAATCCAAGTATGGAAACTAAATTATGAAAGTATGCTTTCCTTTAGAGAATGTTTTATGTAAATCCACTTGGAAACATGTTTAGATGATAATATGAAATTGTCAAGAAATTGTTGTATGTGTTATAAAGACATGATTTCCATGGTACACAAATTATGCCCTTGTTTGGGGTTAACCCCTAATACTGAAGGACATTCGAGAAGGTATTTAGGGGGGGAATGAATCATGATATCCCGATACTGAAGGACAATGAGAAGGTATCCGGGAAGTAAATGGTTTTACCTTAATACTGAAGGACAATGAGAAGGTATTTGGGTAGTAAATGGTTTTATCTTAATACTGAAGGACATAGAGAAGGTATTAGGGAAAACCAAACGACCAAAGGTATTCCATGTGCACGTGAGAGGGAGAGAGAGGTATGAACCTTATTGGTTTAAATGTAACTCTACCACCTCTATGGTTTGATGTGGTATCATGTCATGTGTTTTATTGTTATGAGCTATTATATTATTGATCTATCTACCCTCGATAAGTTAGTACATTTCGAGTTGTGTGCTATGCACAAGTGGTGACTTAAAACCTGTAAATTGGAAGCATGGTTTGTTAATGTTTACAAACAGATGTTAAGCTATTTTCTACTTATAATCTGCCATTATTATGATTCACACCGTGAGCTTATAATGTTTTAAAGATAGACACTCACTTTGAGCTTTTTAGCTCATTCTTTCAATGTTTTCAAACCTTTTAGAGTGTAGAGATCGAGCTCACGGTACCTGACATCCTGCCATAGTCTGCTGGAAGTTTCATAAATTGTTAGTTTGTACGTGGTTGGTGTTGTATAGCAAGTCGTTATGTAGTTATAGAAGTTTTGTACATTAGTGGTTGTATAAACAATGAGTTGTCTTGTGTTGTTTTGATGCACTTGACTTTTAGTTTCCAAGAGAGACTTATGAAGGGTTTCTCCTTGTGTATGTTTAATAGTTGTCCATTTCTACTTTGTGTTATGTTAAAATGTTCCATATGCGAACATAGTATGTTTATCAGAGTCTGTGGTCGCAGGTATTGTTAAGAGGTAAACAATGTCTGTTGGTTTCACGCCGCCTTTCGGGCTAAGTAGTAGGTAGTTCGGGAGGGGGTGTGACACAGTGTTTGAGAGTTCCACAGATCCAGCTGACACTGAGGTTTGGTTGGATATGCTTGAGAAATGTTTTGATGTGATGATTGGTCCTGATGAGCGGAAAGTCAAGTTGGCCACATTTCTGCTGTAGAAGGAGGCAGAAGGATGATGGAAATCAATCTTAGTCAGGTGTAGTGATGCACATACTTTAGACTGGCAAACTTTCAGAAGCATATTCAAGGACAAGTATTACCCTAGCACGTACCGCGAGGCAAAGAGGGATGAATTTTTAGAAATTAAAGCAAGGGTCACTTTCAGTGGCTGAGTACGAGAGAAGGGATACGAGCTGTCGTGATATGCTGATGTGATTGTGGCATCTGAGAGTGACAGGTGTCGAAGGTTTGAAAGAGGATTATGTCCTGAGATACGTACCCCCAGTCATAGCTATTTCTAAGTGGTTTGACTTTTCTCAACTAGTAGAGACTGCCCTACGTGTTGAGCAGACTATAGCAGAGGAGAAGGCAGTAGTGGAGCCTAGTTGTGGGACTTCGACAACAAGCAGTTTTTGAGGTCGTGAGTAGCGGAGGTTCACACCTGGAGTAAATGTTTCCAAGTCGATAAGACTTAAAAACCGAGCTAGTAGTCAGGCATCGACCAAGATGAATGTTAGTCTGTTAGATCAGCAACAAGATTGCAAAGAGGGCAAGAGTCCATTGCCAGTGTAGCAAGGAAAACTCCATGTGCGATTTGTTGCAAGAATCATCGAGGTCATTGTCTTGTGAGTGTTGGTACGTGCTACCAGTGCGGACAGCCAGGACATGTCAAGAGGATTGTCCACGGTGAGGCATGCGCCGCACAGAGGACCGAGGAGTTGAGTCCCCAAGCAGTTGAGCGGTGAGAGTTCCAAAAAGAGCTGCAGGAGAGGGCACCAGCGGTGCTAGACACAAGGGAGTTGTAGGGAGACCTAAGCAACAGGGAAAGGTTTATGCTAAGACTCAACAAGAAATGGATGATGCTTCGAATGTGTTACTGGTACGATTACTATTTGTAATGTACCTGCACGTGTTTTAATAGATCCAGGTGCTACGCATTCCTTTGTTTCCAGTATATTCCTAACTAAGCTGAATAGAAAGTTGGAGCCTTTATTTGAGAGGTTAGTTATATACACTCCAGTTAGTGATGCTTTACTAGTCGATGCAGCATTGCGGAATTGTGAGGTCTTAGTAGAAGGTCTCAATTTGTTAGAGGATCTTCTTTCACTAGAGTTGCAGATGTTAGATGCAATCTTAGGGATGAATTTTTTATTTACTCATTATGCTTCCTTGGATTGAAATAGAAAAGAAGTCGTTTTTAGGAAACCAAGGTTGATTGAAGTGGTTTTCAGGGGTGAAAGGAAGATTATTCCTACGAATTTGATTTCAACATTAAAAGCTGAAAGTTGGTGAGGGAAGGTTGCACGACGTTTCTTGCACACGTAGTGGAGGTGCAAGAGGAAAAACCCAGAAAATGTTCTTGTTGTGAATGAATTTCTTGATGTTTTTCCAGTCGATCTGTCAGGGTTGCCACCTGATAGGGAAGTTGCGTTCACTGTTGAATTGTTACCAGGGACAGAACCCGTTTCGCAAGTGCCGTATAGAATGGCTCCAAGTGAGATCAGGGAACTGAAGATGCAGTTACAAGAACTAGTTGACAAGGGATACATCAGACCTAGTGTATCGCCTTGGGGAGCTCCAGTGTTATTCGTAAAGAAGAAAGACGGTACCCTTAGATTATGCATTGATTATAGACAGTTAAACAAGGTCACGATACGTAACAAGTATCCTTTACCCCGTATTGATGACTTGTTTGACCAGTTAAGAGGAGCATCAGTGTTTTCTAAAATTTATTTAAGATCAGGATACCATCAGCTAAAGGTCAGGGAATCAGATATTCCTAAGACAACATTTAGAACTAGGTACAAGAACTATGAGTTTTTAGTAATGCCATTCGATTTAACGAATGCACCAGCAGTTTTCATGGACCTCATGAACAGGATTTTCCACCAGTATTTGGATCAGTTTGTGATAGTATTCATTAATGACATACTAGTTTACTCTGTTGACAGGAAAGCCCATGAGGAACACCTGAGGATTATTCTACAAACACTACGCGATAAACAGTTGTACGCTAAATTCACCAAATGTGAGGTTGAATCAGGTAGTGTTTTGGGGCAAGTTGTTTCAGCAAATGGAGTTAGTGTGGATCCGCATAAAGTGAAAGCTATGGTCAACTTAGAGAGACCAATTAATGCGACAGAGGTACGTAGTTTCCTAGGCCTGACAGGATACTACATACGATTTGTTGAGGATTTCTCACGATTAACATTACCTTTAACAATGAAGAACGCTAAGTTTGAATGGTCAGAAAAGTGTGAACAGAGTTTTCAAGAGCTGAAGAAGAGATTAGTGACAACACCCTACTCATGATCTTGAGCTAGCAGCAATTGTTTTAGCATTTAAGATTTGGAGGCATTATTTGTTTGGTGAGAGGTCTCATATTTTTTACAGATCATAAGAGTCTGAAATATATCATGATCAGAGGGAATTGAATATGAGATAGAGAAGATGGTTAGAATTGATTAAAGATTATGATTGTACCATAGAATATCATCTAGGTAAGACGAATGTGGTAGCAGATGCATTAAGCAGAAGTCAAGACTTCCTAGGGATGCCTTGTGTGGTATTCGAGCAACCTTTTTAAGAACTCTAAGGGATTCTAAGGCAGTTGTGACTGTAGAGAATTCAGAGAGTCTTTTAGCTCAATTCCAGGTCAGGTCTTCGCTCGTAGTAGAGATTGTGAGAAGACAACCAAAGGATAGTAACTTGCAGAAAATGTTTGGAATGTCCAAACAGGGCCCGGAGGCGGAATTTAAAATGAGAACAGGCGGAACCATAGTTAAGTAGTAAAAGCTATGTGTCCCGAGTATTAGTGAGCTTAAAGATGCTATATTAGAGGAATCTCACAGTTCTGCTTACACTTTGCATCTAGGAAACACCAAGATGTACAAAATTTTGAAGGGAACGTATTGGTAGCCGTGGTGAAGTGGGAGGTAACTGATTATGTCGACAGATAATTGATATGCCAACAGGTTAAACCAGTTAGACAGAGGCCAGGAGGACTCCTTAATCCACTGCCAGTGCTGGAGTGGAAATGGGAGCATGACACTTTGGATTTTCTGTTTGGATTACAACGTACTTCTAGTAGACATGATGGTATTTGGGTAATTGTGGATAGACTCACTAAGACAACACGGTTTATACCGATTAAAGTGACGTCTACACTTGATCAGCTTGCTAAGCTATACGTCGACAGAATTGTGAATCAATACGGATTGCCAGTGTCCATAGTATCAGATAGAGACCCGAGATTTACTTCTAAGTTTTGGCCTAGCTTACAGAAAGCTATGGGTGACAAAGCTGAATTTTAGTACAACGTTCCATTATCAGACAGATGGTCAGTCAGAGAGGACCATCCAAACATTAGAGGACATGTTGAGAGCATGTGTCCTTTAGTCTAAGGGAAGTTGAGATACCCACTCATCACTTATGGAATTCGCTTATAATAACAGCTATCAGTCTAGTATTGACATGGCACCATTGGAGGTTCTGGATGAAAGACCGTGTGGAATGCTCGTATGTTGGAACCAAGTAGGAGAGCGGAAGCTAATCGGTCCTGAGCCAGTGCAAATTACAACGGACAATATTAAGGTAATTAGAGAGAATCTGAAGGTAACTCAAAATCATCAAAAGAGTTACGCAGATAAGCAGCGAAAGGACTTAGAATTCCAAGTCGGAGATCAAGTTTTCTTGAAGTTATCCCCGTGGAAAGGTGTCCTTCACTTTGCCAAGAAAGGTAAACTGAGTCCTAGGTATATTGGTCCTTATAAGATAGTGGAACGAGTTGGGCCAGCAGCCTACAGACTTGAGTTGCCAACAGAACTATCTCGAGTACATGATGTTTTTCATGTGTCCATGTTGAGGAAGTATATTCCAAATCCGACACATGTGTTGCAAGCACAACCAGTTGAGCTGAAAGAAGACATGAGTTACATAGAGGATGTCGTTCAAATCATCGACAGAAAAGAACAAGTTTTGAGGAACAAGACGATCCCACTCATGAAGGTTCGTTGGAAACATCACGGAGTGGAGGAGGCAACCTGGGAGTTAGAGGACCAAATGAGGAAAAAGTATCCGACGATTTTCACTTAAAGACTACTAAATTTCGAGGACGAAATTTCTTAAGGAGGAGGTAAGTTGTAAACCCGAGATCTCTCTTTGAAATTTCCTTACAAAAAAAATAAAAGAAAAGAAATGTTTAAATATTTGGTCTTCCTTGTTTTTAAAAAAAAGAAGAAGAAAGGAAGAAAGGGATAAAGGAAGAGATGAAGAAAAAAAAGAAAAAGAAAAGTGGAAAAGACAAACTCCACCTCCTAAGTTATCTCAACTATTTTTAAATCATTTTAACTCATTTCCATCTCATTTTTTTCACAAACTAAACCAAAGCTTCGTGGGAGGTGTTTGAGCGAAGAAGAAGGGAGAAAGTTTCTGGTTTTGAGGTTGAAGAAGAAACGAGAAAGAAGGTTCATTTTCCATGGCAGCAAGGTGAGCAATTCTGCCCAGTTCTAATGTTTGGATCATTTCAAGCTCCACAAGAAGGGGTAAGAGGTGAGGTTTGATTTTTTTGAAAATTAACTCATATGTGAACAAAATTCGTAGTGGAAGCTCGAGCAAATTTTGAATCTAAGTTACTGATTTGTGAAGAGGAAGGCAGAGAAGAGAATTTGTTGTCAAATCTAAGAAACCTCTGGTCTTTCGGTCGTGCTGATCTGGCTAGTTTGAATCAGAAGCTTTAATAGGTATGGTAGGAAAGCTTATTAAATTTCCTACAACGTTCATGAAGAACTCGTAAGTAGAAAACGACTGGAGAATGATTTAAATTTCATGTCAAGTTCAGGGTGCAGTAGGGAAACGAATTTGGAAATAGCAGAAGTTTGTTTTTAGGGAAGAAGCTTTCGAGATATTTACGAACAAATCCGTTTGGAATTTCAATTTCATTTCTTCAGATGAGTTTTAAAGGGTTCAAAAAGGAAGAGTTTGGTATAAAGTACATCTTTTTTGGCTATGTAATGAAGAAGTTATGAGAGTATGAATTCAGGGTATGAAATGTGTAAAATGCTTGAAAAATAGATGAAGTGTTTTTTTGTAATTTTATGGTTGAAATTCATGAGCTCGAGGTTCTAATACTTGTTTTTGGTTTGTTTGACAGGCCAAGAGGAAATAGGTCGAGTGTACGGATCAAGGTTCTAGTTCAAACGCTGTGAGTGACAAAACGAACCTCCAAAACGATCTTTATACTTGAATTATGCTTAAGGATGTACAAGGTTTTCCTAAAATGAAATTACTTAGATGATTTATGTATTTTTTTTTTAACACATACTTATGAGCATACATGTTTTCCTAAAAATGATTTCAAGTGCTCGTTGTGAGCCTAGATTTCTCGATGAAATTTATATGTGAGCATATGTTGTTGGTTACCGAAATTTAGTGAAAATGTTATGATTTCAAGCAAGCATGTACTAGCAAGTATTATTTAAAGATTTCCAATTTTTATGAACAAGCTGAGTAAGCTTGAGTTTTACGAAAAAAAGATAAGCAGGCATGTTCAGGTATTTTTATGTGTTTTTCTGAGACTCGAATGAGTAAATGACTAAGATATTGAGCCCGAGGTTGTATAGTACCATGTGCACACAGGTCATTTTCTGTTGTCGACGTTTAGTGTACTACGTGACAACAATGTTGTCGTGAGTGTTGGGCGGGCCCCACTGCGACAACGATGATGGGAGTGTTGGGCAGGCTCCACTACATCGTAGAGTAAATGTTGATTGTACTGGGTGTGTTCTATACAACGTAGATTGTCATCATCTTTATAAGGGTTAATATTATCGATATACCTTGCGAGATTTTAATGATGTACTTGCTGGTTTTCTGAAAAGTTATTACACGTTTATGTTCAACGCTTAATTACAGATGCATATGCTCATAGGTTTCCAGGTGATACGATTTATGAGTTATTAGATCTTAAACTCAGTCACTCACTGAGCTTCATAGCTCATTCTTTCTTTGTTTTCAAACTTTTTAGGTAGAGATCGAGCTCTCGGTGCCTAATATCCTGCCATAGCTGCTGGTAGCTCCACGAGGTTGATATTTTATACGTGGGTGAAGTTGTATAGCAAGTCTATATGTATTCTAGGTTATTTTGAGAGAACTATGTAATTATGTTTGTGTGTACATTCTAGGTTGTGGTTGTGTAAACCATGATTGGGTATGGTTTGGGTTGTGATGCTCATACCCGTTTCAGTTTTCAAAAGAGTCTTAAGTAGGGGTACTCCTTACATAGGTTTCGTAATTCTCAATATTTTGTTGTGTTATGTTTAAAGTGTTTCTTATACAAGTATAGTATGCTTATCGGGTAAAACAGGATCAACAGGTATCGTTAGAGAGGTGAACGATGTCTGTTGGCTTCACGCCATCCGTCGGGCTAAGTTAGTAGGTAGTTCGGGAGGGGGTGTGACAATAACCCTCCCACTACGTCGAGGCATACTCAACTCTTGAGATGGACTCTCTTGACTAGACAAGCTAGTATCAACAACTTTTGTTGACGTACTAGTTTTATTAGCAACCTTTGCTATTGTTCCGTCCAACTCACTTAACACAACTTTACTTCTTGGTTTGTGATCCCTTATGTGGTCTTCCTCTAAGAAAGTGGCATTTGTCGACACAAAAACCTTATCTTCTTTAGGATCATAGAATAATACACCTCTTGTTTCTTTTGGGTAGGCTACGAATAGGCACAATTTTGAACGTGAATCCAACTTATTTGGATTTGTCACAAGCACATGTGTTGGATAGCCCCAAATTCTGAAATTACATAAACTACCTTTACGTCCTTTCCAGAGTTCAAAAGGTGTTTCAGAAACACTCTTTTATGACACATTGTTCAAAATGTATCCCGCAGTCTCTATTGCGTAACCCCAAAAGGAATTAGGGAGATGAGCATAACTCATCATTGATTGAACCATGTCCAACAAGGTTCTATTTCTCCTTTCCAATACACCATTCTGCTGTAGCATACCGGGTTCTGAGAGTTGGGATGTGATTCCATATTCTATCATATATTTCTTGAATTTTAAATCCATGTACTCTCCACCTCGAATCTGATCGAAATGTTTTAATTGTTTTATCTAATTGATTTTCAACTTCAATCTTGAATTCCTTGAACTTTTCAAGTGCTTCAGATTTATGATGCATTAGGTAAATATGCCCAAATCTAGAATAATCATCTATAAAAGAGATGAAATATTCATAGCCTCCTTTGGCTTTAACATTCATCGGACCACAAAGGTCTGAATGTATAAGCTCAAGAGGTTCTTTGGCTCTATAACCTTTTCCACTAAAAGGTTTTTTAGTCATTTTGCCTTCTAGGCAGGATTCACATACAGGTAAGGTATTTTCTTCTAACTCATTTAGAAGTCCATTCTTTACCAATCTCTCAATCCTATTGAGGTTAATGTGACCCAATCTAAGATTCCAAAGATGAGCATTTTCTTTAGGAGAAATCAGTTCGTGTACTTGCTATTTTGAATAATTTAGTGTTTAAAACTATTTTAACTGAATTAAACCATTGCAAATAATTCTCAAGAAGAGCAATACATAGTTCAATACTTTTCCGAAAAAATAAACACTTTATTCAATTGAAAATAAATTGAAGTACAATGTTCGCTAAGTCAATAAATAGAAATAAGGTTTCTAATAAACCCTGAAACTACATACATGTTATCAAATAACATTTTCTTGTCAGACGATTGCTCTTTATTTTCTCCTTTTCTTTTTCTTTTGTATCTTCTTAAGTTTAGAAAAATGACTGCAGTACTTAGTTCTAGAGGGTGAACCCTTCTGAGAACTTTTGGAATGGGCAAACAGATTTGCCTCTCCATCATGTTGTCTCTTATCATCTATAAGAAATTGATAATTCTGCAGCTCATTTAGCAGAGAAGTCAGATCATACTCTATGTTCTTCATCGCTGCATTGCGGCGGAATTGCAAAAAACTCTTCGGAAGAGATTCTAGGATGAACGACACCTGAATTTTCTCATCTATTGTTGGGATTTTTGTCCTAATCTCGTGTTTGTAACATATTGTTTGAAATTAATAAGAGTTATTCATTTCATCACTTTGTGTCTCACAATATTTATAAACTTTTCCAATAAACTAAGCTCTAGGGTCATTGAATTTATGAGAGAACTAGAACTTGAAGCGGTGTGTAGTGGACACATTGGGGAGGATCACGTTCGAGTTAATGACCCGAACGGTCTATAGTATATGGATAGGGTTGGAGACCTAATCCTCGGATACATCGTGGATACGACGCGCTTTGTATTAGATACAAACGAGGTGATCCGACTCGTTCATGTAGTTGACATGCGAGTGGGGGCATCTGTGCAATGAGATTGTACAAGACCAGGACCGTGATTTATTAGACCTCACCGATGTAACACCGTTGTGATGTAAGGACTAATAACCGTGAGATGACCATTAGTGACTCGACACGAATCTCGAGCGTGTTCACGGACTCCTCGTCTGCGAGGGTCCGTTTCTTTGACTAGTACGGGTGAGGGTGGTCACGATTTACTCGCCCAATATGCCTATCTTCTCGTGGGACAGAATCAAGTAGGAGCTGGGAACTTAACTATGCGAGATGGAATTCACTCGCTCCCGCTTTAGGGAAATTAGAGAGGTTGTTCCCTTAAGTGTTGTCTCCGTGGCTTGGACAACGGCGCCCACCTTCTCACGGCCCGAGAAGGGTGTTGTGTGTGGTTGGACCATCACAATATGTTGTTCATTAGAGGAGCAGTGGGGACTTAAGGAACAAGAGGTAGACACAGGGGTAAAACGGTAATTTGACCTAGCCGTGTCTACGAACAACCTGTGAAGGGTCGACTCATGGGAATTGGTTATATCAGTGGACACGTAATATTTTGCACTGACAGGAGTGCAGCTACGGGCTATAGTGGAGTGTTACCAGTACTAATGAATGTTGGTTAATCGGGTCAAAGAGTTTGTGAGTTAATCTCGGATCATTGGAGCCAAATCCTTTGTAGGTCCATTAGGTCCCTCGGTTGGCTCAATCTGGGTTAAAAGAAGGGTTAATGTTTTGGTATGAAATTGAAGTGTTCAATTTCACTTTAAGGGCATTTATGTCATTTATATGAGATATGAATGATATAATATATAGTTTAATGTGAATGAGATTCATAATAAACTATAGGTTAGCCTAATTGTTGAATTAGGGCTAATTGGAGAAATTGATTGAGAGAAATTAAATTGGATGTGATTCAATTTAATTAATCCACAATTATTGCAAATGAGATTTGCAATATGAGATATGAGATATCTTATATTATGTGGTTATGCAAATGAGATTTGCATAACCTATGGTTGTGGTAAAGTGGTAATTATGTGGAGATTTTAACTCCATCAATTCCACTATATAAACCCTTCTTGCAAGAAGGATTGTAGCTCAATCTCTCATTTTTTTATTTTTCATCAAAGAAGAGAAGAGGAATTCTCTCAATTCTCTCTCAATTCTCCTCCCTCTCCAAAACACAAAAGATCCCACCATCTTCCCTTCTCCAAAAGAGAACAACCGAGACTCCAAGTGGTGGTGTTCAGGTTCCATTCGTTGGAAGAGTTCGTTGAGTTCAAGGAGCACGAAGAGTTCGTGATTTGAGGAAGAAACTTTGAAGAAAGTCTTCAACAAGTAAGTAAACTCTATTTGCTGTAATTTTCTTCTTCCTTAAGCATGTTTAGCCTAGATCTAGTGTTAGATCAATTTTAACAAAACTATGTTGCATAATGATACCTCGACGATTCAATCGTCTTCCGCTGCGTGGGATTCTCATTCCCTTCATCTATGACCGCCTCGTTTAATTCCGCTATGTTGAAGTGAGCCATCAGATTGAGAACATGTTCTCTTACTGACGTTCCCTCCTCCATGTGCGCGTTGTAAACGTACTTTAGGGCTTCATATCGAATTTCTTTGGGCGGTTGTCTAGACAAATTTAACACAAAACCCACGATCTCACGAGCTGAGACCTTTCCCGCCAGCCTCCTGGCTAAAACATCAGGTATGCTAGCTAGGATGTAGGCTTTTGCCTTTTCATTAGCATTGATCCAGCGGTCATACGTATCCTCAACAGATTGAGGTGTGTTTTGAGCAAGGGATTGAGGACACTCCTCATTGAGAACGAACTTAATATCATGTGCAACCAAGATTATGTTGAGTCTATTCTTCCAAGTCTTTATGTTCTCTCCGGTTAATTTTCCGCACCCAATAAGGAAATTATAGAGTTAGTCATTTTGCTGATAATTTACAAAAAAAACTTGTATAAGTTTCTTGCTATAATTGTCGAATCCAATAATGTTTTAGCTAATTATTAAATGATTCCTAGGTCATCTATAGTTTGCAATGATACTCCAAAGGTTTAGAATGTATGACACCGAAGGGTAATCAAAAACACTCCTCCTCTGGATCAAGACACTTTTGACCAAAACCAAATGAGAGAATAACTCTTATTCCTATAGGCTTTAGTTACCATTATTCGGTCATGATACATACGCTTCTTATGTATCTTGTGAGTGTAACCCTCTGTCTTTAGACCCTAGAGTCACCATCCAAAAAATTCATCGAAGGGAGGACTAGATTGAAAAACAGACTAAGAAAATCTTTATCCCTTTCGGGTGTCCATTGTGTTCGATCCCTTATGATCAAGCCCTCCGAAGGGATTGTCTGGTCCAGGCCAAACTAGCAGGCTGACCATAGTGATCTTATAGTGTGAACCAACAGAAGAGACCATAGGTTTTGTTTTCACTAAACCTGATTCCACTCACTATAAATACCCTCTCCATTCACCTTGATATTGACTCATACAAACACCATCCGAAGGGGGACGCTCCCGTTTGCGCCACGAGGCCAAGTATGAGTCTCACGGTGTGAACTTCTCGGAGAAACGTAGGTGGAAAAATATGTAACATATACACTCTTCCTCCCACTGGATACTTTAACTTTATAGGAAATTTACTTAGGCTAAACCTGGCTAATGGTTTTACCTAAACTTATCAATATAACTCTTATATTGATTTTATCCTAAGTTTGCTAATATAACTCTTTATATTAAGCCTAGGATTTCTAGTTTATTAACTCCTTAATAAACCCGTTGCCGCTACTATAATTTATAAACCTTATGATTAAAATTCACTCCCAGGTCAGTTCTTAGGTAGGGGTGTTCCATTTCCATCAGCTTAAATACCCCAGCGTAGACAAAACCTTCCTTAGACAGAGTTCCTCTTTTAATCATTGTTTATAAATTACTTGGTTCCTAATTCTAATCTAATTAGAACTAGATAACCTAAGTTCTATTAATTCCAAGTTCTAAACGTTTTAAAACTAATAATTAACCTTAGGTGACATGCATACTATGTTATAGTGCTTGATCATTCATCTCATGAGTAATAAAACATACATAGCATAATTATCTCATGAATTATAATGCATGTCTATGCTGTCCATAAATTAATATAACACCTTATATTAATTATACATGCAAACTATATAATATAACACTTTATATTATAAATGATGCATGGTAATGCTCAACCTAAGGTGGGATATCTAAAATAAAAGCATACATTATGCATGACAATAATTATACAACAATTGCATAATTTAAATAACAAAATTAGACCATTTTTGGCACCCTAAAATTAATTTTAATTAATATAATATAATTATATTAATTAAAATTAAATAAAATAAATATAATTAAATATAAAATATTTTTTATATATAATATATAATAAAAATACGTTTTTTCTGTCCATTGGATCCCTCTTGAAAAGCCTATGGTGTTGCAACGCTGATATTCGTCCGTTTCTGCCCGTTGGACCGCTTGGCAAAACGCTTCTGCCTTCAACATTGAGACGCTCGTGCTGGCATTGCAACGTCATTGCCTCATCGTCCAAGCGTTGAGACGCTGGGAGGAGCGTTGCAACACTCCGTCTCCTTGCAGCCTGAATTCCGCCTCATTGGCGTTGCAACGCTGATGAACAGCTTTGCAACGCTACACACAGAACAGTAAGCTCCTTTCGTATTTTTTTGCAGGTTTTTGCTCCGTTCTTCTTGGAACCCACTTTGCCTCGATCGACACGGACTTACAGACTCGATTTACATCATAGAATGCCCAAAACAATAGGCCCTTACATTGAACAATTCAACAAAATTATGTAAATCTATGTGCCAAAAATGAAAACATCTAATTTTGCAAATTGTTCATTCATCACATGAAAACAGTAAATCTCACCTTTGTTCTTGATAAATACAGAACAAAATCAAGAACACAATTGGTCTCTGATACCAATTGAAGGGATCAAATCCCGCAGCGGAAGCGATTGTGTATCGCGTGTTATTTATTTAGTTACATAGATTCCAATCAAGAACAAAACATATACGATTAAGCATGCTAGTTCTACATAGGACTGCAATAAAATTACCTTTGAAGATTACTTTTTTCACAAATTCCTCCTCAATAGATCACGATCTCAGCAACAACTCGAACTTTGTGAAGTTCCACCACCAGATCTTCTCCGTTATTCTCTAGGTGAGCGAGGAAGGTGGGTTCCTTTAGGATAAGGTGAGGTGATCTTATGGAATTGTGTTTGGAACTCTTTCCAACACAGTTTGAGAGAATACTAGGGTTTTGTCAAGATGCCTTAACCTTAAAATTGCATCTCATGCAACTACTTATAGGGAAGTAGGATGGAAATTACCATCCCATCCCTCCTACATTCTCTCATTAGTATATAGTTAATATGTGAATCTAATTCACATTAAAACTATATATTATATCAATCATATAACATATAATTGATATAACACCTCATATATGAACTTGAACACTTCAATTTCATTCCTAACTTTATACCCTCAATATTACCATGTTGAGCCAACGGAGGGACCTAATGGACTTACAGTTTATCAGCTTCAATGATGTGAGATTAACTGATCAAACTCTTTGATCCAGTTAATCAATATTCATTAACAACAAGTCACTCCACTATAGACTTGTAGTTGCACTCTCTTCACTGTAGATTATATTGTGTCCATTGATATAATCATTACCCATGAGTCGACCCTTCACAGGTTGTTCGTAATCACAATTGGGTCAAATTATTGTTTTACCCCTGTGATTACCTCTTTGTTTCTTAAGGACCATTGATTCTCTAATGAACAACAAGTCTATGGTCCTACCATAGACTCATACCCTCTTAAGTCATTTTAGAGGGTGGGGCCCCGTTGTTCAAGACCTGGACTAGGTTCTTAAGGGAACAACCTATCTAATTCCTTAGTGTAGGAATGAGTGAATTCCATCTTGCATAGTTAAGTCCCCCCACCACGCGTGCAGGTTACGTCCTCCGAGAAGGTAGGCTTATTGAGCCTGGCCATGTGCCACTCTCACCTATACTAGTCTAAGGGCAACCCCTATAAGCAGGAGTTCTTAACTTGCTCAGGATTCAGGTCGAGTCATTAATGACCATCTATAAATTATCAGTCTTATCCTGTTAACAACGTTATACTGGTTAGACTAATAATTTGAAGTCTCGTCTTGTATGAACTCTTCATACAGGATGCCTCCTCGCATGTCAACCACATGAATGAGTTGGGTTACCTCATTTGAACTAATTACAAAGTGGGTCGCATCCATGGTGTTACCATAATAAGGTTTTCAACATTTTACTCATACCATAGACCATTTAGGTTATACTCTTGAAGACAATCCAAATAGTGTTTACTACACTGATGTTCAAGATACATTATAAACTTGGAGCTTAGTTTATTGGATTTATAAAACAAGATTATAATTTTATCAAAATAAATAACTCTTTATTTATTTGATCAAAATTACATAAGTTTAGGGCATAAATCCCAACAATTCACAACTAGATCTTCTTCGTTGTTCTCTAGGTGAGGGAGGAAGGTGGGTTCCTTTAGGATGAGATAGGGGTGAGCAAAAAAAGACCGAAAACCGACACGACCGACACGACCGACCGAACCGAGGGCGGTCGGTCGGTTTTGTGAAGGAGTCGGTCGGGTCGGTTTTGCCCTTCACAAAACCGACCGAAAATTAAAAAAAAAAACTATATATATATATAATAATAATAATAAATTAATAATAATAATAATAATAATAATTAAAAAAATAAAAAACTAAAAAATTTTCTCAAAATAATTAAATAATAATTATAAATTATTAAATAATAATAAAATAATAATTATAAATATTTAATATTTAATTAAATAAAATTTTTATATATACATATATAAACCGACCAAACGATCGATCAATCGAACCGCAATGGGTCATTCATCGGTTTTGGTAAGGATTTAAAAAAAAAAAAAAAAATCGATCGAACCGACCGCCTTGGTTTGGTTTTCGGGTCGATTGTGGTCCGAAAACCGACCCCGACCGACCGATGCTCACCCCTAGGATGAGATGTGGAGGTTTGAGAGATGTTTTGTTTGGAACTCTTTCCAACACAAAAATGGAACTCTAGGGTTTTATGTCAAAAGCCTTAACCCAAAGTTGCATCTCATGCAACTATTTATAGGGAAATAGGATGGAAATTACCATCATATCCCTCCTTCATTCTCTCATTAGTATATAGTTAATATGTGAATCTAATTCACATTAATATATTATATCAATTATATCACATATAATTGATATAACACCTCATATATGAAATTTAACACTTCAATCTCATTCCTAACTTTATACCCTCAATATTACCATGTTAAGCCAACGGAGGGACCTAATGGACCTACAGTTCATGAGCTCCAATGATGTGAGATTAACTGATCAAACTCTTTGATCTAGTTAATCAATATTCATTAAATACAAGTCACTCCACTATAGACTTGTAGTTGCACTCTCCTCACTGTAGATTATATTGTATCCATTGATATAATCATTACCCATGAGTCAAGTCTTCACAGGTTGTTCGTAATCACAGTTTGGTCAAATTACCATTTTACCCCTGTGATTACCTCTTTGTGTCTTAAGCACCACTGATCCTATAATGAACAACAAGTCTATGGTTCTACCATAAACTCATACCCTCTTAAGCCAGTTTAGAGGGTAGGGCCTTGTTGTTCAAGACCTGGACTCAGTTCTTAAGGGAACAACCTATCTAATTCCTTAGTGTAGGAATGAGTGAATTCCATCTTGAATAGTTAAGTCTCCAGCTACCTACGAGGTTCTGTCCCTGAGAAGGTAGGCTTATTGAGTCGTCTATAGGCCACTCTCACCCATACTAGTCTAAGAACAAACCCCCATAAGTAAGAGTTCTTAACTTGCTCAGGATTCAGGTCGAGTCACTAATGACCATCTATAAATTATCAGTCTTATCCTGTTAACGACGTTATACTGGTCAGACTAATAATTTGCAGTCTGGTCTTGTATGAACTTTTCATACAGGATGCCCCCACTTGCATGTCATTCACATGAATGAGTTGGATTACCTCATTTGTACTAACTACAAAATGGGTCGCATCCATGGTGTTACCAGAATAAGGTTTCCAACCTTATTCTTATACCATAGACCATTTAGGTTATACTCTTGAACACAATCCAAATAGTGTCTACTACACTGATGTTCAAGATATATTATAACCTTGGACCTTAGTTTATTGGATTTATAAAGCGAGAATATAATTTTATCAAAACAAATTCATCTTTATTTATTTCATCAAAACTACATAAGTTTTAGGGCACAAATCCCAACACAAGTTTCAAGCACGAAAGTTCTTAAGGTGAGGAGGATGTAACGCCCGGTAATTTCATGAACCCAATTATTTTTCAATCCGAGCTTTTGTAGGAGAGAGACCAAGGTAATCCCATTTCCTTTCTTTCATTTTCCTTTAGGGTTTAGTTGATCTTAGAAAAATGAAATAAGTTAAGTAAAAAAAAAGAAAATAAAAAAAGAGGGATTTTCGTAGGGCAGCAGCGCCGACCCCCCTCTTCTTCTTCTTCTTCTTCTTCTTCCTTTTCTCCTTCTTCTTCTTCTTCTTCGACATAAGCACAACCGTCGATCGCCGCCGACGAGATCGCCTCGCTGCCTCCGTTTCCCCTCCGTCCCCTCTACCGACTGGCCGACACGGAGCCGCGTCTTCTTCTCTCTTCTTTGGGTTATGCCGCCACCTCAATCGTCGTCGGTTCCTCTAGCTTCTTCTCTCTTCCTGCAGCGCTGTCAACGTCTCCTTCGTCGCAGACTCGAGCCGTCGGAGCCATCTACAATAAGCGAACCGAAAGGAGACGAGTCGTTGTACGAATCGAGCAGGTCTGATTGGTTCACCTCGATTTCAAATGGTTCTTGCTACGTAGAAGTCGATTTTGAGTAGATCGGTCGACGGGCTATTCGAAGATGAACCCTACATGTTGCCAAGTGTCGTCGCTGCTTGCCGGCCACTCGCCGTCGTTCGTCGAAGTTGGTTCGATCCAACCGGCTTCGACTCCCCGAACTTGTTTTAGACTTCATTTGAGGTAAAATTGTTTAGTTACAACAAAATATTTCCATTAACGCTTAGGGAGCCTTGTTTTGATGAGATGTCTTGTTATAGGAAATACGTGGAACCAAAGATGTGTTTAGGAGTGCACACTCGATTCTTGGCCTATCTCGAACCTTCAAATATGAGGTAAGTAGTCATTTGGATTAAGCCCCTACAGTTCTTTTGATTGATTGTTGCGTGGTGAACCCGTGTATTTATGTTTTGAGATTGTGTTCATGGAGCATGGAATGGATGGTGCGATTGTGTTCATGTTGACAAAACTAGAGATGGTTAGAGGTTGTGACTAGTGTGTGTTAGGGGCTTGAATCTCTGTATTCAGTGGGGGCTTTGTGGTGGTCGGTTGTGATAACCTGAGTGATACGTATTAGGCTTCGGTCCCTTGAGCTTGCTCTGATACCATTTGTAACGCCCTAGGCCCAGGATCTCCTGTGACCTGGTTGCGTCACTATATCATCCATGACTGCTTATAAGATTGAAGACACTATCCCACAAACCAACACGGGGTCCTTTCAGCATGTTTTGTCCTCACTCATATTGTTGGGATGGATGTCCTAATCTCGTTTAGTTTGTAAATTTAACATTTGAAATTAATAAAAGTTATTTATTTCATCTTTTTGTGTCTCGCAAATTTTACAAACTTTGTCCAATAAACTAAGCTCCAGGGTCATTGAATTTATGAGAGAACTAGAACTTGAACGGTGTGTAGTGGACACATAGGGAGGATCACGTTCGAGTTAATCACCCGAACGGTCTACATTATATGGATAGGGTTGGAGACCTAATCCTGGATACGTTGTGGATGTGACTCGCTTTGTATTAGATACAAACGAGGTGATCTGACTTGTTCATGTGGTTGACATGCGAGTGGGGGCATTCTGTACAATGAGATTGTACAAGACCGGACCGTGAATTATTAGACCTACTAATGTAACACCGTTAACAGTAGTGTAAACCCGAGATCATTCTTTTCTTTCTTGAATTTCAAACCCGAGATCATTCTTTGAAATTCAAGAAAGAAAAGAAAAAAAAAGAAAACAAGAAAGAAAAGGTTAATATATTATGGTTGGTTTTGTTTTAAAAAGAAAAGAAAAGAAAAGAAAGGAAAAGGAAAAATAGGAAAAAGGAAAGTGAAAGGTGGGACCCCACCTATGTTTTTTTTTTTAAATAACTCATTTTCTTTCAATCTTCTTCTCATTTCAACAAAGAGGAGTTGAGGTTTTCATGGGAGAAGAAGAAAGGAAAAAGAAGAAGGTGAATTTCGTGAGTTAGAGTTGCAGAAGAAGGGAGGAGAACTTAAAGCTTGTTTGTATAGCAGCAAGGTGATCAACTCAACCATGTTCTGATTTTCTGATCATCTCGAGCTCCACAGGAAGAGGTAAGAGTTGAGCTTTGGTTTTCTCGAAATCTAATTCATTTTTTAACAAAGTTTGTGAAGGATGCTCGAGCCAATTCTGGCCTTAAGTTACTGTTTTGTGAAGAGGAAGGCAGAAGACAGAATTTGCTGTGAAATCCGAGAAGCCTCTGGTGGTTTGGTTGTTCTTATCTGTATAGTTGGAATCAGAAGCTCTAATAGGTATGGTTGGAAAGCTTATTAAATTTCCTACAACTTTTGTGAAGAAATCGTGAGTAGAAAATGACTAGAAGATGTTTTAAATTTCAGGTTAAGTTTGTTGTGCAAAAGGAAATTGAATCTGGAAACAGCAGCAGGTTGTTTTTAGGGAAGAAGCTATCGAGGTAGTTTTGAACAAATCCATTGGGAATCTCAATTTCATTTCTTCATATGATTTTTATAGGGTTCAAAAAGGAAGAGTTTTGTATAGAGTACACCATTTTTGGATAAGTAATGAAGAAGTTATGACTGTTTGAATACAGGGTATAAAATCTGTGAAATGCTGGAAAATTGGATGGTGTGGTTTTTGTAATTTTAAGGTTAAAAATCATGAGCTCGAGGTTCTAATACATGGATTTGGTTTGTTTGACAGGCCAAGAGGAGATAGGTCGAGTGTACGGGCCAAGGTTCTAGTTTAACACTGTGAGTGACAAAACGAACTTCGAAAATGAACTATATGCTTGTATTATGCTCATGAAAATGCAAGGTTTTGCTAAAACGAAATGGTTTCAATGCTTACTGTTTTCCTTAGAACACATGTTTATGAGTATTCATATTTTCTAAGAAATGATTTCAAGTGCTCGTTGTGAGCCTAAATGTCTTGATAAAATTTATACGTGAGCATATATTCTTAATTGTTGAAATTTATGAAAATGTTATGGTTTCGAGCAAGTATGTACTAGCAAGTATGATTTAAAGATTTCCAGTTTTTATGAACAAGCTGAGTAAGCTTGAGTTTTACGAAAGAAAAGATAAGCAAGCATGTTCAAATATTTTTTTTATGTGTTTTTCTGAGACTTGAATGAGTAAATGACTGAGACATTGAGCACGAGGCTATATAGTACCGTGTGCACACAGGTCATTTTCTGTTGTCGACGTTGAGTGTACTCCGTGACAACAATGTTGTCGTGAGTGTTGGGCGGGCCCCACTACGACAAAGACGATGGGAGTGCTGTGCGGGCCCCACTACATCGTAGAGTAAACGTTGGTTGTACTGGGCGTGCCCTATACAACGTGGATTGTGACATGCTTGAAAAGGATTTATATCATTCATATGCCTTATGAGATTTTAACGACATACTTGCTGGTTTTTCTGAAAAGTTATTATGATTACACGGTTACTAATAACGTTTTATTACAGATGCATATGCTCATAGATGGTCAGGTGATATGATTTACGAGTTAATAGTTTTTTTTAAACGCAGTCACTCACTGAGCTTCATAGCTCATTCTTTCAGTGTTTTCTCACTTTTCGTCGTAAAAATCGAGCTCCCAAAGGCTCGATATCCCGCCATAGTCACTGGAAGCTCCACGAGTTTGATATTCTCATGACGTGGTTGGAGTTGTTTAGCAAGTCTATATGTATTGTAGGAGGACTATGTTGTTATGTTTGTGTGTACATTCTAGGTTGTGGCTGTGTAAACCATGGTTGGGTATGTTTTTCGTTGCGATGCCCTTACCTGTTCTAGTCTCAAGAGAGACTTAAGAAGAGACTTATGTTTAAAGTGTTCCATATGCAAGTATAGTATGTTTATCAGGTATAACAGGGTCAATAGGTATTGTTAAGAGGTAAACAATGTATGTTGGCTTCACGGCGTCTTTCGGGTTAAGTAGTGAGTAGTTCGGGAGAGGGTGTGACAAGTAAGGGGCTAATAACTTCGTAGATGACCATTAGTGGCTCGACCTGAATCCTGAGCGTGTTACGACCTCCTGTCTGCGGGGGTTTGTCCTTTAACTAGTACGGGTGAGGGTGGTCACAGTTACTCGCCCAATATGCCTATGTTCTCAGGGACAGGACCAAGTAGGGAGCTGAGAACTTAACTACGCGAGATAGAATTCACTCGTTTCCGCCTTTAGGGAAACTAGAGGGGTTGTTCCCTTAAGTGTTGTCTTCAGGGCTTGGACAACGGGCGCCCACCCTCTCACTGGCACGAGAGGGGGGTTGTGTATGGTTGGACCATTACAACGTTGTTGTTCATTAGAGGAGCAGTGGGGACTTAAGGAGCAAGAAGTAGACACAACGATAAAAACGGTAATTTGACCCAGCAGTGTCTACGAATAACCTGTGAAGGGTCGACTCATGGGCAGTGGTTATATCAGTGGACACATCTTGTCTTACACTGACGGGAGTGCAGCTATGGGCTTTAGTGAAGTGTTACCGTAGCTAATTTATGTTGATTAATTGGGTCAAAGAGTTTGACAGGTTAGTCTCGGATCATTGGAGCTCGTCACTGTAGCTCCATAAGGTCCCTCGGTTGGCTCAAACTGGATTAATAGAAGGTTTACATTTTTTTTTTGTGAATTTGAAGTGTTCAAGTTCACTAAAGGGTAATTATGTCATTTATCTGAGATATGAATGATATATTATATAGTTTAATGTGAATGAGATTCATAATAAACTACAAGTTAGCCTAATTGTTGAATTAGGGCTAACTTGGAGAAGTTAGATTGAGAGAAATTAAATTGAATATGATTCAATTTAAAAATCCACAATAATACAAATGTGATTTGTAAAATGAGATATGAGATATCTTATTATATGTGGTTATGCAAATATGATTTGCATAGCCTATGGTTGTAGTAAAATGGTAAATAGGTGGAGATTTCAACTTCACCTATCACCATTATTTAAACCCCTTTGCAAGAAGGGGTGGTAAGGCTAATTGCTCATTTTTTTTGGATTTTCTCTCCAAAAGCAATTATCATTCTCTCTCAAACTCCCCTCCCTTTACCAAATAGAGAATCCCACGATTCTCCTTCTACCAAAAGTAGAACAAACGAGTAATCGAGTGGAAGTGTCCGTTCGTTGGGATTGTTCGAGGGTTTCGAAATCGTTGAGAAGAACACGAAGAGTTCGTGATCGGAGGAAGGAATCTTGAAGACGTTATTCAACAAGTAAGTGGTTCTAACTTACTGTTTTTCCTTCTTTAATTGCATGTTTAGCCTAATACTATTAGATAGTTTGATTTTAAGAAAACGAATTGCATAACGATACCACGAGGATTCGATCGTCTTCCGCTGCGCGGGGATTTTCATTCCCTTCACACATGCTCCCTAGGAAAATTCTCAGGAGGTCACCCAACATAGGATTGCTCCAAGCCAAACACGCTTAACTGTGTAGTTCCTATGATTGAGCCACCAAAAAGGAAGGATCCCGTGTTGGTTTGTGGGGATAGTGTCTTCAATCATACAAGCAGTCATGATGATATAGTGACGCAGCCAGGTCACAGGAGATCCTGCGCCTGGGGCGCTACACAAAGCTCAAAATCGTTGACATCACGTCGAGAACGAGTCGTGGCACGTGATCTTAGTCTAATCTCTATTTCTTTGCTTTTCTTTTGAATTTATGAGTTTTCTAATGAACTTAATTATTATTTATCTTTGTATTCAGATAAGTGATGGTGGTGTATTTGGATCTTTATTCATCTTGTAATTGAATTCCTATTTTTATGTTTTTTGTGCATCTTTTTATCATTGTCTAAACCATTAGCCATATAGCTCAAGAGAGTAAATTTATCCTTAGAACATAGTGTTATTTCTTCCATTTAGTTTTATGCTAACTTTGCTATTATTTTGTGTGATTTCATGTATTTTTATATTGATTTCTCATTAATCGAGTAATTAGAGAAAATTTGAGTAATTGAACCAGAACCAAAAAGGTATGTGATATATGGAAAAATTTACCAACTTAAGGCTATATTTGAGGATTTAAGAGTTGAAGAAGAAAGACAAAGCATGAGGACTTGAAGGCATAGTGTTGCAACGCCATTTGAAAACCCTTTCAACGGATTGAAAATCTGTAGATATAGCGTTGCAATGCTATGCAAAATGGTTTTTTCTTTTTTATAAATATTTGAGGACATTGATCGACACTTCTCAGGTGCGTCAAATAAAATTTGTAGATTGACCGACTAAGATTTGCAGCCTAGTAGCCAAGTTGATCCACAAGAAGGCAAACGTGATTATTTACCTAATTATTTAAACTATCCGATTAATCCGAACGCGGGGAGAGGTGGTTGTTGGTTTTTGGAATGAGAAAATTAAATGGAAAAATTTAAGTTTTACCTACATAAATTTTTAGATTTCATAATTTATACTATAAAATTCAATAGCTTAGCCTCATTTGATAACCATTTGGTTTTTTATTTTTAAAAATTGTACTTGTTTTCTCACCATTTCTCTACAATGATTTTTATCTTTCCCTACCATAGTTTACATCTTTATTAAGAAAACACTTGAATTCTTAATTCTTAGCTAAATTTCAAAAACAAAAACAAGTTTTTGGAAACTTTTTTTTTTATTTTCAAATTTGTGTTTGGATTTATAGAGCTTTCCCTGATAGGTGAGCTTGGACTTTAATGGTTTTGTAGACCCAACCATTGGACTTTGGCTTTAATGCTTTTTTGGACAAGTTTCAATTTGTAATTGGTTCCAAATTTATTTATTTATAATTTTGTCATTAATTCAGTGTGGCAATTGGGGATTGCTCAAAATTTCCGCCATTTTTTTTAGTTCAAGTATGGTTTTAGAATAACAAAAAAAATTTTAATTTCAACTATAATAAACTCAAAATAATAATTTTATAATAATTTATATATTGAGTATCACCGTAAAAATAAGTGAAATCATATGCCCAATCTCATCATTATAGCTAAATCATAACAATTTCATATGAATTTGTTGGGATGTATGTCCTCATCTCATGTAGTTTGTAATATTCCAAGTTGTAAATAAATAAGAGTTATTTATTTGAACTTTGTGTCTCGCATATTTCATAAATTTAATCCAATAAACTAAGCTCCAGGGTCATTGTATTAATGAGAGAACTAGAACTTGAACGGTGTGTAGTGGACACACAGGGAGGATCACGTTCGAGTTAATGACCCGAACAATCTACAGTATATGGATATGATTGGAGACCTAATCCTCGGATACACTGTGGATGCGACCGCTTTGTATTAGATACAAACGAGGCGATCCGACTCGTTCATGTGGTTGACATGCGAGTGGGGGCATCCTGTGCAATGAGATTGTACATGACCGGACCGTGAATTATTAGAGTTACTGATGTAACACCGTTAACAGTATTGGGCTAATAATTTCGTAGATGACCATTAGTGACTCAACCTTAATCCTGAGCGTGTTACGAACTCCTGTCTAAGTGAGTTTGTCCTTTGACTAGTACGGGTGAGGGTGGCCACTGTTGCTCGCCCAACATGCCTATCTTCTCAAGGACAGGACCACGTGAGGAGCTGGGAACTTGACTACGCAAGAAGGAATTCACTCGTTCCCGACTTATGGAAACTAGAGGGGGTGTTCCCTTAAGTGTTGTCTTCAGGGCTTGAACAACGGGGCCCCACCCTCTTACTGGCATGAGAAGGTTGTTGTTTATGGTTGGACCATGCAACGTAGTTGTTCATTAGAAGAGCAGTGGACTTAAGGAGCAAAAGGTAGACACAGGGGTAAAACGGTAATTTGACCCAGTAGTGTCTACGAACAACCCGTGAAGGGTCGACTCATAGGTATTGATTATATCGATGGACACAACTTGTCCTACAGTGATGAGAGTAGAGCTACGGCCTTTAGTGGAGTGTTACCGTAGCTAATGAATGTTGAATAACTGGGTCAAATAGTTTGACAGGTTAGTCTCGGATCATTGGAGCTCGTCACGTGTAGGTCCATTAGGTCCCTCGGTTGGGTCAAATTGGACAAATTGAGGGTTTACAGTTTGGTGTGAATTTGAAGTGTTCAAATTCATTATTTGGGTATTTATGTCATTTATATGAGACATAATAAACTATAAGATAGCCTAATTCATTAATTAGTGCTAAATGGAGAAATTCAATTAAGAGAAATTAAATTGAATGTGATTCAATTTAAAAATCCACAATTATGCAAATGAGATTTGTATAATAAGGTATGAGATACCTTATATTATATGATATGCAAATATGATTTGTATATCATATAGTTGTGGTAATATTGTGATTTGGTGGAGATTTTACTCCATCACACAATGGTATTTAAAAGCTTTGCAAGAAGCCTTTGGTGAAACCCTTGTCATTTTTTGGATTTTGATATAAAGAGAGCAAGCGTTCTCTCTCAATTCTCACCCAAAAGCCAAAGGGTGTCCCACCTACTCTCCCTCAACCTCCCGAGAATAATCGAGAAGACCCTTTGGAGGTGTCTTGCTATTCGAATCGAGGATCGTGTTCGAGGAGATCATTTGTTCGAGAGGGATCGAGATCGTGATCAAGAAGTAGAAAACGTTGAAAAAGAGTTCTTCAAGAGGTTAGTATCTATTACTAATTGTTTTCTCTTCTTATTTGCATGTTTAACCTAGAATTAAAGTAGTTTAGTTCGATTTTAAGATAAGAATTACACAACGGATCAACGATGTTTCACAACGTCTTCCGCTGCGGGAATTTCAAATCTCTTCACAGAAGTCGCTCTCGAACCAGTGAGAGGGTCGGGAATTTCAAAATTAGGAAGCCTTCATTGGGCATGTTTTATGGTGTTGCCAAGTAACTTTTAGTGGTATTTTGCCTACAAGACTGACCCACATAGGAGCCATAGTTTGGAAGAGGTCTAGCATAGTTAGGGTGTTACCAACTAACCTCCAGTGGTGCTTGACCTTATTCAACTGAGTCACATAGTATAATAGTTTGTATTTAAACACATTTTCTATAGAGGTACTGTGGTGTGAGTGCCTAGCTCTACCAGATGGACGCCAGCTAGCCTTTAGAGAACTTGGCCTTTCGATCGACACCCATAGTACCATACTTGGTTACGATGGAGATAAGTTTATTGTTCAACGAGTTAGAATATTATGAGCGTTCAGCTTGGCAAGGCTATGGAATTAGCAATGGACCTTGTTAGGATCTTAGACCAAATTCCTAGTTCATGTTTTCTATTATAAATTATTTCATTTATCCATTTTAATTTTTTGATTCATTAATTCTTTTTGGCTTTCCACCAAATTCTTTAATTGGAATCCCTAGTTCAAAATATTTTGATGTTGTCTTTTATTTACACTCTTTAATAAAGTTTTTATTGAACTTTTATGAGTTTCAAAAGAATATTAAAAGAAGTGTAGAATTAAAATTAGTTATTTTGCCCTAAAAATCTTGGGTTTAGAAAACTAAATCTAAAAGAGCAAACAAAACAAACATAAAATATATTGTGAAAATTTGAATGTATTGTTATTATGAGTATCATTTCATTAATCTAAATACATGTCATCTGCAACGAAGTGGTTGCACAAAAATCAGAATTACATATTACCAAATTCTTAAAAAAAAAAAAAAAAAAATTAATAAATGTTCATTCTTCTAATTTGGCCCTACACAAAGGACACGAATTTCTCATCTGAAGCCAAGTGAGAATACATGATTTATGATACACGTGACCACAGGGGATTCTTGTCACCTCCTTTTCAGCGTTAAGTTCATCGCAACAAACACTGCAATCATCTCCCACTTCTTCGAGTCCAAACCCATCGAATTTCTGGTTCTTCAGTCTCTCAATGGCCGACGCGGGCGCCCCATTCGTCACTGCCGGAGAATCTTCTGGGTCCAGGTCCACCCATAGATTTTGAATGAAATCGATAGCGACGTTGATGTGGAAGTTCCGATCGAGGTTTCCGGCAGCCAAGTGGTGGGCGAAGAAGGCGATCTTCTCAAAGATTGCATCAGAAACGGCGATGGGGAGGTTAAAGGAAGTTAGAAAATGAATGACGTAGAAGTGGGAGAGAAACGGTGGGTCTTCAAGGTCGCGCAGAGACAAAGGAAACAGAGCAGTAGCGATTGGAGTTGAGGACTTCTTTGGAGAATTTGGTGAGAAGATCGTGAGATTAGATGGCTCGAATGCCCCAATCGGAGTTCCAGAAATTGCATCGGTTGCTCGTCGAAAGCCACACTGCCGTTGCCGTATCCGCGGATGGAATATCGAAAGGACAGAGAGTTGTCGAACTGGAAAGACATGGCGAAAACAGAGCAACGGCTAGAATGATTAGAATGGGGCAATGGTAGTAACGGGAGCGGGGTCTGAGTCTGAGTCTGATTTATAGGAAGGGAAGAATTAGAAAGAAAGGGGATTTGAATTTTAAAATGTTTATGGCCGTTGGGGTCTGATTTACAGACCGTCGAAGCCCTCGTCGGAAGCCCATATCCACCAACGGTTCTTTTTTTTTTTTTGGTTTCCGATACGGCGTCGCATAGACATATTTTGTAGTTCAATTTCAATAGAATGAGGCTGCCGGAAAATCGATAAACATGGGCTGGGCTTGGTTTAGGTAAGTAAGAGAGAGATTAAAAACAGAGCAATAATACTTTCAAATTGTTTTTTTAGTTCTGTTTCTAATTAATTCAATTTAAACCTTATTTTTGTTCAGATGTCGGTCCGCTTACGGAAAATAGAGATGAGGATGCAAATGGGAGGGGTTGTACAGAGTCTGGCTTCTTCTATGAGGTACTTATATTGTCCTCTATCCTTATTTTGTTACATTTGATGTTATTGCTACTCATCTCTTCTTTGAAATGGATGTTCTAAAAAACTCAAACTCATTCTACAATCTTTGAAATGGAGAATCTAACTTTACTATTATAAAGTTGTAGTTATGCATTCAATGTAACTTTCTTCACTAAAATAGTTGGTCACTAAGATCTGGAAGATGATTTGATTCACGATCTTGGAGTGTTCTTATTTGGAAATAATGGATTCGATGTCGTTTGACACTCCTAGTAAACAAAATTGCACGTAGGAAAATATGTAACCAAGTCGAGATAGCAACCAACCGACCCTGTGTATGTAGCATAAATATGTGATCAATGGATGTATGTTTAAATGAATAGATGTATTATAGGTTGGAAGAACAATTTGGATTGATTACTAACACTTTGTTTCAATATTAGCAATTTGATTTGCTTTCTAATGAAATCATAAAGTTACATCTTTGCCCTTGAATCAAACACTAGAGAATTACATCTTTGTAAAATTGTTATGATTGAATCTACTTGATTCTTATGACCTTGTCTATATCTTCTTCAAAATTCGATATCAAAGCAGAGAGAGAGATGGGCGAGAACTTAACCCTTAGGTCAAAGTGATGGAGATTCTTGTTTGGCTGCAAGGGAGTGGAGTATGTTGGAACAAATGGAATTCGATTCAATTGATGAATCTCGAAGTTGTTTAGCGTTCTTGTCTCCACCCCCTATTAACCTTTTCAATAAAGGCTTCCACTCTTCTTCCGAAATCCTCCTTGTCCTCGTCTTCATCCTCATGATCATCATCACTCTCTTCAACATTATTATCATCGCAATTGAAACTCATGCATCCATCTGGTTCATTTAGGGTTTCATTAGTTGAACATTGTGACATTTTTGTGAAGCATGAAGTTTTGTTGTGTATTTGTGTTGTTGTGAATGACAATTGAAAGTGGGACATCAAAATCATCATCCTTTTGCTGATGAAAATTGGAGAAGAGAATGATGAGTATGAAGAAATTGAAGAAGCAAAAGATGAACAAAGTGTTAGAAACTGCCTCAGCAAAAAGTTTCAAAATGAAAGAATCAACCCATGGTTGCTTGGGTTGTAGTGGAAATTTTGTTATTTGAACTGTTGAGAGAATTGAAGCAAGTGAGAGAGAATGATGAATGGGAAGTGTGAGTTTTTTTTTTTTTTGAGGTATTTAAAGGGTTTGGTAATTAATATGAGAAGTGTATTAAGGAAGCTTTTTGTTGTGGAATTTGCAAAAAAAAAAATTTGTTGGGGATTTGCAAAATTTTTTAGTAATTACATAATATTTAATTTGGCACAGTGTGTTAATAATATGCATTTTAAATTTTATATGCAGAGGATATTAAATGGTAGGAGAAAACATAACCAAAGGAGTACCATATACATATGTATGGATCAATTTAACGAGTTATTTATATGCACAAAAATCATAAGATTCTCTTATCCTTTCAATAATCGTTCTCTCTTATGAAATGATATGCGATGCATAGTTGTGCTTATGAGATAAATTGTTACAAACTGGTACTGACGGAAAGTTGAATGTGCCTCGCGTATCACTAGTTTAAAATTCTAGTGATTTACAATCATTTTGAATGGAAAATGGTAACAGTGATAGAATAAGGCTCATCTAGCCAGGAAATAAGCCAAGGGGGAAATGAGCTTAGGGAATCACTCCTATCCCAAAGTAATAACAAAAATGGATCCTTAGTTCAAATGAAACATTTTCATCCGGTGAAAGATGTTGAGTATGTCTGTGCCTTAGAATGTTGTTAATTGTTTGAATGATTAGAATGCTTGAACCAAAATATTTAATAAAGTAATACAATGTGGGGTTTGTAGTGTGAAACAAAAAATAAGACGGTTCATGTTTTTGTTTTCTATTTTTTTAAGAGACATACTTGCTTGATAAACCATCCTCTTGTTCGTTGTTTGTTCTCAACATGAAGGATCTTGTATGTTGTATTCCAATTAACGTTATAGCAGTTTAGGTGCAAGAATTTTTGTAAATTATTCATGTTCAAGAATTCTCTCTATCTGAATAATAACATTTTAGTTGAATTTATTCACTGCCTTGGAGTGTTCTTATTTGGAAATAATGGATTCGATGTCGTTTGGCACTCCTAGTACACAAAATTGCACGTAGGAAAATATGTAACCAAGTCGAGATAGCAACCAACCGACCCTGTGTATGCAGCATAAATATCTGATCAATGGATGTATATTTAAATGAATAGATGTATTATAGGTTGGAAGAACAATTTGGATTGATTACTAACATTTTGTTTCAATATTAGCAATTTGATTTGCTTTCTAATGAAATCATAAAGTTACATCTTTGCGTCCTTGAATCAAACACTAGAGAATTACATCTTTATAAAATTGTAATGATTGAATCTACTTGATTCTTATGACCTTGTGTATATCTTCTTCAAAATTCTGATATCAAAACAGAGAGAGATGAGCAGAACTTAACCCTTAGGTAAAAGTGATGGAGATTCTTGTTTGGCTACAAGGGAGTGGAGTATGTTGGAACAAATGGAATTCAATTCAATTGATGAATCTCGAAGTTGTTTAGCGTTCTTGTCTCCACCCCTATTAACCTTTTCAATAAAGGCTTCCACTCTTCTTCTGAAATCCTCCTTGTCCTCGTCTTCATCCTCACGATCATCATCACTCTCTTCAACATTATTATCACTGCAATTGAAACTCATGCATCTGTCTGGTTCATTTAGGGTTTATGTTAGTTGAACAGTAACATTTTTGTGAAGCATGAAGTTTTGTTGTGTATTTGTGTTGTTGTGAATGACAATTGAAAGTGGGACATCAAAATCATCATCATTTTGTTGATGAAAATTGGAGAAGAGAATGATGAGTATGGAGAAATTGAAGGAGCAAAAGATTAACAAAGTGTTAGAAACTGCCTCGGCAACAAGTTTCAAAATGAAAGAATCAACCCATGGTTGCAGAATTGAAGCAAGAGAGAGAGAATGATGAATGGGAAGTGTGAGTATTTTTTTTTTTTTTGAGGTATTTAAAGGGTTTGGTAATTAATATGAGAAGTGTATTAAGGAAGCTTTTTGTTGTGGAATTTGCAAAAAAAAATTTGTTGGGGATTTGGAAATTTTTTTAGTAATTACATAATATTTAATATGGCACATAGGTTAGAGTAAATTTAATTATATCAACATACTTTGACAAAAACAAATATAAGCTATTAAGAACTTAAATGCAGAGCGAAGAAACCCCATTTTAATGGGTGGCAAAATTAATTGTCATATTTGCAAATATGTCACACAAAAAACAATGTAAAAAAAAAAGGTGTCATGCAAATAAACAAATTTTCAAATACATCAATTTTTTTAAATTTTCAGGCATGTCATTGATATATCACTTTGATAGTCTACCAGTGATAAACCTCTGTCACTAATAAACCATTTTTATATTCGATCAATGATTGACCTTTATTATCGATAGACCATTTTTATGTCCATCATTGGTAAACCATTTCTACATCTATAACTGATAGATGTTTATCACTAATCGACAATTTTATGTCTATTGCTGATAAACAATTTTATGACTATTGTCAATAGACCGTTAATATGTCCATCAGTGATAGCTTTTATTATTGATTTTTTATGTCTATTAGCAATTATTTCTACGTATTTTGTTGACTATTTTTATGTCTATCACTAATAGAACATTTTGATCTTTATTATTGATAGACCATTTTTACGTCGTCTATCAATGATAAATGTTTATCATTGATATACATCTAACACTAATGGATATTAAAAAAAAAGGGTACATTAGTGATACGTTGCTTTAAGTAATTTATTGTTCTAAAAGTTAAAAAAAGGTTAGGGATATATTGCTATTAGTGATTTATTGCTAGTAGTAATATATTGTTGGCATTGCCTAGCCCTATGAATAATGTTTTCGTTTAGGATTGCTTAGCTTTTAAAATAATTGTTGGCAGCTATGCCTTTAAGAAATCAGTATCATATGAAGCAGATAAGTGTTTGATAAATTTCAATTTCAAACCTGAAAAAGTAGGTTATAGTATTTGGTAAATTCTGAAGGGATTTGGAATTCCCGCAGCGGAAGATGTTGTGAAACGTCGTTGATCCGTTGTGTAATTCTTATCTTAAAATCAAACTAAACTACTTTAATTCTAAAACGTGATTGGATTAGCTAAAACGTAATTGGATTAGCTAAAATCGAACTAAACTACTTTGATCCGTTGTGTAATTTCACAACGCGCTCCAACGGTCAGAAACGGACAAATTGTAGCGTTGCAACGCCGAAGGCGTTTTAGGAGGTTTCCGAACGGGCGAAAAACGTTTATTTTATGATATATTAAATATAAAAATGTTTTATATTTAATTATATTTAATTATATTTAATTTTCTTAATTTTAATTAATATAATGAGATGAATGTGTTATGTATGTTTTATTATTCATGTGATGAATGATCAAGCACAATAACATGGAATTGCATGTCACCTAAGGTTAAATTCATTAGTTTTAAAATGTTTAGAACATGAAATTAATAGACCTTAGGTTATCTAGTTCTAATTAGATTACAATTAGGAACCATGTAATTTATAAACAATGATTAAAAAGAGGAACTTTGTCTAAGGAAGGTTCTGTCTAGGTTGGGGTATTTAAGCTGACGGAAACGGAACACCCGTACCTGAGAACTGACTTGGGAGTGAATTTTGATCAGAGGGTTTATAAATTATAGTAGCGTCAGCGGGTTTATTAAGGGGTTAATAAACTAGAAATCCTAGGTTTAATATAAAGAGTTATATTAGCAAACTTAGGATAAAATCAATATAAGAGTTATATTGATTATCAATATAAGAGTTATATTTATAAGTTTAGGTAAAACCATTAGTCGGGTTTAGCCTAAGTAAATTTCCTATAAAGTTAAAGTATCCAGTGGGAGGAAAAGTGTATATGATACATATTTTTCCACCTAAATTTCTCCGGGAAGTTCACACCGTGAGACTCATACTTGGCCTCGTGGCGCAAATGGGAGTATCCCCCTCCGGATGGTGTTTGTATGAGTCAATATGAAGGTGAATGGAGAGGGTATTTATAGTGAGTGAGAGCAGGTTTAGTTAAAACATAACCTATGGTCTCTTCTGTTAGTTCACATCGTAAGATCACTATGGTCAACCTGCTAGTTTGGCCTGGACCAGACAATCCCTTCGGAGGGCTTGATCATAGGAGATCGAACACAGTGGACACCCGAAAGGGATAAAGATTTTCTTAGTTTATTTTTCAACCTAGTCCTCCCTTCGACAGATTCTGTTGGATGGAGACTCTAGGGTCTAAAGACAGAGGGTTATACTCACAAGGTACATAAGAAGTGTATGTATCCTTACCAAATAATTGTAACTAAAGCCTATAGGAATAAGAGTTATTTTGGCATTAGGTTTTGGTCAAGAATGTCTTGATCCGAAGGAGGAGTGTTTTTTATTACCCATAGGTGTCATACATTCTAAACTTTTGGAGTATCATTGCAAATTATTAATGACTTAGGAATCATTAGATAATTACCTAAAACGTGATTGGATTAGACAGTTTTCTAGCGAGAAACTTATACAAGTTTTATTTGTAAATTTCAGCAAAATGTTTAGCTCAATTATTTTCTTACTAGGTGTGGAAAAATTAACCGGAGAGAACATAATGACTTGGAAGAATAGACTCAACATAATCTTAGTTTCGCATGATCTTAAGTTTGTTCTCAATGAAGAGTGTCCTCAATTCTCTGCTCAAAATGCACCTCAAGTTGTTAAGGATGCGTGTGACCGCTGGATCAATCCCAATGAAAAGGCAAAAGCCTGTATCCTGGCTAGCATACCTGATGTTTTAGCCAGGAAGCTGGAGGGCAAGGTCTCAGCTCGTGAGATCATGAATTTTATGCTAAATTTGTCTAGACAACCGTCCAAACAAATTCGGCATGAAGCCCTAAAGTACGTTTACAACGCACACATGGAGGAGGGAACGTCAGTAAGAGAACATGTTCTCAATCTGATGGCTCACTTCAACATAGCGAAAATGAACGGAGCGGTCATAAACGAGAAAAGTCAGGTATCGTTCATTCTAGAATCTCTTCCGAAGAGTTTTCTGCAATTCCGCAGCAATGCAACGATGAACAACATAGAGTATGATATGACTTCCCTGCTAAATGAGTTGCAGACTTACCAATCTCTTATGGATGATAAGGGACAACAGAATGGAGAGGCAAATCTGTTTGCTCATTTCAAAAGTTGTCAGAAAGGTTCATCCTCTTGAACTATGTACTGCAGTTATTCTTTTGAACTTAAGAAGATACATAGGAAATAGAAAAGGAGCAAATAAAGAGCAATTGTCTAGGAAGAAAATGTTGTTATTTGATAACATGTATGTAGTTTCAGGGTTTATTAGAAACCTTATTTCTATTTCTTGCCTTAGTGATCAATGTACTTCAATTTCTTTTCAATTAAATAAAGTGTTTATTTCTTTAGAAAAGTATTGAACTATGTTGCTCTTCTTGAGAATTATTTGCAATGGTTTAATTCAGTTATAATAGTTTTAAACACTGAATTATTCAAAATAGCAAGTACACGAACTGATGTCTCCTAAAGAAAATGCTCATCTTTGGCATCTTAGAATGAGTCACATTAACCTCAATAGGATTGAGAGATTGGTAAAGAATGGACTTCTAAATGAGTTAGAAGAAAATACTTTACGTGTATGAGAATCCTGCCTATAAGTCAAAATGACTAAAAGACCTTTTAGTGGAAAAGGTTATAGAGCCAAAGAACCTCTTGAGCTTATTCATTCAGACCTTTGTGGTCCGATGAATGTTAAAGCCAGAGGAGGTTATGAATATTTCATCTTTTTCATTGATGATTATTCCAGATTTGGGCATATTTACCTAATGCATCATAAGTCTGAAGCATTTGAAAAGTTCAAGAAATTCATGACTGCAGTTGAAAATCAATTAGATAAAATAATTAAAACACTTCAATCAGATCGAGGTGGAGAGTACATGGATTTAAAATTTCAGAACTATATGATAGAACATGGAATTGCATCCCAACTCTCAACACCCGGTAAACCTCAACAAAATGGTGTATCGGAAAGGAGAAATAGAACCTTGTTTGACATGGTTTGATCAATGATGAGTTATGCTCATCTCCCTGATTCCTTTTGGGGTTACGCAGTAGAGATTGCGGGATACATTTTGAACAATATGCCATTAAAGAGTGTTTCTGAAACACCTTTTGAACTCTGGAAATGACGTAAAGGTAGTTTATGTCATTTCAGAATTTGGGGTTGTTCAACACATGTGCTTGTGACAAATCCAAGGAAGTTGGATTCATGTTCAAAATTGTGCCTATTCGTAGGCTACCCAAAAGAGACAAGAGGTGGATTATTCTATGATCCTAAGGAGGATAAGGTACTTGTGTCGACAAATGACACTTTCTTAGAGGAGGACCACATCAGGGACCACCCACCAAGGAGTAAAGTTGTGTTAAGTGAGTTAGACGGAACAATAGCAAAGGTTGCTAATAAAGCTAGTACGTCAAACAAAATTTGTTGATACTAACTTGTCTAGTCATGAGAGTCCATTCAAGAGTTGAGTATGCCTCGACGTAGTGAGAGGGTTATAACATAACTTGACCGTTACATGGGTTTATCTGAAACACAAGTTGTTATACCAGATGACGACTGTGAGGATCCATCGACTTATAATCAAGCGATGGTTGACAAAGACAAAGACAAATGGGTCATAGCCATGGACCAAGAAATGGAGTCTATGCACTTCAATTCTGTTTAGGATCTTGTAGATAAACCTGATGGGGTAAAATCTATAGGTTGTAAGTGGATCTACAAGAGAAAGCGTGGTGTAGATGGAAAGGCGCAAACCTTTAAAGCTAGACTAGTAGCAAAGGGTTATACCCAGGTTGAAGGGGTTGACTATGAGGAAACCTTTTCGCCTGTTGCTATGGTAAAGTTTATCCGTATTCTACTTGCCATTGCCGCATATTATGACTATGAGGTATGGAAAATGGATGTCAAGACAACATTCTTGAATGGAAATCTTGACGAGAACATCTACATGGACCAACCCAAAGGGTTCGTTGAACCAGGACAAGAGCAAAAGGTTTGCAGGCTTAAAAGGTCAATCTATGGACTAAAACAAGCCTAGGTCCTGAAATATAAGATTTGATGAGGCAATCAAATCTTTTGGTTTTGATCAGAATGATATGAACCTTGTGTCTGCAAGAAAATCATCAATAGTTCTGTCGCATTCCTAGTTCTATATGTGATGATATCCTACTCATTGGGAATGATGTAGCTTATCTTACTGACATTAAAAATTGGCTAGCAACGCAATTCCAAATGAAAGATTTGGGTGAAGCGTAGTTTGTTCTTGGGATCCAGATTGTCCGGAACCGCAAGAATAAAACACTAGCCTTGTCTCAGACGTCTTACATCGACAAAGTGTTGTTGAGGTTTAAGATGCAAGAATCCAAAAAGGGTTTGTTGCCTTTTAGATATGAATTTCATTTGTCTAAGGAACAGTGTCCTAAGACACCTCAAGGAGTTGATGACATGAAACAGATTCCTTATGCATCAGCTGTTGGGAGCCTGATGTACAACATGTTGTGTACTAGCCAAACATCTGTTTTGCAGTTGGAATGGTCAGTAGGTATCAATCCAATCCAGGACCTGAACACTGGACAACGGTTAAAACAACTCTGAAATATCTTCGGAGAATAAGGAACTACGTGCTTGTGTATGGGGCTAAGAATTTTATCCTTACAGGATACACAGATTATGACTTTCAGACTGATAAAGATTCTCGAAAATCTAGATCAGGGTCTAGTATTTACTCTTAACGGAGGAGTTGTAGTATGGCAAAGCGTCAAGCAGGGATGCATCGTTGATTCCACCATGGAGGTCGAATATGTAGCAGCTTGTGAAACAACTAAAAAGGTCGTTTGGTTAAGGAAATTCATGTTAGATTTAGAATTTTTCCAAATATGAGTTTGCCTATCACGCTGTATTGTGATAACAGTGGTGCCGTGGAAAATTCAAGGGAACTCCGAAGTCACAAAAGGGGTAAGCATATTGAGCGGAAATATCATCTCATCCGGGAGATCGGACGTGATCGTCACGAAGATAGCCTCAGAGCACAACATTGTTGATCCTCTTACAAAAACTCTCATGGCTAAAGTATTTGAGAGTCACCTAGAAGGTCTAGGTTTACAAGTCTTCCCCAACTAGGGAAGGTGGGAGTATATTGTACGAAAGGTTTCAATGCCCTAGTTTATTGTATTTACATTATTGTAATGTTTAGTACTCCACAAGCTTTAGGTCAAGTGGGAGATTGTTGGGATTTGTGCCCTAAAACTTATGTAATTTTTATCAAATAAATAAAGAGTTATTTTTTTTTATAAAATTATATTCTCGCTTTATAAATCCAATAAACTAAGCTGAAGGGTTATAATATATCTTGAACATCAGTGTAGTAGACACTATTTGGATTGTGTTCAAGAGTATAACGTAAATGGTCTATGGTATAAGAATAAGGTTGGAAACCTTATTCTGGTAACACCATGGATGCGGCCTACTTTGTAGTTAGTACAAATGAGGTAATCCAACTCATTCATGTGGATGACATGCGAGTGGGGGCATCCTGTATAAAGAGTTCATACAAGAGCGGATTGCAAATTATTAGTCTGACCAGTATAACGTCATTAACAGGATAAGACTGATAATTTATAGATGGTCATTAGTGACTCGACGTGAATCCTGAGCAAGTTAAGAACTCCTGCTTATAGGGGTTTGTCCTTAGACTAGTATGGGTGAGAGTGACCTGTAACCGACTCAATAAGCCTACCTTCTCAGGGACAGAACCTCGTACGTAGCTGGGGACTTAACTATGTCAGATGGAATTCACTCATTCCTACACTAAGGAATTAGATAGGTTGTTCCCTTAAGAATTGAGTCCAGGTCTTGAACAATGGGACCACACCCTCTAAACTGGCTTAAGAGGGTATGAGTTTATGGTAGGCCATAGACTTGTTGTTCATTAGAAGATTAGTGGTGCTTAAGGAACACAGAGGTAATCACAGGGGTAAAACGGTAATTTGACCCAACTGTGATTCTGAACAACCTGTGAATGGTCGACTCATGGGCAATGACTATATCAGTGGACACAATAATATCTACAGTGAGGAGAGTGCAACTACAAGTCTATAGTGGAGTGACTTGTACTTAATGAATATTGATTAACTGGATCAAAGAGTTTGATCAGTTAATCTCACATCATTGGAGCTCATGAACTATAGGTCCATTAGGTCCCTCCGTTGGCTCAACATGGTAATATTGAGGGTATAAAGTTAGGAATGAGATTGAAGTGTTCAATTTCATATATGAGGTGTTATATCAATTATATGTGATATAATTGATATCATATATGGTTTTAATGTGAATTAGATTGACATATTAACTATATACTAATGAGAGAATGAAGGAGGGATATGATGGTAATTTCCATCCTATTTCCCTATAAATAGTTGCATGAGATGCAACTTTGGGTTAAGGCTTTTGACATAAAACCCTAGAGTTCCATTTTTATGTTGGAAAGAGTTCCAAACAAAACCTCTCTCAAACCTCCACATGTGCTGGACAACCCCATATTCTGAAGTGACATAAACTACCTTTACGTCATTTCCAGAGTTCAAAAGGTGTTTCAGAAACACATTTGGAGGGTACACTATTCAAAATGTATACTGCAGTCTCCACTGCATAACCCCAAAAGGAACTAGGGAGATGAGCATAACTCATCATTGATCGAACCATGTCCAACAAGGTTCTATTTCTCCTTTCCGATACACCGTTTTGCTGTGGTGTGCCGGGAGCTGAGAGTTGGGATGTAATTCCATGTTCTATCATATAGTTCTGAAATTTTAAATCCATGTACTCTCCACCTCGATCCGATCGAAGTGTTTTAACTTTTTTACCTAATTGATTTTCAACCTCGCTTTGAATTCCTTGAACTTTTCAAGTGCTTTGGACTTGTGGTGCGATGAGGTAAATATGCCCATATCTGGAATAATCATCTATAAAAGAGATGAAATATTCATATCCTCCCCTGGCTTTAACATTCATCGGACCACAAAGGTCTGAATGTATAAGCTCTAGAGGATCTTTGGCTCTATAACCTTTTCCACTAAAAGGTCTTTTAGTCATTTTGCCTTCTAGGTAGGATTCACATACTGGCAAAGAATTTTCTTCTAACTCGTTTAGAAGTCCGTTTTTTACCAATCTCTCAATCCTATTGAGATTAATGTGACCTAATCTTAGATGCCAAAGATGAGCATTTTCTTTAGGAGAAATTTTATGTTTCTTAGTTTGTGCGTTTATAGATTTTAAATAATTCAGTGTTCAAAACCATTTTGACTGAATTAGGCCTTAAAACATACAATCCATTTTCTAATGAAGCTGAACATATTTCTAAACCTTTCTTCAAAATAAACACTTTATTCATAGAAAATGAAACAGAAATACATTGTTCAATAAGGCAAGAAATGGAAATAAGATTTCTAGTAAACCCTTGTATCACTAATATATTGTCCAACAATACATATTTCTTGCCAAAATAAAGCTTCATTGTGCTCTCTGCTCACATTTGAGACGATCTCTCCATTTCCAACCCGAGCGTTATCTCTCCTTTCAGTAGTCGCCAGAATCAATTCCCTGAGAAGAAGAACAAACATGATTAGTGGCGCCTGAATCAAGTGTCCAAGTTGTTTTATCATTATCCACTAAACAAGCTTCTAGGCAAAGTAAATCATATTTACCTTCCTTCTTCTTTTCTACAATGTACTTGGACGATTCGTTTCAATGCCCGTCTTCGTTGCGGTGGAAACACTTTCCTTTGTCAAAGAACGTCTTTGACTTTCTTGCCCTTCCGGCGGCACTTTGTCATCTGTTTCCTTTACCAACCTTTTTCATGTTCTTCTTCTTACCTCTCAAAGTTAGAAGAAGATGAAGCCACTTGTTTTTGTCCTGCAGGTCGAACCTCTGTGATAACTCCTACTGGCAACATTTGCCTCACCTTTCGATCCATGAATTTTCATCAAAGACTGAAAGGTCTAGAGTTTATTCAGAAGGGAGGTAAGATTAAAAGTAAGCTTGTTCATAACAACATTACTTCTAAACTGCATGAAACTATCTGGAAGGATTTCGAATGAAGTCGACTCGCTCGACTCATCGATGGAAGCACCATTCGACTCCGCGATGTTAAAGTGCACCATCATATCCAGGACATGATTCCGAACAGATGTACCCTCTGGCATCCTCGAGTTGAATATGTACTTTAGGGCATTATGTCGGGCTTGTGTGGACTGTTGTCCAAACATACCTGCACAGAATCCATGATTTCCTTAGCGGTAATCATGCCCTCATGCTTCTTGGCTAATATGTCAGACATACTTGCCAGCATGTAGACCTTTGCCTTATCATTGGCCTTGATCCATCGATCATATGCATCGCGAACATTTCGTGACGCATTCGAGCCTGGCATCTGAGGACACTCCTCAGTTAGCACAAACTTCAGATCATCCACTACCAAAATAGTGTTGAGTTTGTTTTTCCATGTCATCATATTCTCTCCGGTTAACTTTTCCGCACCCAATAAGGAAATTATAGAGCCAGACATTTTTGCTGAAAATTTACAAACAAACTTGTATGAGTTTTTTGCTATAACTCTAATCCATTCATGTTTTAGCTAATTATCAAATGATTCCTAGGCCATTTATAATTTGCAATGATACTCCAAAGGTTTAGAATGTATGACACCGAAGGGTAATAAAAAATACTCCTCCTCTGGATCAAGACACTCTTTGTAACGCCCCTACTTTTCTATGACCAACTCCTAGGGACATTACTACTCATGCATGCATTTATAGGCCTAGAGATAAAAGAACTTAAAAGAAATTTCCAATCAACATAAATAGTTCCAGGGATCCCAAAAACAAAACATTAAAATCAGATAAAAACATCGATTTAGCATGGCCTATTAAAAACGTAAATAAGTTTAACTCCAAATAAAAACATAAAGACAACATCAGTTTGAAACAAGAATATGCGGAAATCATGCTGGTTCCCATGGTTTTAGTAACACTCCCCCGTCACTCGCCCTGCACGTCCTTTCCTTTACCTGAAAAACATTTTTAAAAGAAAGGGTGAGTATTGCAAAACAATACCCAGTAAGTAACCTCGCTACCGAGGGTTGGGATATGCATACACATACAATCATGATCTTTAAACTCCTTCGTAACATACATATACGGGGCTTAAAACTTTCTGGAATTGTCAGGTCTTTAATCCATGACTGCTTATTTAGTTGTCAGGTCTTTAATCCATGACTGCTTATTTAGTTGTCAGGTCTTTAATCCATGACTGCTTATTTAGTTGTCAGGTCTTTAATCCATGACTGCTTATTTAATTGTGGGGCCGACTGGTCATCCTGAGTCATTTCGTTTTGAATCCCTCACAGACCCCTGTACTTTGACCCATAGGTCTCTATTGCATGTTTGACCATGCACATAATAATCTCAGGATACCAATGTCCACACTATTCATTAATTCATTTCGTGGCATACAAAACATGCATGAGGTCCCATCATTCACCTAATAATAGAGTACATGTCACAACATCATCCTCGATATACCAAACATACTTTTCTCATGGACAGTTTGAAGATCATACTTTTGTAAGAAAACATGAAACATTCTCATACAAACTACTGTCCTATTCTCACATGAAATAATGGGATACTTATACATAACATACGAGAATAATTTCACATAAAATAATGGTTCATTTCCACATGATACATCGAAGTATTTGCACATAAAATATTACGTATTCTCACGATAATATCTGTATATTTTCATATGAAAAATATAAACTATTTCGCATGAAATTATGAAAAATCATTTTCATTTAATTCCATTAAAAGTTCGGCACAAGGTCCCTTACCTCGAGGTTTGATCTCACTACTTCCTTCTAACCCTTAATCTAGCGGTCTCTTCCAAATAACCTGAAACCAAGAATTTTGTTACCCTTCTACACAGCTCATCCAATACAACAATTCTAAGTACCAAAAGCGTCTAACTTTTCATTTTGTTCTAATTACCTCAACTCCGAAGAACAAACTAAATATTGGTTTCTTTGTTCCGAAATTACTCGGGAATCTCGATCCTGAAATTCCGTTCGTTCCTGCAATAATCTCATAAGCATATTTTCATACAATTCAGATCTGAATAACCCTATAATCCAAAATCGAAGAGGATTTCGCGTGGCTCACCTAATCCACAAACTCGACCTCGAACACCTCCGGATTCGCGGCGAACGACGAACGGCCCGTCGCCTGGTCGGATTCTGCGTGGTCGCACTTTCGGCGGTGAACTCGAAGCGGCAGCGTGTGAAGCTCGGAGGATCTGGCGGCGGCGGTGGACGCCCCGCGCTATAGGCTCTCGATGGCTGGGGACGGCGGCAGAAGAATGGGCGACGAGCGGAACGGCTGGAGGGCTCCGACGATGGAACGGCTGGCGCTGCAGAACTCGACGGCGAGCTGAGGGCTCGTGAGCGGCGGCTGGTGCAGTCACGGGCGGCTGGGATGACGCTCGCGAATGGCTGGAAGTTCGAGCTCACGAGCGGTGGCGGCGCGACCACGAGCGATCGACGGCGTGGGACCTACTAGCAGGTCGGCGGCGGCGAGACCACGAGCAGCAACGTGTGCGTCCAAGGCTCCGACGCTGCTTGCCGGCGGTCCTGGCGTGTTCAACAGTAAGAGGACGAATGCAGCAGCTCCCGAGGGTGGCGAACCACGACTTGGTTGGCTTGTAGGCGACGGCGGCGGCCTCTGCACGTGGTTTCTGGCCGGCGGAAGAGCAGCAACGTGAAGGGGGCGCCGGCTAGGTTTGAGTGAAAGAGAAGGAGATTGAGATTTTAGGGTTAGGGTTTGCACATGAAGGAGAAGGAGAAGATCGATGTGTATATAGGTTTTAGGGTTAGGGTTTCCTCCCTCCTTCTTTGCTTGTAAGTTTATATAAGTATGGTTGAACAATGAGGTCTAGGTCATTGTTAAAAGTCCCAATTAACCCTTACCTAGGCATTATTAACCAAAACGCCATCGGTACTTCCTCTTCTTCTAATATTACAATTAAATCCCATCTCAAGGAGAAACAATAATTAACGATAGAACGTCAATTGAAATAAATAATTAGTACCTGTGGCTGTGGTCGTCACAATCTTCCCTCCTTAAGAACTTTCGTCCTCGAAAGTTCCTATTCTTGGAATAACTCTGGGTATTTAGCTCGCACTTCTCTTTCGCGCCCCGTGTAGCTTCTTCCGTGCGGTGATTCCCGCCACAACACTTTAACTAAGCTGATCTCACGGTTACGGAGGGTCTTTCGATCTCTTGCAATAATTTGTACCGGTCGTTCGCCATATCTCAGATCTTCTGTTAACTGCAATGGTTCGAAGTCTACGACATGAGTCGGGTCTGGAACGTACTTTCTCAACATGGAGACATGAAACACGTTATGTACCCCTGAAAGGGAAGGCGGCAGTGCTAATCTGTAGGCCACCGCACCAATCCTCTCTAAAATCTCAAATGGTCCGATGAATCGCGGACTCAATTTCCCTTTTCGGCCAAACCTTAGAATTCCCTTCATTGGGGCCACCTTAAGAAATACGTGGTCCCCAACTTCGAATTCCAGGTCCCTTCGCCTTGAATCGGCATAACTCTTCTGTCTGCTTTGGGCGGTCTGCATCCGCGCCCTAATCTTTTGTACCGCATCATTTGTGACCTGTACCAACTCTGGACCCAACAACTGGCGTTCACCAACCTCCTCCCAGAAAACGGGAGTTCTGCAACGTTTTCCATAGAGAGCTTCAAATGGAGCCATTCCGATGGTCGATTGATAACTGTTATTGTAAGCAAACTCCATCAAATGCAAATGAGTGTCCCAACTACCGGGGAAGTCTAAAGTGCATGCTCGCAACATATCTTCTAATATCCGTTTAAACGTTCGCCCGACCATCCGTGCGTGGATGAAAAGTCATCATGAAGTTCAACTGCGAACCTAACGCTCTCTGTAAACTTCTCCAGAAACTGGAGGTGAAACGTGGATCTCCGTCTGAAATAATCTTGACTGGAATCCCATGCAAACGGACTATCTCTTCCGGTAAAGTTGCGCCCACTTATCTCGTAGAATAGGTGGGTTTCCACGGTATGAAATGTCTTGACTTTGTTAATCTGGCCCACTATGACCCAATTTTTGTGTAACCTCGTAAAGTTCTAGGCGATCAGACTATGAAGTCCATTGAGATCTCTCCCATTTCCACCGAGGTACATGTAAAGGTTGCAGTGAACCCCGGTCTCGCCATGCAGGTGCCTTCACTGTGACAAGTCAAACACTTGCCGACAAACTCGCTACGTCGCGCTTCATGTTGCACCACCAAAACGACTGTTTCAGATCTCGGTACATCTTGGTACTGCCAGGATGCATAGAAAATGGTGAGTTATGGGCTTCACCCAATATCTCAGTTTTCAGTTTGTCGTCGCCTGGCACACATAATCGACCTTGAAATAGTAATCCTCCATCGAGGATAGGGCAAATTCTCGTCAACTACTTCGTAGTTACTTTGCGATGCGCTTTTCTACTAAGCGAGGTCCACCTTTGAGCCTCAATGATACGTTGTCTCAAGGTCGGTTGCACTGTTAACTGGGCTAACTGAGCCGTGGTCTTTCCTACTAGTACTGCAATTTCAGCTCGAGCAAACTCTGCCTGTAACTCTGTGCTGTCTGTAACTCGCGCAGAAGTATGCACTGGCTTCCTGCTGAGGGCATCGGCCACTACATTAGCCTTACCGGGATGGTATTGTATGTCAATGTCATAATCCTTCACTAATTCCAACCATCTGCGTTGCCTCATGTTCAATTCCTTCTGGGTGAACAGATACTTCAGACTTTTATGATCTGTAAAAATCTGAATTTTCTCGCCATATAGGTAGTGTCTCCAGATCTTTAATGCAAAGACCACTGCTGCTAGTTCCAGGTCATGAGTTGGATAGTTCCTCTCGTGCGTCTTCAATTGTCGGGAAGCATAAGCTATTACTTTACCGCGTCTTTGCATCGATACACCCCAACCCTTTCTTAGAAGCATCACTTTGTAAACCACAAAGCTCCTGTTCCTCTGGGAATCGTAAGAATCGGGCCGACACTAATCTGTGCTTGAGTTCCCGGAAACTCGCCTCACAAGCATCATCCCAAACAAATGAGTTTCCTTTGCGCCACCGGTGAGTCATGGGCATGGCTATCTTGGCAAAATCTCGCATTTAATCGTCTATAATATCCTGCAAGACCCGAAAACTACGTACCTACCTGTAGCGGTGGTGGTCTGACGAGGCCATCGTGTGGACGGCCTCCACTTTATTTGGATCAACAGAGACTCACGGCCGGACACCACATGCCCTAAGAAAGATACTTGTCTGAGCCAGAATTCACACTTGGAAAATTTTGCATATAACTTATTCTCTCTCAACGTGAGTAACACTTTCCTCAGGTGCATTTCATGCTCTTCATCACACCTGGAGTATATCAGTATATCATCGATGAACACAATCACGAACGTATCAAGAAACTCCTTGAATAAAGCGGTTCATCAAGTCCATGAAAGCGGCAGAGCATTGGTCGGACAAACGGCATCACGTGGAACTCGTAATGCCCATAACGTGATCTCGAATCTTTGTTTTAGGAATATCCCCTTCACCGATTCTCAATCGATGGTAGCTCGATCTCGGATCAATCTTAGAGAACATCGTTGCTCTTGCGGTGATCGAACAAGTCATCTATTGCGGGAGAGGGTATTTATTCTTGATCATAACTTTATTCAACTCCTCGTAATCTATACACAAGCGCATGGATCCGTCTTTCTTTTTCACGAACAATACAGGTGCTCCCCAGGGCGAAACGCTTGGGCGTATAAACCCTTTGTCTAGCAAGTCTTGTAACTGTACCTTTAGTTCTTTCAACTCTGCCGGCGCCATTCTGTACGGGGCCTTGGATATCGGGGTCGTCCCCAATTCCAATCCGATGTTAAAATCTACCTCCCTGACTGGAGGTATTCCGGGGGAGGTCCTCGGGAAGACGCGTCAGTAAACTCATTCACCATCCGGTGATGCTGATGTCTTTGAGATCTCTGTGCACCTTGCATCTAATATGCAAGCTAAGACGCCTCAAGCTCCCCGATGTAATAACTTTCTGGCCTTAAGGGCAGTAATTACCTTAGGCCTACTTCCTGCTATCGTGCCTCTGAACTTTGTAGCGAAGTTGGTCGGGAGGAGTGAACACTACCTCCTTCCCGAAAAAACAATCAATACAAGCATGGTTCTGTGCAACTTGATCCATGCCCAATATTACATCAAAGTCAAACATGTCTAAGACTACTAGATTCACTGCTAACTCATGGTCTGCGATGGTCACACTACCATCCTTGACTTTCATATTGGCTAACAAATTTATCCCCGCAGGAGTGGAGCAGACGGGGGCATATCAGAATCGTTTCTAGTTCTAACTCGGCTTGACTTACAAAGGATGCGAGAGATAAAAGAGTGTGTAGAACCGTAATCAAATAATACAAAGGCAAGGTGCCCAAGTAATGGAAGTGTGTACCAGAACCACCGAGTCTGAGCCATAGATGTCTCTACTGGTGCTTGCATAGGCTCTCCCCTGATGTATAACCGGCTTCACAGCAGGCCCACTATTTATAACCTGAGGCTGGCTAGTACTGGCTTGACTCGGGCAGCTATTAGCTCTGTGCCCTTCTTTTCCGCACCTGAAACACACCGGACCAAGGCCAAACACTTACCCAGTCTTTCGCTACCACATTCTTTGCTGTGGCCTATCTCCATTGCTATTTCCGATCTGCTGACTCGTGGTTTTCGACCGGAACACGCATGAAAATGCCCTTGTCTATGCGGTGTCGCTGGGACGCTGTGGAAGTGGAATTGGGCTGGTCCCACTTCCTCTTATGATTTGCTAAGGGCTGCCCCGGGTTAACTACTACCTGCTGTGCAGTCTGTGCCTGCACCCAAATCAATTCCGCCACTCTCACTGCGGAGGCGTAATCAGGAGGTGCTAATGCTTGGATAAAGCCTCGAACGTTCTCATCCAGCCCCATAATGAAGCGCTCAGTCTTCTTTGCCTCTGTATCTACCAGCTCGGGAGCAAAGCGGGACAAACGGGTAAATTCCCTCTCATACACCTCCACTGCCCTGCGGTTTCGCAGCACGGTGTAAAGAATTGCACGCGCTTCGTAACGAAATGTGCAGCAGGTAAAATTTTCGCGAACGCTTCCTTGAGCAGATTCAGTGTCGTTTCTCCGCTGGCAACAATGGTTCCCTGGGCGGACTCCCACCATAAATACGCGTCATCCCTCAGCATAAAGGTAGCACAGGACACCCTCTGGTCCTCAGGGCAGTTCATCAATCTGAAGATGGTCTCAATGGAGGACAGCCACAACTCCGCCACAGTGGGGTCACTGGAAGACCCATTGAAAGATCTAGGATCATACTTCGAAGTCCTTCTGTAACGAGACTCAGAGTTGCATCAAGCGCCACGATTTGCTTGGGCGGTGGGTGGCTATTGTAGCTCGCACGGACTCTGCATAGCCTCCACCATCATAGTCATAACATTGGTGTTCCCTTGGTCCGCCGCCACGGGGGCAGCTCGCAGTACATTCCCCGACGGTCAGCCGGGTCTCTGGGAGGTCTCGGACGGGTGGAGCAACCTCTTCCTGATCCGGTGGTAATTCCGGTTGGGCGTCAACGTTTTCCCTTGCCCTCCGGCCCCTACCACGCCCCCTACCTCTCCCTCGGCCTCTAGGTGGCATTTTGTCAATACTACAATATAGAGAGTTTCTAACTCAGTTTTCTTTACTTTCAAATCATAAGATAGGATCACCCCTTGGGGCTTTTAAGGTTATGTATATGCATAAAACAGTATCATATCATAATCATTTACTTTCTTGATAAAATATCGTAACGCGTGCACAGCGGTGGATCGAAAGCGTTGTTAAACCATGGAACTACTCTGTGCTTACTCTGTAAGCAAGTCTCTGAGTAACCCTTAAACCTAGGGCTCGATACCAACCGTAACGCCCTACTTTTCTATGACCAACTCCTAGGGACATTACTACTCATGCATGCATTTATAGGTAGAGAGATAAAAGAACTTAAAAGAAATTTCCAATCAACATAAATAGTTCAGGGATCCCAAAAACAAAACATTAAAATCGGATAAAAACATCGATTTAGCATGGCCTATTAAAAGCGTAAATAAGTTTAACTCCAAATAAAAACATAAAGACAACATCGGTTTGAAACAAGAATATGCGGAAATCATCTTTGGTTCCCATGGTTTTAGTAACACTCCCACCGTCACTGCTACCTGCACGTCCTTTCCTTTACGAAAAACATTTTTAAAAGAAAGGGTGAGTATTGCAAAACAATACCAGTAAGTAACCTCGCTACTGAGGGTTGGGATATGCATACACATACAATCATGATCTTTAAACTCCTTCGTAAATATACATATACGGGGCTTAAAACTTTTCTCGGAATTGTCAGTCTTTAATCCATGACTGCTTATTTAGTTGTCAGGTCTTTAATCCATGACTGCTTATTTAGTTGTCAGGTCTTTAATCCATGACTGCTTATTTAGTTGTCAGGTCTTTAATCCATGACTGCTTATTTAATTGTGGGGCCGACTGGTCATCCTGAGTCATTTCGTTTTGAATCCCTCACAGACCCCTGTACTTTGACCCATAGGTCTCTATTGCATGTTTGACCATGCACATAATAATCTCAGGATACCAATGTCCACACTATTCATTAATCCATTTCGTGGCATACAAAACATGCATGAGGTCCCATCATTCACCTAATAATAGAGTACATGTCACAACATCATCCTCGATATACCAAACATACTTTTCTCATGGACAGTTTGAAGATCATACTTTTGTAAGAAAACATGAAACATTCTCATACAAACTCATCCTATTCTCACATGAAATAATGGGATACTTATACATAACATACGAGAATAATTTCACATAAAATAATGGTTCATTTCCACATGATACATCGAAGTATTTGCACATAAAATATTACGTATTCTCACGATAATATCTGTATATTTTCATATGAAAAATATAAACTATTTCGCATGAAATTATGAAAAATCATTTTCATTTAATTCCATTAAAAGTTCGGCACAAGGTCCCTTACCTCGAGGTTTGATCTCACTACTTCCTTCTAACCCTTAATCTAGCGGTCTCTTCCAAATAACCTGAAACCAAGAATTTTGTTACCCTTCTACACAGCTCATCCAATACAACAATTCTAAGTACCAAAAGCGTCTAACTTTTCATTTTGTTCTAATTACCTCAACTCAGAAGAACAAACTAAATATTGGTTTCTTTGTTCAAATTACTCTGGGAATCTCGATCCCGAAATTCCGTTCGTTCTGCAATAATCTCATAAGCATATTTTCATACAATTCAGATCTGAATAACCCTATAATCCAAAATCGAAGAGGATTTCGCGTGGCTCACCTAATCCACAAACTCGACCTCGAACACCTCCGGATTCGCAGCGAAACGACGAACGACCGCCGCTGGTCGGATTCCTGCGTGGCTGCACTCGGCGGTGAACTCTGAACGGCAGGCGTGTGAAGCTCGGAGGACTGGCGGCGCTGACGGCTGGACGCTCCGGCGCTATAGGGCTCGATGGCTAGGGGACGGCGGCAGTAACAGCGGACGATGGAACGGCTGGAGGGCTCCGACGATGGAACGGCTGGCGCTGCAGAACTCGACGGCGAGCTGAGGGCTCGTGAGCGGCGGCTGGGATGACGCTCGCGAATGGCTGGAAGTTCGAGCTCACGAGCGGTGGCGGCGCGACCACGAGCGATCGACGGCGTGGGACCTACTAGCGGTCGGCGGCGGCGAGACCACGAGCAAACAACGCAGCGCCCAAGGCTCCGACGCCGCGCTGCCGGCGGTCTGGCGTGTTCAACGAAGAAGGGCGAATGCAAAGCGCCTCCGAGGGTGGCGAACCACGACTTGGTTGGCTTGTAGGCGGCGGCGGCCTCGCGACGTGGTTTCCGGCGGCGGAAGAAGAGAAAGCAACGTGAAGCGGCGCGCGGCTAGGTTTGAGTGAAAGAGAAGGAGATTGAGATTTTAGGGTTAGGGTTTCCTCCCTCCTTCTTTGCTTGTAAGTTTATATAAGTATGGTTGAACAATGAGGTCTAGGTCATTGTTAAAAGTCCCAATTAACCCTTACCTAGGCATTATTAACCAAAACGCCATCGGTACTTCCTCTTCTTCTAATATTACAATTAAATCCCATCTCAAGGAGAAACAATAATTAACGATAGAACGTCAATTGAAATAAATAATTAGTACCTGTGGCTGTGGTCGTCACACTCTTGACCAAAACCTAATACCAGAATAACTCTTATTCCTATAGGTTTTAGTTACCATTTTTCGGTCTAGATACATACACAACTTATGTACCCCGTGAGTGTAACCCTTTGTCTTTAGATCCCAGAGTCTCGATCCAATAAAATCAGCCGAATGGAGGACTAGATTGGAAAATAGTCTAAGGAAATCTTTATCCCTTTCGGGTGTCTACTATGTTAGATCCTCTATGATCAAGCCCTCCGAAGGGATTGTCTGGTCCAGGCCAAACTAGCAGGTTGACCATAGTGGTCTAACGGTGTAAACCGACAAAATAGACCGTAGGTTTTGTTTTCACTAAACCTGCTCCCACTCACTATAAGTACCCTCTCCATTCACCTTGATATTGACTCATACAAACACCATCCGAAGGGGGACGCTCCCGTTTGCGCCACGAGGCCAAGCATGAGTCTCAAGGTGTGAACTTCCCGGAGATAGCGTAGGTAGAAAAATATGTATCTCATACACTTTTTCCTCCCACTGAATACTTTAAGTTTATAGGAATCTTTCTTAGGTTAAAACTCGGCTAATGGTTTTACCTAAGTCTATCAACATAACTCTTATATTGATAATCAATATAACTCTTATATTGATTTTATCCTAAGTTTGTTAATATAACTCCTTATATTAAACCTAGGATTTCTAGTTTATTAACCCCTTAATAAACCCGCTAACGCTACTGTAATTTATAAGACTCTCTGATTAATTTCACTCCCAGGTCAGTTCCCAGGTAGGGGTGTTATGTTTCCGTCATCTTAAATACCCCAACCTAGACAGAACTTTCCTTAGACAGAGTTCCTCTTTTAATCATAGCTTATAAATTACTTGGTTCCTAATTCTAATCTAATTAGAACTAGATAATCTAAGGTCTATTATTTTCAAGTTCTTAACATTTTAAAACTAATAATTAACCTTGGGTGACATGCATACTATGTTATAGTGCTTGATCATTCATCACATGAATATTAAGACATTCATAGCATATTCATCTCATGAAAAATAATGCATGTCAATGCTGTCCAAAAATTAATATAACAACCTTATATTAATTAATCATTCAAACTATATAATATAACTCCTTATATTATAAATGATGCATGAAAATGCTTAACCTAAGGTGCGATTTCTAAAATAAAAGCATACACTATGCATGACAATAATTACACAACAATTGCATAATTAAAATAGCAAAAATTAGACCAATTTTGGCACCCTATAAATAATTTTAAAAAATATAATCTAATTATTAATTAAAATTAAATATATTAAATATATTAAAAATAAAACGTTTTTATAATTAATATATATATAAAAAAACGTTTTCTGCCCGTTGTTCCTTGCGTGAAACGTATCTCGCGTTGCAACGCTGATAGCAGCGTTGCAACGCTGCTTTTGTCGTCTTCTGTCGAGCGTTGCAACGCTGCCTCCTGCGTGCGCCTTCTCCCGCAAGCACAGCGTTGCAACGTTGCACACAGACAGCACTTTGATTTCTCTAAATCTAGCTCGTTTTCGCTCCGATCTTCTCAGCAACGTTACACACAGACAGACTCAATTTACAATTAAATTTGCCCAAAACACCGGGCCCTTACATTGAACATTTCAATGAAAATTGATAATCTAAGTGCCAAAATTGAAAATATCTAATTTTACAAAACCGTTCATACATCTCATGCAAAAACAGTAAATTCCACCTTGTTCTTGAAAAAACCAGAACATAAATCAAGAACGCAATTGGGCTCTGATACCAATTGAAGGGAATCGAAGTCCGCGCAGCGAAAGCGATTGCGAATCGCGCGCTCTTGATTTAGTTACAACGGTAAATTCAAGAACACAAATAACAAGATTAAGCATACATAATAGAATGGACAGCAAGAAATTACCTTTGAAGAACCTTTCTTCAAGTGATCCTCCTCTCTTCACGATCAAGATCAACGCAATATGAACTCGTACGAACATCGACACTACCACCGGATCTTCTCCGTTGTTCTCTAGGTGAGGGAGGAAGGTGGGTTCCCTTTAGGAATAGTGAGGTGTTTTGTGAGAGAGATGTTTGTTGTCTTGGAACTTTTCCAACAACAACAAAATGCTAAGAATGACTTAACCTAGTTGCATCTCGTGCAACTATATATAGGGAAATGGGATGGAAATTACCATCCTACCCCTCCTTTATTCTCTCTTTAGTATATAGTTTATATATGAATCTAATTCACATTAAAACTATATATTATATCAATTATATCATATATAATAGATATAACACCTCATGTATGAAATTGAACACTTCAATTTCACTCCTAACTTTATACCCTCAATATTACCATATTGAGCCAACGGAGGGATCTAATGGACCTACAGATCATGAGTTTCAATGATGTGAGATTAAGCGATCAAACTCTTTGATCCAGTTAATCAATATTCATTAACTACAAGTCACTCCACTATAGACTTGTATTTTGCACTTTCGCCATCCTTTGTAGATAATATTGTGTCCACTGATATAGTCATTACCCATGAGTCGACCCTTCACAGGTTGTCGTAATCACAACTGGGTCAAATTACCGTTTTACCCCTGTGATTACCTCTTTGCTCCTTAAGCACCACTGATCCTCTAATGAACAACAAGTCTAAGGTCCTACCTTAGACTCATACCCTATAGAGGCGGGGCCCGTTGTTCAAGACACGAGTCGATTTTTAAGGGAACAACCTATCTAATTCCTCGTAGAAGAATGAGTGAATTTCATCTTGCACTGATTAAGTTCCGGCTATCTACGAGGTTCTATCCCGAGAAGGTAGGCTTATTGAGTCGGCTACAGGCCACTCTCACCCATATTAGTCTAAGGACAAACCCCTATAAGCAGGAGTTCTTAACTTGCTCAGGATTCCGGTCGAATCACTAATGACCATCTATAAATTACTAGTCTTATCCTCAAGTTAATCTGTTGTTACTAGTTAGACTAATAATTTGCGATCCATCTTGTATGAACTCTTCATACAGGATGCCCCCACTCGCATGTCAACTACATGAATGAGTTGGATTACCTCATTTGTACTAATTACAAAGTGGGTCGCATCCATGGTGTTACCAGAATGAGGTTTCCAACCTTATTCTTATACCATAGATTATTTAGGTTATAATCTTGAACTCAACCCAAATAGTGTCAACTACATTGATTTCAAGATAAATGTTATAACCTTGGAGCTTAGTTTATTGGATAAAAACAAGATTGTAATCTTATCAAAATAAATAACACTTTATTTAATTGATCAAAATTACACAAGTTTAGGGCATAAATCCCAACAAGATCCTCCGTAGGGGTGGTTGCTCTTAGGGCAACACGCTGACGGACGATAGAAATCTCATGGTGCGACCTCATGAAAGAGACCGTAGGATACACGTGCTTCTCCCATTTACTATAGACACTTCCCTCATTCACCTTGGTATTGAACCATGCAAACACCATCCATAAGGGGACGCCTTATTGACGCCACGACACCGAGCATGGAACTCACGATGTGAACTCTTGAGGTCGTGGAAGCAAAAATGTGATGTGACATCTTGTTTTCTCCCTTTAAAGCATCCTAAGGAATTAGGGGTAAGTTTCAACTTAGGTGAATTATGGTTAAACGAATCTATCTAAGTCTATGCCTATTATAACTTTTATAACTTAATGTCTAGGTGTATTAAACATTTTAATTACCTAGAGTTCATGCATGCTAGTAAGATCATGGTTAATTCAGCTCACGTGTCGAGTCAATTCTCAGGTAGGAGGTGTTCCGTAAACCATCAACTTAAGTATCTCCAACCTTAGACAGACCATCACTGGTAGGGTTCCCTTATAACCAAAATCTTATTTGTCCTACTTACTATATTTTTAAACTATTTAAAATATTAAGTAAGTCTAATTCCTAATCCTATTAGAAATTAAAACTTAGGTCTAATTAATTTTAAACATTTCAAAATTAATCCTATCCAACCCAAAAACATAAGTTTGCATGCAACTCTTTGTTATAGGTTAATGTTTCTAAAACAATTTACAACTATTATAAATTTTAATAATTAACCCATGACATGCTACTATGGTGAAGAAACCAACAATCACATTCTAATTGAAATATTTACCACACAATTCAACAATTGAATCATGAAATTTCAACTAAAATCAATACAACTCTTATATTAATCTAAGTAATTTCATGCTCCATGCTTCTCATTTTTCATATAATTTATATAACACTTATGATAAATTACTCATGAAAAATATAACATGCATTTTTATCTACTAATATAACACTTATATAAAAAAAAATGCATGTATATGCTTACCTATGGTGGGAATTAATCTAAATGACATTCATAAACCGATAAACAACCATTAAACCAAAAATTTTGGCCCCTAAAGTGCAATAATAATAAAATTAATAAAATTACATTAATTTTAGATGAGAACTAGTCCAAAAACACCTTTAACCTGGCTTGAACTACTCAAACCGAACAAAAACAGCAACAGACCGCTCGAACCATTGTGAACCGGCCAGCTTTAGCAAATCCATCGGCACGGCGTCTCAACGCCGTGAGTCCCTCACGCGTTCCTTAGATAAGGGTCACGACATTGCGATGCTGTCCTCCAACATCTCAACGGCGTGAGTCCCTCGTGGAAATCTTCGATAAGCTTCACAACGTTGTGACGCTATTCTTCAGCGTCTCAACGCTGATGAACAGCATTACAACGCCAGGGGCTGCGTTACAACATTGTCGCTTCTACAACAACCCTGTTCTTCAAAATTTGCAGAAAATAGAAGCTCTAATTCGCCTAAATTGATCGAAAACTTCCACGAACGACTCTGAACTCATCTACATACTCAATTTCACTTAAAATATGCCCAAAAATGCAAGGGCCCTTACAATTTTGATCATAATCAAACATAGTAAAGCTATGGCCAAAAAGAAAATCCTAAACAGTTTAATGGCAACCAAATGCAAAATTCTCACCTCACCAATGCAAATTTCATTTGCCAAACGCAAATACGAGTTGGCTCTGATTCTAAATGAAAGAATCTAGATCCCAATTGCACAACAGAAGTCTAATTAGATAAAAAAACTCGTGTTTCAATTTGGCAAATGCAAATACCCATACATTGGAAAAACTTATCGATAAACATACAGAAGCATTAAATAACAATATAGGCATGCTAAAACCTTTTTCTACACTAAAGGACAAGTAAGTTTTACCTTAAACTTCTAAAACATCAATGCCTTGCACCTCTGTGAAATTTGTACAGAAAACTCACCACCAAAATTTCTTTTGTGGGAACCTTTGATTTTTGGGAAGGAAATTAGAGAGAGAATCTTAGGAGAGCAATAGTTCAACAACTACCAAAAGTGATCGATAAATCGATTCATCCCTCTCTCATTGACTTATCGATAAGGAGAGGGAGAAGAGGAAGGTGAGTGGAGAACGTGTCCATCACGCATTCCCACTCACACATTAATAATTAATTAATTATTAATCAAATCATATTAATAAGTAATATAATTAAATCATATTTAATTACATATATTAATATATATAACCTATTAATTTAATTAAATCATATTTAATCAAATTAATTAATTAATTCATAATTAAACATCATATATTTAATTTAGGTTATTTATGATTAAATCATATTTAATCACATTCCCCTTAACCTATGTACATTTTATGCACATTAAGTTTTAACCTACAGTTTTCAATATGAATCTCATTCACTTTAAAACAATATTTGAACCCTCTCAAATCTCTCAAGAAATTTACTTTGAATCATATTCAAATTAAATTTATACAATAAAGTTTTAATGTGCATAAAAGCTTTATATTATAATGTATCTCCATACATTAGACTAATTCTCAGAGTAAATTTGAACAATTCAAATTCTAATCAAGATCTATCAATCTAAGAACCCTTTACGAGGTAGGAAGTGGACATAATGAACCTACATATAAGAAGCTCCAACGATACAAGATTAGTAGGTTAATCTTATTAACCGACTAATCAACATTCGTTAACTGCGGGAACACTCCACTAAAGTCCCGCAGTTGCACTCTTCTCACTGCAGATATGTTTCTGTGTCCATAACGACGAATAACAACAAGTTAATCCTTCACGAGCGTTTGTAACAGCAACTGGGTCAATTTACTATTTTATCCCTGAGTTACATCTTTTACCTTAAGTACCAGTGCTCCTCTAATGAACAACCTTTTTATGGTCCTACCAATAAACAGAAGTCGCTCTCGGATCAGTGAGAGGGGCGGGCCTTTTGTTCAAGTCCCGAAGGCACTACTTAAGGGAACACCCATCTTCTTACCCTAAAGTCGGGAAAGAGTGAATTTCATCCTGTTAGGTTAAGTGCCTAGCTGCCTGTGCGATTTTGTCCCTATGAAGGTAGGTTTATTGAGTCGGCGTCTCTGGCCACTCTCACCCATACTTGTCAAAGGACAATCCCTTGCAAACAGGAGTTCGTAACCTGCTCAAGATTGAGATGAAGTTTCCTAGGTCATCCTATTGAAATAGAAACCTAACTAGTTAACGGAGTTAGATTTATTGGTTACTATTTCGCGGTCCGGTCTTTGGTGATCTCATCAATAGGATATCTCCACTCACATGTCATCTACACGAACACGTTGGATCACCGTATTTGTATCATATACAAAGTGGGTCATATCCATAGTGTCACCAGGATAACGTACCCAACCTCATCCCTATACTATAGACCCTTTAGACTGTTTCTCGAACCATGATCCTCATATGTCTTCTACATATAGTTCAAGAGACATATAACAACCTAGGATGCTCGTTTATTAGATTTAGGGTTAATATAAGACAATATATATAAATAACAAAACCAATAATACTTTATTGAAATAAATTGAACAAAATTGCAAACTACAAGTTTTAGGGCATAAAACTCAATGTTAATGACGTTTGATTTACTTTTATTTCGAATTCAACCCACAAGTATAGAAATGAATGTTTGCTAATCTTTTTTAGATATTCTGAAAATAGATGTAGGGAGCAGTTTGACTTGAACCATGAGGGTGAGTTTGGGGAAACTTTTGTGATTAGGAGAAGTGCTTTTATCCCACTAATAATACTTTTCAAAGTTTTTATATATAGTGTTTGGTTATTATAGTAAAATGTAATTTTAAAATTTCTAGTAGTACTTAAAAATCACTTCAAATTGATGTAAGAAAAGCACTTAATTCATGCTTCTTCCAAAAGTGCTCGTAAGAGAAGTGCTTTAGTCAAAAACAATTTTCTAGAAATTCATCCCAAACTCACACAAGTATACTTTTTTATTGATGTTTGACGCCAAAGGTTGTTACTTTTCACTTTATTTATTTATTTTGAAAACTTTGTGTTTAATGAGTGAACCTGGTCCCTCACTTTCTCTTTTATATCATTTTTTTAATTAGTGGTAGATTTTTTTGGATTACGATTGACTTCTAGTTGAGATTTAAGAAAATGCATTTTGCTACCATGGGTAGAAGCAGTTGAAAATTTGGATGTTGTAGGCGCAGGATCAAATAAAAGCATTGGTATGAATCAAATGCCAGATGGTGATATTGAAATTGATGAAAAAGTTTGGGAGTAGGATTGGTTACAACTGATTGTGCGTTTATGGCATGGTTACAGTGTTTTGACGTGACACATATTTCTCATTTGTCAATGTTCAATGATTATTGTTTCATCGAGAAATATCTATTCTCTTTTTATGCCTCTTAATAACTTTAAGATAATACATTATTTGCTTGCTTATTTTAGTGTGTATATTTGAACAATATCATTTTCTTTAGTAAACCTTGTGCATAATATTTATTCATCACCTCGTTTTCTTTCCTTTTCAATGAAAATTTTATTTTTATAATGGTATATCCATATCATTCAATTACTTGCTAATTAATGTTTTGTGTTCATCATTTTTCCAATTAATTTGAAGGTTGTATTCTTCAGTGATAATGTCCCAAATGATAGAGCTACTAAGGCGATGGAAGCGACTAGAAATTGTGATGCTTACCTTGTATTAGGATTATCTGTGATGACCATGTTTGCTTTATTTTTTAGCTTTTTTATGAAGAAAAAGATTAGTTTTGATTGAATGAGATGGATATAAATGAAATAGAAATTATCTCCTAGTCTGGAAAATTTGTATAGTCTTGGAACAAAGAACTATAGAGGGTTTGATTGCTTGGTGAATCAATCTTTATTTGTTTTTTTTATGGGAGAATATATTAGTTTCTTAATTTTTTTTACTTTATGGGTTTTGCTTGGTATCATAAAAGTGAGTGACTAGGCAATCAATGTAGAAAAAAAATTAGATAGAAATGAATGAAAAAAAAAGGAAAAAATGAAGTCTTTTAAAACCTGATATGAATGGTGGAAATATATTTATCTCAATTAAGACTTTTCATGAAAAGAATATATATGTTCAACAATCATTTTCTCAGTTAAGGAGAGACAGAGAAAAAATAAGTTCAAAATCACGAGCATTTCAATTTTCCTCTTCCAAGATCTTATTTGTTGTGTTTAACTAGAAAAACTGATAGAACTCAATGGATAAATTTTTTTAGTAGCAAGAAAAGTACAACATGAAGGAAACTTTATTAGATTCAACTAGAAGTCAGTTCTTATAATATGTATAAGTATTTATCTTTGCTCTTGAAATTTTGAGTAAAAATTATCGCCATATTCAACTACTGATTGGACTGGTGACTGGTTTGTTGACCATGATGTTTTAAAGTCAAACTCTTGCAAGGTTGTTTCATCTCTCTTCTCCTCTCTCTAAGATTGTGAGTGAACATCAAAGATTTCTTTTTCTCTGACTAATCAACAATTGCCCTCATCCATTTGGTCTTGATATTGAATCTATAATCTCGAAAAGCGACTCGAATGTAATCAAAAGGTTGAGTGAGGTCAGTTCGCAACATTTTGGGGTTTGTTTTCGACGATCTTCTTCTGGCAAGCTTGAGTAAGCATTTTCCGACGACAGATCTTCCAGTGATTAGTTGTTTAAAAAGAAAGGTAAGTAGCCAATTGGATATTTTTTAGCATCATATGCAAGCATGTAACGCCCCTACTTTTCTCAAACTCATTTCCTAGGGGCATTACTACTCATGCATGCAGTTTTAGGCCATATAAATATAACATGAATAAAGTATTCAAATCACAAATCAAAACTAGTTTTAGGGGATCCCAAAATACATCAAAACATTTAAATAACGTGTAATAAGTGTTTGGCCTCAGTTTTAAATCTCTAGACTACTTAAGCGGAAAACAAAATCAATTGAAATGACTACTAATTCAAAATAAATGTGGAAAACATGACTGGTTCCCCATGGCCTTCGTAATGCATCCTGTCACTCGCCTTATATGCCCTTGCCTTTACCTGAAAATATTTTAAAAACAAAAGGGTGAGTATTATGAAAATAATACCCAGTAAGTGACTTCGTTACCGAGGTTTGGGACATGCATACACATACAATCATGACTTTTAAACTTTACATAAAACTTTCATATGCGGGACCTAAAAATTTCTCATAATAAATCATAACTAAATTACATGACTTTCCTTTGGCTTAAGTGGTCAATTGGTCATCCGGAGTCCTTTCATTTTGAATCCCTCACAGACCCCTATAGTTTGAGTCCCTCACAGACCCCTATATGATTTGAGTCACTCACAGACCCCTATAAGTTGACCCATAGGGTCTCTAATGCATGTTTGACTATGGATAAAAACCTCCGGAGACCAATTGCCACAAATTTCCTTTACTATCATTTCATGACATGCATACAATGCATGAGGTCCCATTATCTATCATGACTATAATGCACATATCATGGGCAAGTAATAACTAACATTCATGGCATAACTTTCATAACGCACTGAAATAATACATTAAAACATAATCGATTTCACAAAGTAAATAATGAAACACTTCTGAAATAAAATAATAAATTTTATTTTTTATTCTTTTATCCCATTTTAGAAAAATTCGGCACAAGGTCCTTTACCTTAGCCCTAGCTCCGAGACCTCCTAAATTTCGTTCTTACCTCAACGCCGCTCTCGAATCGACCCAATGAATGAGCCCCTAAAATCAAGTTCATAAGTCCCAAATTAGTTCATACACAAAATTAATCTTATATTTGAAGTTCAACGATAACTAGATCGAATTACCACTAACGGGGGCTTAAAACGGACTCGGGGGATCGAAACGAATCGGATTAGTCAACGTCGGTGAGCGGCAGCGCGTCTTGGCGCGTGGACTATGTTTTCAGATTCCCCTCTTGTCGATCTATCTAGAATCGGTCAAAATTCAATGAGAACTGAATGGAAACATAGTGAATCGGTCGGACCAAGATGAATTAAAACTGAACCGGCGCTTTTTCTTCAACTTTGTTCAAAACGGCAACGATGGCAGCAGCGGCGACCTCGACTTGCAGCCAGATCCGACGTGAAGTTGTCGCGGCTTCAAACTCGATCGACGACGCGACCGATGGAAGTTGTCGGGTGAGTGTTGGGATTTGTGCCCTAAAACTCGTAGTTTGTAATTATGTTCTAATTAATGTAATAAAGTGTTATTATTTCAATAAAGAGTTATTGTTCGTTATCTACGAGTTTGCCTTTAGTTAAACCCTAAATCCAATAAATTAAACATCCAAGGTTGTTATATGAATCTTTAACTGAATGTAGTGTACATATAAAGGATCTTGGTTCGAGATACAGCCTAAAGGGTCTATAGTTAGGGGATAAGGTTTGGGTATCTTACCCTACTAAAACTATGGATGTGGCCCACTTTGTATTTGATACAAACACTGTGATCCTAACGTGTTCGTGTAGATGACATGTGAGTGGGGATATCCTATGTAATGAGATTACAAAAGATCAGGACCACGAAATAGTAACCTCTAGTCAGAACTCAGTTGACTAGTTAGGTTTCTATTTCACTAGGATGACCTAGGCAACTTGATCTCAATCTCGAAAGGAGTTACGAACTCTTGTTCGCGAGGGATTGTCCTTTGACTAGTATGGGTGAGAGTGGCCAGATTCGCCGACTCAATATGCCTACCTTCTTGCGGACAAGACCGAGTGAGCGACTGGGAACTTAACTTCGCAAGATGGAATTCACTCCTTCCCGCCTACTAGGGTAAGTAGAGGAATGTTCCCTTAAGTGGTGTCTCCGGGACTTGAACAAGGGCCCAACCCTCTCATTGGTCCGAGAGGGACTCTATTTGTTGGTAGGACCACAAATAAATTGTTCATTAGAGGAACACGGGTACTTAAGGCACAAGATTTAATCCAGGGGTAAAATGATAATTTGACCCAGCTGGTATTACGAACATTAGTGAAGGATTGACTTGCTGTTATTGGTCAATATCCGTGGACAAAGAAATATATCTGCAGTGAGAAGAGTGCAGCTGCGGGACTTTAGTGAAGTGTTCCCACAGTTAACGAATGTTGATTGAGAGGTTAATGAGATTAACCAAGCAATCTCGTATCGTTGGAGCTTCTGATCTGTAGGTCCATTAGGTCCACGCTCGTAAAGGGTTCTTAGATCATTTGAAGTTGAAATGTTCAAATTCATTAGGGAATATATTTAATGTATTTAGATACAATATAATATATAGTTTTGGAACTATATATTATAAATTTAATGTGAATATGATTCATATTAAATTATATGAGAGAATTGAATATTTGAAAGAGTTCAAATATTATATTAAATGTGAATGTGATTCACATTTGAAAACTATAGGTTAAAATTTAATGTGCACTGGATGTACATTAAAACTATAGGTTAAAGGGGTAGTATGATTAAATGAGATTTAATCCTAATTAATATATGATATTTAATTTGTATTATTTAAATATGATTTAAATTAATAATTAAATTTGATTTAATTATTATTATTATTATTATTATTATTTTAATAATAAAATAAGAGAACGTGTCATCCAGACACGTTCCCACTACCCCCTTCTTCTCCCAATCGACAGTTTAACAGGGAGAAGAGGGTTGATGTTCGATCGATGAATTTTGCTAGTTTTGGCAATTGGAGAATTGCTGTGAAAATTCTCTCTCACTCTCATATTCCCAAACCTCTTCCAAAAGTTGGAATCCTTCCAAACAAGGAGGATCTAAGCATTCAGAGGATAAAGGGTTTACTCTACTGGTTGTGTTCCTGGTGAAGAACAGAGAATTTTCTTGGGTGTTGTTGTGTCGCTTAATACTGGAGCAAGGAGTTGCTGTACTGGAGAATTTGAAACTACAAAGGTATTCTTCGTCTTCCCTTTAGTTTAATTGTTAAACTTTAATCATGTTTGCATGTATATCTCCATGTTTTAATTAGATTAAAAGCATGCTTGTTCTGTATTTTTGTCAATGTATCGATTTTTGTTTCAATTAAAATAATCAAGCAATTTACGATCCCAAATACGTTTCCGCTGCTCAAGGGGATCAGATCTCTATCAATTGGTACCAGAGCAATGCTTGTATTGTTTTGTTTTGAAACAAAATTGCATTGATTTGGTGGGAAATGCATTGGGTTTGTTGTAAAACTGTTTAGGAGTATTTGGCCATAGTTTACTTCTTTTGATTTGATCAAGTTGTATGTAAATGCCCCTGCATTTTTGGGCAAAAAGTGCATTATTGAGTATGTAATTGAGTTACGAGTCGTTCGGGACCAATTTCAAGCAATTCGGTTGAGAATCGAAGGAGATATTGAAGAAGGAAGCTGCTGCGTTCGAAGAAGGAAGCTGCTGCGTTCGAAGAAGAAAAAGCTAAAGAAGCAGCGTAACGTAACGCGATCAGCGGCGTTACAGTAACGGCGAAGAACAGCGTCGCAACGCCAAAGCATCCCCTATCGGCGTGGGCGTTCAAGGAGTCGGGCGGCGTTGGTAACGCCGCCCCTCGGCGTTACAACGCCACCCGATATAAAGAGCGCGCATAAGGACAAAGCGGGCGTTGCAACGCCGTGGGGCATTCCAGCAGCTGCAAACCGGTTCAGCAGTTTAGATTCTTTTTCGGTCCGGTTCAAGCGGTTCAAGCCCGGTTCAAGGTATTTTGGACCGATTCTATGTAATAAAATTAATGTAATTTTATTTTTTGCACTTTAGGGGCCAAAATATTCCGGTTTTACAGTTTTATGTCTTTATGAATGTCATTTAGATTATTCCCACCTTAGGATAAGCATGTTCATGCATTTTATTTGTATTAAATTTTATATGAATATGGTTAAAAATGCATGATTAGTTTATTTTTCATGTGTAATTAATTATAAGTGTTATAATTAGATTATATGAAAAATAAATTGCATGGAGCATGAAATTACTTAGTTTAAAATAAATGTTATTTTATTTAAGTAATTTTAATTATTCAATTAATTGAATATTTTTTTTATAATTCCAATTTGAAATATTAATTGTTGAATTTATAATATAGTTTATTTATCATAGGTTAATATTTAAATTTATAAAAGTTATAAATTAAAGGGGTTTTAGAAACCATAACCTATAATAAAGAATTGCATGCAAACATAGGAACTTGGGTTAAATTTTCAAATTAGTTTTAAATCGTTTAAAATTAATTTAGACCTAAGTTTTAATTTCTAATAGGATTAGAAATTAGTCTTACGTAGCATTTTAAATAGTTTAAAATATAGTAGGACTTTAGGACTTTGGTTATAAGGGAACTCTACCGGTGAAGTTCTGTCTAAGGTTGGGGGTACTTAAGCTGACGGTTGACTGAACACCTCCTACCTGGGAACTGACCCAGAGCCTGAGTTGAATTGACCTTAGTTCTATTTTATCTCTAGGTAATTAAAATGTTTATTCACCTAGACATAAGGTTAAAAGACCTAGTTATAATAGTTATAATAGGCATAGACTTAGATAGATTCTTTTGGCCGGAATCCAACTAAGTTAAACCTATACCCTACTTTTATGAGCTTCAGTGGGAGAAAACGAGATGTTCGCATCGAGTTTACTTTCACGTCCTCAAGAGTTCACACCGTGAGTTCCATGCTCGGCTACGTGGCGTCAATGTGGCGTCCCCCTACGGTATGTGTTTGCATGGTTCAATACCAAGGTGAATGAGGGAAGTATCCATAGTAAATGGGAGCAGGACGCGTGTCAACGTATCTTACGGTCTCCTTCATTAGGTCGCACCGTGAGATTTCTATAGTTCCGCCTGCTAGGTTGTCCTGGAACAGCCAAACCCTACGGAGGGCCTGACTATAGGGATCGAAACACCGCGAACTCCAGAAATTGATAGGGTCTCTTAGGTAATTTGCCAACAGTTGTCTTTCTTAATAGTAGTCGGTTGGCTCGGACTTATTGAATCTGAAAATGGTAGGGTCACATTTACGGGATGAGTTAAGCTAGTTAACAAGTCCTTGACCAAACAAACGATAGCTAAGGACCATTGGGACATGAGATGTTCTGGTAGTGAGAATTGGCTGAGAAAGTCTCAATTCAAGGGAGGAATGACTGACCGCCCGACGGAGGCTTTTGTTCTAAACCCTTGAAGTATCGTTGCAAAATTAAAGGTTTAATTTAAACATTGGGTTTAGTTTAAACACTAGGGTTCTTTAATAATTTTGCTAAATATGATTGGTTTTATGATGGGTTAAAAGGCATAACTAATTAGAACTATTCTGGATTTTCAGCATGTCGTCCTCAATAATAGCCTTACTTAAAACGATCGTTTAACTGGTGAGAATTTTACTACGTGGAAGTCCAATTTGAATACGATTCTCGTTGTTGACGACCTACGGTTTGTACTGACTGAGGAATGTCCTCAGGTCCCTGCTCATAACGCTCCTCAATCTGTTAAGGAGGCGTACGATCGCTGGATCAAGGCCAATGATAAGGCCAAGGTCTACATTTTGGCTAGTGTTTTCTGAAGTTCTGGCCAAAAAGCACGAGGGCATGGTCCCAACTCGTGAGATCATGAGTTCGCTGCAGGAAATGTTTGGACAACCGTCTTGACAGATTCGGCACGAATCCCTCAAATACGTTTATAACTCCCGTATGAAGGAGAGGTCGTCGGTGAGAGAACATATTCTCGATCTGATGGTCCACTTCAACGTGGCAGAGATGAACGGAGCGGTCATTGACGAGCAAAGTCATGTATCGTTCATCCTGGAATCTCTTCCGAAGAGTTTTCTGCAATTTCCCAGCAATGCGGTGATGAACAAGATAGAGTATAACCTGACTACTCTCCTTAATGAACTACAAACTTTCCAGTCTCTTATGAAAAGTAAGGGACAGACTGATGGAGAGGCAAATCTGTTTGCCCATTCCAGAAGGTTCCAGAAGGGTTCATCCTCTGGGACAAGTCATGTGGTTCATCTTCTGAGTTTAAGAAGACCCAAAAGAAGAAGATAGGAGGGAAAGGGAAGGCACCTGCTGCTGACAAAGACAAGGGAAAAGCCAAGGTTGCAGATAAAGGAAAATGTTTCCACTGCAACATGGATGGGCACTGGAAGCGAAACTGCCCAAAATACCTTGCTGAGCTCAAAGAGAAGAAAGGTAAATTAGATTTACTTATTCTTGAAACTTGTTTAGTGGAAAATGATGATTTGACCTGGATACTTGATTCAGGAGCCACTAATCACGTTTGCTCTTCATTTTAGGAAACTAGTTCCTTCAAGGAGCTCAAAGAGGGTGAGATGACGCTCAGGGTCAGAACGGGAGACGTCGTCTCAGCTCGTGCAGTGGGAGATGCCAAGCTGTTTTTTAGAGATAGATTTTTATTTTTAGAAAATCTGTATATAGTTCCTAAAATTAAGAGGAACTTAATTTCTATCTCTTGTTTAGTTGAACTTGGCTACTGTATTACCTTTTCATTTAATGAAGCGTTCATTTCAAAGAAATGTGTCGATATTTGTTGTGCTAAGTTAGAAAACGGCTTGTATGTACTTAAACCGAATCAAACTAAAACAATTTTAAATCATGAGATGTTTAAGAATGCTAACACTCAAAGTAAAAGGCAAAGAATTTCTCCAAATAATAATACCTATCTATGGCATCTTAGACTTGGTCATATTAATCTCAAACGGATTGAGAGACTCTCTAAGAATGGACTTCTAAACAAGTTAGAAGATGATTCTTACCACTGCATGCAGTCTTGCTTGGAAGGTAAAATGACCAAGCAACCTTTTACTGGAAAAGGTTACAGAGCCATAGAGCCCTTAGAACTTGTACATTCGGATCTTTGTGGTCCGGTGAATGTTAAAGCTCGATGTGGGTACGAATATTTCATCTTTTTCATAGATGATTATTCGAGGTATGGTTATCTATATCTAATGCATCACAAGTCTGAGGCTCTTGAAAAGTTCAAAGAGTATAAGGCTGAAGTAGAGAATGCATTAGGAAAAACCATTAAAACACTTTGATCCGATCGAGGTGGAGAGTATATGGATTTGAGATTCCAGGACTATATGATAGAACATGGAATTAAATCTCAACTCTCAAGACCTAATACACTGCAATGAAATGGTGTGTCGAGAAAGGAGAAATAGAGCCTTGTTGGACATGGTTCGTTTCTATGATGAGCTATGCTCAATTGCTCTGCTCGTTTTGGGGATACGCAGAGAGGCGCAATTCAAATCTTGAGCAGTGTTCCATCAAAAGTGTTTGAAACACCTTTGAATCGTGGAAGGGGCGTAAACCTAGTTTACAACACTTCAGATCCGGGGTTGTCCGACACACCGCCGTGACAAACCCAAAAAAGCTGGAACCTCGTTCAAGATTGTGCCAATTTGTTGGTTATCCCAAAGAAACGAGAGGTGGTCTTTTCTACGACCCACAAGAAAACAAGGTGATTGTATCGACAAACGCCACGTTCTTGGAGGAAGATCGCATGAGGAACCACAAACCGCGTAGTAAATTAGTACTAAATGAAGCTACACATGAACCAACAAGAGTTGTAGATCAAGCTGGACCTTCATCAAGATTTGATGGAAGAGCCAGCACCTCAAGTCAGTCTCGTCCTTCTCAATCGTTGGGAATGCCTCGACGCAGTGGGAGGGTTGTTTCCCAACCTGACCGTTACTTGGGTTCATTTGAAACTCAAGTTGTCATACCGATGACGACGTAGAAGATCCATTGTCTTATAAGCAGCAATGATCGAGCGTGAGACAAGGACCAATGGAACAAAGCCATGGACCTTGAAATGGAGTCAATGGACTTCAATTCAGTATGGGAACTTGTAGACCAACTTGATGGGGTTGGACCCATAGGGTGTAAATGGATCTATAAGAGTAAGAGAGATGCAACCGGAAAGGTACAGACCTTTAAGGCTAGACTTGTAGCAAAGGGTTTTACCCAAAGGGAAGGAGTTGACTATGAAGAAACGTTTTCCCCTGTTTCTATGTTAAAGTCTATAAGGATACTCTTGTCCATAGCCGCATTTTATGATTATGAAATTTGACAAATGGACGTCAAGACTGTCTTTTTGAATGGTAATCTTGACGAGAGCATCTATATGTCTCAGCCCGAAGGGTTCATAGCCCAAGGTCAGGAGTAAAAAGTTTGCAAGCTCAATCGATCCATTTATGGGTTGAAACAAGCGTCAAGATCTTGGAATATAAGATTTGATATTGCGATCAAGTCTTACGGCTTTGACCAAAACGTTGATGAGCCTTATGTTTACAAGAGGATCATCAACAACAAAGTAGCTTTATTGGTACTTTATGTGGATGATATCCTACTTATTGGGAATGATGTAAGATACCTTACTGACATAAAGAATTGGCTGGCGACCCAATTCCAAATGAAAGATTTGGGAGAGGCGCAATATGTTCTTGGGATTCAGATCTTCAGGAATCGCAAGAACAGAACGCTAGCACTGTCTCAAGCGTCTTATATCGACAAAATGTTGTCCAGATATTCGATGCAGAATTCCAAGAGGGGCTTATTACCCTTCAGGCATGGAGTTCATCTGTCTAGGGAACAGTGTCCCAAGACACCTCAAGAAGTTGAGGATATGAGACATATTCCCTATGCCTCTGCAGTAGGTAGCTTAATGTATGCTATGTTGTGCACGAGGCCGGACATTTGTTATGCAGTGAGAATAGTCAGTAGGTACCAGTCCAATACAAGGTTAGACCTCTTGACAGCAGTTAAAAATATCCTCAAGTATCTAAGGAGAACGAGGGACTATACGCGAGGTTGGGGTTTCGGCTTGTAGGTCGGCGACGCGACCAACCCTGCAGGTGAACGTATCGTGCGACGGCGACTGGAGCTCCAACATTCGGACGACCTGTGCAACGACTACATCCTAGTCGATTCAGATCATCAAGAAGAAGGAGAATCGGCAGCTGCTCTATCGCGAAGGTAGGGAGGGATGGAGAAGAAGAAACCTCGAGATGCGTGCGTGCAAGAGGACAAAAACCATAAACCCTAACTCCTTATTGTAATTATTTTCCCAAAAAATCCTTTTCTCCCATTTAAACTACCATAATACTATAAGATTACCCCCTTATAAAATAAAACAATCCTCTCAACCATTTATTTTATTTATTTACTTGCTTACTTTGCAAATATACCACTCAAAATAAAATTCTAAATTTCGTCTTTAATTCTAGCTAGATTTTTCTTTATTTTAGTCCAAACTTTAAAACCACCAAATAAGAAATTTTAACTTGCACTAAATCAATCCTTCAATACTTTTACTCTAATTGTAACATCACCTGAAATTCTTGGGCGTTACAAAGCATGTGTAATCTTGAAAATGCATGGTGGTTTATGATTTATGATTTTTGTTTAGTTAGTTGCTCAAAATGTATGGCCATTTAATATACTTTATTTAAACTCTCAAGTATGGATTTGCAATAATGTACGCTAGCATGTGGATTGGGGGCAGTATGATTAGGAGTGCCCACTTTTAAATGGGTAGTTTTCAACAAAATTAGGAAGCCTCCATTTAGTGAACGCTTGTTTATGTTGAACTTGTTACTAATGTTGTTGACTTTTCCTTGCGTTGGGCATGTTTTATGGTGTTGCCAAGTAACTTTTAGTGGTATTTTGCCTACAAGACTGACCCACATAGGAGCCATAGTTTGGAAGAGGTCTAGCATAGTTAGGGTGTTACCAACTAACCTCCAGTGGTGCTTGACCTTATTCAACTGAGTCGCATAGTATAATAGTTTGTATTTAAACACACATTTTCTATAGAGGTACTGTGGTGTGAGTGCCTAGCTCTACCAGATGGACGCCAGCTAGCCTTTAGAGAACTTGACCTTTCCAGACTGACACCCATAGTACTATACTTGGTTCTGATGGAGATAAGTTTATTGTTCAACGAGGTAGAATATTATGAGCGTTCAGCTTGGCAAGGCTATGGAATTAGCAATGGACCTTGTTAGGATCTTAGACCAAATTCCTAGTTCATGTTTTCTATTATAAATTATTTCATTTATCCATTTTAATTTTTTGATTCATTAATTCTTTTTGGCTTTCCACCAAATTCTTTAATTGGAATCCCTAGTTCAAAATATTTTGATGTTGTCTTTTATTTACACTCTTTAATAAAGTTTTTATTGAAATTTTATGAGTTTCAAAAGAATATTAAAAGAAGTGTAGAATTAAAATTAGTTATTTTGCCCTAAAAATCTTGGGTTTAGAAAACTAAATCTAAAAGAGCAAACAAAACAAACATAAAATATATTGTGAAAATTTGAATGTATTGTTATTATGAGTATCATTTCATTAATCTAAATACATGTCATCTGCAACGAAGTGGTTGCACAAAAATCAGAATTACATATTACCGAATTCTTAAAAAAAAAAAAAAAAAAAATTAATAAATGTTCATTCTTCTAATTTGGCCCTACACAAAGGACACGAATTTCTCATCTGAAGCCAAGTGAGAATACATGATTTATGATACACGTGACCACAGGGATTCTTGTCACCTCCTTTTCAGCGTTAAGTTCATCGCAACAAACACTGCAATCATCTCCCACTTCTTCGAGTCCAAACCCATCGAATTTCTGGTTCTTCAGTCTCTCAATGGCCGACGCGGGCGCCCCATTCGTCACTGCCGGAGAATCTTCTGGGTCCAGGTCCACCCATAGATTTTGAATGAAATCGATAGCGACGTTGATGTGGAAGTTCCGATCGAGGTTTCCGGCAGCCAAGTGGTGGGCGAAGAAGGCGATCTTCTCAAAGATTGCATCAGAAACGGCGATGGGGAGGTTAAAGGAAGTTAGAAAATGAATGACGTAGAAGTGGGAGAGAAACGGTGGGTCTTCAAGGTCGCGCAGAGACAAAGGAAACAGAGCAGTAGCGATTGGAGTTGAGGGACTTCGTTGGAGAATTTGGTGAGAAGATCGTGAGATTAGATGGCTCGAATGCCCCAATCGGAGTTCCAGAAATTGCATCGGTTGCTCGTCGAAAGCCACACTGCCGTTGCCGTATCCGCGGATGGAATATCGAAAGGACAGAGAGTTGTCGAACTGGAAAGACATGGCGAAAACAGAGCAACGGCTAGAATGATTAGAATGGGGCAATGGTAGTAACGGGAGCGGGGTCTGAGTCTGAGTCTGATTTATAGGAAGGGAAGAATTAGAAAGAAAGGGGATTTGAATTTTAAAATGTTTATGGCCGTTGGGGTCTGATTTACAGACCGTCGAAGCCCTCGTCGGAAGCCCATATCCACCAACGGTTCTTTTTTTTTTTTTTGGTTTCCGATACGGCGTCGCATAGACATATTTTGTAGTTCAATTTCAATAGAATGAGGCTGCCGGAAAATCGATAAACATGGGCTGGGCTTGGTTTAGGTAAGTAAGAGAGAGATTAAAAACAGAGCAATAATACTTTCAAATTGTTTTTTTAGTTCTGTTTCTAATTAATTCAATTTAAACCTTATTTTTGTTCAGATGTCGGTCCGCTTACGGAAAATAGAGATGAGGATGCAAATGGGAGGGGTTGTACAGAGTCTGGCTTCTTCTATGAGGTACTTATATTGTCCTCTATCCTTATTTTGTTACATTTGATGTTATTGCTACTCATCTCTTCTTTGAAATGGATGTTCTAAAAAACTCAAACTCATTCTACAAAGTTGTTCCTACATGCTCCACTTCATCTGTCAAATTAATTTAGGAATGCAGTTTTTTTTCCTTTCCTTTTTTTGTAGAGAATGGCATGTTATTTCTCACACATTTAACACAACCAAATGAACACACACAGTGTGTTAATAATATGCATTTCAAATTTTATATGCAGAGGATATTAAATGGTAGGAGAAAACATAACCAAAGGAGTACCATATACATATGTATGGATCAATTTAACGAGTTATTCATATGCACAAAAATCATAAGATTCTCTTATCCTTTCAATAATCGTTCTCTCTTATGAAATGATATGCGATGCATAGTTGTGCTTATGAGATAAATTGTTACAAACTGGTACTGACGGAAAGTTGAATGTGCCTCGCGTATCACTAGTTTAAAATTCTAGTGATTTACAATCATTTTGAATGGAAAATGGTAACAGTGATAGAATAAGGCTCATCTAGCCAGGAAATAAGCCAAAGGGAAATGAGCTTAGGGAATCACTCCTATCCCAAAGTAATAACAAAAATAGATCCTTAGTTCAAATGAAACATTTTCATCCGGTGAAAGATGTTGAGTATGTCTGTGCCTTAGAATGTTGTTAATTGTTTGAATGATTAGAATGCTTGAACCAAAATATTTAATAAAGTAATACAATGTGGGGGGTTTGTAGTGTGAAACAAAAAATAAGACGGTTCATGTTTTTGTTTTCTATTTTTTTAAGAGACATACTTGTTTGATAAACCATCCCCTTGGTCGTTGTTTGTTCTCAACATGTCGGGTCTTGTATGTTGTATTCCACTTAACGTTATAGCAGTTTAGGTGCAAGAATTTTTGTAAATTATTCATGTTCAAGAATTCTCTCTATCTGAATAATAACATTTTAGTTCAATTTAATTCACTGCCTTGGAGTGTTCTTATTTGGAAATAATGGATTCGATGTCGTTTGGCACTCATAGTACACAAAATTGCACGTAGGAAAATATGTAACCAAGTCGAGATAGCAACCAACCGACCCTGTGTATGCGCATAAATATGTGATAAATGGATGTATGTTTAAATGAATAGATGTATTATAGGTTGGAAGAACAATTTGGATTGATTACTAACATTTTGTTTCAATATTAGCAATTTGATTTGCTTTCTAATGAAATCATAAAGTTACATCTTTGCGTCCTTGAATCAAACACTAGAGAATTACATCTTTATAAAATTGTTATGATTGAATCTACTGATTCTTATGACCTTGTGTATATCTTCTTCAAAATTCTGATATTAAAACAGAGAGAGATGGGCAGAACTTAACCCTTAGGTAAAAGTGATGGAGATTCTTGTTTGGCTACAAGGGAGTGGAGTATGTTGGAACAAATGGAATTCAATTCAATTGATGAATCTCGAAGTTGTTTAGCGTTCTTGTCTCCACCCCCTATTAACCTTTTCAATAAAGGCTTCCACTCTTCTTCTGAAATCCTCCTTGTCCTCGTCTTCATCCTCATGATCATCATCACTCTCTTCAACATTATTATCACTGCAATTGAAACTCATGCATCTGTCTGGTTCATTTAGGGTTTCTGTTAGTTGAACAGTGACATTTTTGTGAAGCATGAAGTTTTGTTGTGTATTTGTATTATTGTGAATGACAATTGAAAGTGGGACATCAAAATCATCATCATTTTGCTGATGAAAATTGGAGAAGAGAATGATGAGTATGAAGAAATTGAAGAAGCAAAAGATGAACAAAGTGTTAGAAACTGCCTCAGCAACAAGTTTCAAAATGAAAGAATCAACCCATGGTTGCTTGGGTTGTAGTGGAAATTTTGTTATTTGAACTGTTGAGAGAATTGAAGCAAGAGAGAGAGAGAATGATGAATGGGAAGTGTGAGTTTTTTTTTTTTTTTGAGGTATTTAAAGGGTTTGGTAATTAATATGAGAAGCTTTTTGTTGTGGAATTTGCAAAAAAAAATTTGTTGGGGATTTGCAAAATTTTTTAGTAATTATATAATATTTAATTTGGCACATAATTTATTATGTGATATGTTTATCGTGATTAATTACTCAATAATACATTCTAAAAAAAAACTTTAAATTTTGAGATAAGTTTCAATTATACCTTTTACACATCACGTCAATTTTCAACCTTTAATTGGAGAGAAAATGACCTTACAAGGATTTGAACTCATGACCTTTTGCTTTGATACCATCTTAAATCATCAATCAACCCAAAAGGTTTTTTTTTTTTTTTTGATGCAAAGAACCACAAATCAGAGAACAGACCAAACCCCTACCCCACTAAAGCAGTGCTGAGGAGGCCGCCCGCAGGCAACAATTCGGAGACCCAAGGTGGGTACTCGCCAAAACCAAGTTCAAACTCTCCTGTATCAGAAGGAAATCTAAAAGAACCCTGAAAATCCCCAAAAATACTCACCCCCCTAGCAATGTTATGAGCTACACTATTGCTAGATCTAGGGCACTTTACAAATTTAATAACAAGAGGACGACAATCAGACTTATTAATCGCCTCCACAAAATTGAACAACTCGGATAAGTCTTCAACTTCCCCATTGATGCCCTTCACCACTTCACTTGAGTCAGATTCTACCGTCATCATCTTCCTGTGACTGGCGTCACATCTAGCAACCGCTTCCAAACCTTCCAGAATAGCTCTAGCTTCCAGCAATTTGATTGACCACTTTTCTCTGACCAGCTTACCACCTGCACAGATCAGAGACCCATTAGAGTCACGGATTACCCAACCAATCCCACCAACCTCTATATTATCCTTCCAAGAGGCGTCACAGTTGAGTTTCCAAGTATTTGCTTCAGGGGGGGGTCCAATCTCCATGACTCTCACAGCTCTCCACTCTTGCCAAATGGATATTCGTGGTTCGTTGGACCGTCGACAATATCTCCTCCCTAGCTTGGGTGACGTCCCTGATGATTTTCAGAAGATCTGCATTTACAAACAAACCATTAGTAGCGTTTATAAGATTCCTGGAATCAACCCAAAAGGTTAAGCTAATAGATTAGAGTAAAGTTAATTATATCAACATAGTTTGACAAAAACAAATATAAGCTATTAATAACTCAAATGCAGAGCGAAGAAACCCCGTTTTAATGGGTGGCAAAATTAATTGTCATATTTACAAATATGTCACACAAAAAACATTGTAAAAAAAAAATGTCATGCAAATAAACAAAATTTCAAATACATCAACTTTTTAAATTTTCAGGCATGTCACTGATATATCACTTTGATAGTCTACTAGTGATAAACCTCTGTCACTAATAAACCATTTTTATATTCTATCAATGGTTGACCTTTATTATCGATAGACCATTTTTAGGTCCATCATTGGTAAACCATTTCTACATCTATAACTGATAGATGTTTATCACTAATCGACCATTTTATGTCTATTGCTGATAAACAATTTTATGACTATCGTGAATAGACCGTTAATATGTCCATCAGTGATAGCTTTTATTATTGATTTTTTATGTCTATTAGCAATTATTTCTACGTATTTTGTTGACTATTTTTATGTCTATCACTAATAACACATTTTCATCTTTATTATTGATAGACCATTTTTACGTCGTCTATCAATGATAGATGTTTATCATTGATATACATCTAACACTAATGGATATTAAAAAAAGGTACATTAGTGATACATTGCTATAAGTAATTTATTGTTGTAATAGTTAAAAAAAATGTTAGTGATGTATTGCTATTAGTGATTTATGGCTATTAGTAATTGTTATGGGTTAAAATTGGACCAACGAGAATGGGCAGTCAAATGACCAAGGCATAGAGTCAGACAGAATAAGAAGCCCAATACGAGGTCAAAACAGGCTGAAATCGAAAGAGGATCGAACCAAGGCAAAATCGACGGCGGGCGGGCGTGCTCGGCTTCGACCCAGCGGCGTGGTCGGCCTCGGCATAGGCGAGAGGCCGACCAGGTAGAACCCTCCCATTTGGGCTCTACCCTCGCCCAACACCCCAAGAAAGAAGTCAAGGCTTAGGCTTAAGCCCAAGCCCGTGGTCAGCCTCGAACGAGGCCGAGGCCGACCAGATCCAAGGCCATATCCTGGGCCTTGCTTCAATCCCATGCGACCCATAGGCTTGTTTCCAGACCTCTCCCGACCTTTCCTTTTCTCAATAGGCCAAGAAACTCCACAGAGGACCCTAGAACCGAGAAGAGACGGAACGAGAAGACGCGCAGGGGTGGCCCAGCGCGTGGTCGGGCTCTCGGCATGGGCCGAGGCCGACCAGGGTAAAGCTCTTTCGTTTGAGCTCTATCCAAGCCCTATGACACAAAGCATGGGCTTGGGTTTGGGTTTTGGCCCAAACCAATGGTCAGCCTCGGCCAAGGCTGAGGCCGACCAGCTACAAGTTTAATCTCCAGGCCTCGCAACGACTCGAAAAGGCCCGAAAGCCCATATTCAACTTCCCCACGATCTCTCCTTTACCCAAGAGGCCACGGAAGAACGCTGGGGGAAACTATTTAATCTCTCCCAGGAGGGGAGTGAGGGGTAAGTTAATTCTGGTGACCATTATACAAAAAACTTCTCTATAATTCTCTCTAAGATTCCTCACTGACTTAGGCATCGGAGCTTGTGTGGCCTACACCACACCGGTGTCCAGGTTTTCCTTGTCTTGCAGGTTGCGTTCTTCCCCTAAGAATTACAAATTTACCGTCGTTGTCACGTGGAGGTCAGGTGTATTCTCCTGCCCGAAATTTGGCAACAACAGTTGGCGCCGTCTGTGGGGAACGAACAAACGCTTGCTTGGAGAACCTAGTGCCCAAGTCAATCTGTCCAGAGTGATGAAAAGAATGCAAAGAAACACATTTTTGAACGAAGAACAACGCGATTCTGATCAGGATCGTCGTGTGCGACAAACGCGAGGAAACATATCTCCTCGGCCTCATACCAAGGCCGAGGCCGACCAGGAGAAGGCCGAGGCCGACCAGAGGAACGCCGAGGCCGACCAGCACCAAAAAGACAAGGTCTGTCAGACCGTTCAAGCTACATGGCGACACAAACAAGAAGGATCGCGTGAAGACGGTGACCTTCGCTCGTTGGCCGAGGCCGACCACAAAAAGGCCGAGGCCGACCAGCGCCAGGATAAAGCCAATGCCGACTTGTTCGTTCAAGCTACGTGGCAGTGCAGACCAGAAGGGTTACAAGATGAGACAATAAAGAAGGTGACCGCCCAGCCTCTCACTCCTAGGGAGGATGAAACCGACCAAAGAGGGCAACCTGCCGAGGAATTAGAATCAATCCCGCTCACATCGGAAGACAGACGAGTAAATATTAGAGCAAACCTAGGGGCTAAGCAGAAAGAAAAACTGATTAGCTTCTTGAGGGACAATGCAGATTTATTCGCATGGTCTCATGAGGATATGTCAGGGATAGATCCTGATGTCATGGTGCACCGGTTGAACGTAGACAGAGATTTCAAGCCAGTGAAACAGAAGCGACGTGTATTAAACCAGGAGCGAAACGAGATCATAGCCAACCAGGTAGATGATTTACTAAGAGCCAATTTCATTAGGGAAGTCCATTATCCCCAATGGCTATCTAATGTGGTTTTAGTAAAGAAATCTAATGGCAAATGGTGAATGTGTATCGACTTCACTAATCTAAATAAGGCTTGTCCTAAGGACAGTTACCCTTTGCCTATGATAGATCAGTTAGTCGATGCAACAGCGGGCCATGAATTATTGAGTTTCATGGATGCTTACTCTGGATATAATCAAATCAAGATGTATGGACCTGATCAAGAGAATACCTCTTTTATCACTGACAGGGGGCTTTACTGCTACAAAGTCATGCCATTTGGTCTCAAGAACGCAGGAGCCACCTACCAAAGAATGGTAAATCGAATGTTTGCTCCCTTGCTAGGGAAGAATATGGAGGTGTATGTAGATGATATGCTAGTAAAAAGCATTAAAGCATATCAACATGAAACTGACCTCCATGAAGCTTTCCAGATACTTCGAAAATATAAGATGAAGTTGAACCCAAGTAAGTGTGCTTTCGGAGTAACATCAGGAAAATTCCTGGGATTCATGGTACATCAAAGAGGAATCGAAGCAAATCCAGACAAGATAAAAGCTATCTTAGAGATGTCTTCCCCAACCAATCTCAAGCAACTTCAAAGTCTCAATGGAAGAATTGCAGCATTGAACAGGTTCGTCAGTAGAGCTACTGACAAGTGCCAACCCTTCTTTAAAATTCTGAAGAAGGGTCTCCCATTTGAATGGTCTAAAGAGTGTGAACAAGCTTTTCAAGAACTAAAAGTTTATCTAAGTTCAGCTCCCCTCCTAGCCAAACCAGTTAAAGGAGATGAGTTGTTACTTTATGTAGTTGCTTCTAACACTGCTATAAGTTCTGCATTAATCAAAGAAGAGAAAGGTTATCAAAGACCAATCTACTATACCAGCAGAGCAATGGTAGGGGCTGAAACTAGATATCCTCAAGTAGGAAAGCTTGCACTAGCTCTAGTTACCTTAGCCAGAAGATTGCGTCCTTACTTCCAGGCGCATAAGATAATTGTTCTCACGAATTTCCCTCTCAAGCAAGTGTTGCGAGCTTTTAAGCTTCGGGACGTCTAATGAAGTGGGCAGTAGAACTTAGTGAATACGATATTCACTACAAACCGAGGACATCAATGAAAGGACAAGTACTGGCAGATTTCGTAGCAGAGCTCACCCCCTCACAAGCTGAAACCGACCACGCGAAGGGCGAGGACGACCACGTGGGAACTAAGGTCGAGGCCGACCACATGGGGGTTAAGGCCAAGACCGATCGTATGAAGGCCAAGGTCGAGGTCACCACATAGAGGCCGAGGCCGACCACATAGAGGCCGAAGCCGATGCCGACCACACGGAAGCCGAGGCCGAGGCCGACCACGTGAAAGCCGAGGCCAACTATAAGAGGAAAAGGATCGATCATCTCCAATATGCAATGGAGATGGAGACATCTCATTCAGAAGCCCCTAATCTGCCCCGGAAACTGTTCGTTGATGGGTCATCTAACGTCAAAGGATGCGGAGCAGGAATCCTACTTGAATCCCCTGAAGGAGAAAGGTATGAATATGCTCTCAGATTCAAGTTTAAGACGTCAAATAATGAGGCGGAATATGAGGCGCTCCTAGCAGGATTGAGAATCGCCAACGAGATAGGAATCTCTAATCTATTAGTTCTGAGTGATTCTCAGCTAATAGTAAAACAAGTAACCAATAAATATCAAGCTAAAGAAAGAAGAATGGAAAAATATTTGTCAAAGGTCAAGGAACTACTTGCCTCGTTCTCCAAACACGAGTTCAAGCAAATCCCAAGATCACAAAATGCCAATGCTGATTCTTTAGCCCGATTAGCAGCAACTTATGAAACTGATCTGAGTCGAATAGTTCCAGTTGGAATCCTGTACGAACCATCCATACGCAAAGAGGAGATAATGGAATCAGGAAGCAAGCCAGATGAGGCAAAGGTCGAAGACAACTCGGTCAAAATCGAGAAAGACTCGAGCGAAGTCGAGGAGATTTGGGCCGAGGCCGAGAAGATCTCTTCCTGGATGGATCCTATATTGGAATACTTGAAAGAGGAAAAATTGCCCTTAGAAAAAGTAGAAGCCAAACGAGTACAGAGGCGATCAACTCATTACCTACTCAGAGAAGGTAAACTCTACAAGAGGGGCTATTCAATGCCACTCTTGAGATGTCTTACACCAAATGAAGCAGAATATGTGATGAGAGAGATCCATGAAGGAATATGTGGCAACCACTCAGGCGGAAGATCCTTATGTCACAAGATCACAAGGCAAGGATATTATTGGCCGACAATGCTTCAGTATGCAAGAAATTTTGCAAGATCCTGTGACCGATTTCAACGATTCGCTCCAATTCCAAGGCAACCTCCAGAACCATTGACAAGTGTAGTGAGCCCTTGGCCTTTTGCACAATGGGGAATAGATCTTATTGGACCCCTTCCCCTAGGTAAAGGACAAACTAAATTCGCAGTTGTGGCAGTGGACTACTTCACAAAGTGGGCTGATGCAGAAGCATTGGCAACAATCATAGAAAAGAAGATAACTAAGTTTGTTTGGAGAAATATAGTATGTCGTTTTGGAATTCCTAATGTCATTATTTCAGACAATGGAAAACAATTCGATAATGCAGCCTTCAGAAAATTTTGTGAAGATCTCAATATTGATCATCGATGTTCATCTCCAGCGCACCCTCAAGCCAATGGACAAGTGGAAGCAGTGAACAAGATTATCAAACTAAATCTTAAGACAAAACTGGAAAATCTAAAGGGAGCATGGGCAGAAGAGTTGCATAATGTGTTATGGGCATACAGGACCACTGCAAGATCTACCACAGGCGAGACCCCTTTCTCACTCACTTATGGTGCTGAGGCAGTCATCCCTGTTGAGATTGGTTTACCCTCGCCAAGAGTAGAAGAATTTGACCTCAGCCAGAATGAGGAGTCAATGAGACTAAGCTTAGACCTACTAGAAGAGCACATAGAAAAAGCTCACCTTCGAGCAACAGAGTACAAGAACAGAATTACAAGGTACTACAATACAACAGTCAAGAAACGAAGTTTTAAAGAAGGAGATCTCGTGCTAAGAAGAGTCATGCAAAACACCAAGGATCCATCATCTGGTGCGCTAGGCCCAACGTGGGAAGGACCATACCAAATCGCTAAAATCGTCAGGCCTGGCACATACACTCTAATTGATCACAAGAGAAAAGTTCTTTCCCACCCTTGGAATGCAGAACACCTTAGAATCTATTATCAATAGATTTTTTCTTTGTTCGGTTAGGACAGTTCTTGCCAGCATTTAGAATTTCAATCATACATGATATTCTATTATGAATGAATCATCTTTCTCAAACTATAATTGCATCACTCAAGCACAATTTTCAAAACTGAAACTCTTACTTAAGTAAGGGGGCTACTAAAGGGATATGCTTCCATATTGAACAAAAAAGCAGAAGCTACGCGAAACATAACCAAAAAGATAAATTCTACAGATTAAGCCGAGGACGACCCGAATAGGTCGAGGTCAAAACCGAACCGATCTGACCGAGGTCGAGGTCAACCTGGTCGAGCTCGAGCCGACCTGACCGAAGCGAGGTCAACCTGGTCGAGCTCGAGCCTACCTGACCGAAGCCGAGGTCAACCTGGTCGAAGTCAAGGACGACCAGAATAAGGCGAGGCCGAGCCGACCTGACTGAGGTCGAGGTCAACCTGGCTGAGCTCGAGCCGACCTAACCGAAGCCGAGGTCAACCTGGCCGAAGCCGAGGAAGACCAGAATAAGCCGAGGCTGAGCCGACCTGACCGAGGTCAACCTGGCAGAGCTCGAGCCGACCTGACCAAAGCCGAGGTCAACCTGGCCGAAGTCGAGGACGACAAGAATAAGCCGAGGTCGAGGTCAACTTGGCCGAGCTCGAGGCTGACCTAACTGAAGTCGAGGACGACTAGAATAAGCCGAGGCCGAGCCGACCTGACCGAGGCCGAAGGAAACTTGGTCGAACCCGAGCCGACCCGACCGAAGTCGAGGCCAACGTGGCCGAGGCCGAGCAGACCCCAACCTCCCACTTCAATTCTTCAATTTTTATTTTTCTTCCCTCATGGTCTGAGGCAAGCTCGATGTGAAGCAACACGATTGTTGGATGACAAAATTTTCCTCCTACGAAGGGACAAGAAGTCCAAAATAATCCTCGTAGGGGTTAGCGACAATCCCGCTTAAACCTGAGAACAACCTCAAGTATGCAAAATCACTGGAGTACGACACAAGTCGTGAATCCGGATGAGAGCATAAACCCCCAAGAGAAGCAATCTTGGGATGATCTAAGGAAAAAGGGAACATCCGAAATGCAGAATAAGCATGACGACTGACCTAGAATCCCATTGGATAACGGAGAAATTGACCCTCTAGTAGACTGAATATCCTCATAAGGATGGACAGCAGAAACTGGAGAAAATTTGAGGCAACCCTCGAAATGTCTAAAATGACTCTGAATAAACCTTACTAGGAGAATCGAAAACGCAAATTAAGCGTGACGAGATCCTGACATTTGTATTAAATACCGGAGAAATTGGCACTCTAGGAGACTGAATATCCTCATAAGGATGGACAACAATAACTAGAGAGAATTCGAGGCAACCCTTGAAATGTTTGAAATGACTTCGAGGAAATTTGACTAAGAAACTAGACAAATCGAAACGCAGAATAAGCGTGACGAGAACCTAAAATTCCAAATTGAATACCGGAGAAATTGGCACTCTAGGAGACTGAATATCCTCATAAGGATGGACAACAATAACTAGAGAGAATTCGAGGCAACTCTCGAAATGTTTGAAATGACTCCGAGGAAATTAGACTAAGAAACTAGGCAAATCGAAACGCAGAATAAGCGTGACGAGAACCTAAAATTCCAAATTGAATAACAGGGAAATTGACATTCTATGAGATTGAATATGAAGTTCAGTAGGCTACTCCCAAGTCAGGCTTCATGCTATTAATTCGCAAGCTCCAAATCTCAAATCCTAACTAGGGAGTGGGGGCTAATGTTATGGGTTAAAATTGGACCAACGAGAATGGCGATCAAATGACCATGGCATAGAGTCGATTGAGAATAAGAAGCCCAATACGAGGTCAAAGCAGTTGAAATCGAAGAGGGACCGAACCAAGGCGAAACAAGACGAGCGGGCGTGCTCGGGCTTCGACCCAAGCGCGTGGCCAGGGTAGAACCCTCCCATTTGGGTTCTACCCTCGCCTAACACCCCAAGAAAGAAGTTAAGGATTAGGCTTAAGCCCAAGCCCGTGGTCAGCCTCGGACGAGGCCGAGGCCGATAAGATCCAAGGCCATATCGTGGGCCTTGCTTCAACCCCACGCGGCCCATAGGCTTGTTTCCAGACCTCTCCCGACCTTTCCTTTTCTCAATAGGCCAAGAAACTCCACAGAGGACCCTAGAACCGAGAAGAGACGGAACGAGAAGATGCGCTTGGGCTTTGGCCCAAGCGCGTGGTCGGCCTCGGCATGGGCCGAGGCCGACCAGGGTAAAGCTCTTCCGTTTGAGCTCTATCCAAGCCCTATGACACAAAGCATGGGCTTGGGTTTGGGTTTTGGCCCAAACCAATGGTCAGCCTCGGCCAAGGCCGAGATCGACCAGCTACAAGTTTAATCTTCAGGCCTCGCAGCGACTCGAAAATGCCCGAAAGCCCATATTCAACTTCTCCACGATCTCTCCTTTTCCCAAGAGGCCACAGAAGAATGCTAGGGGAAACTATTTAATCTCTCCCAGGAGGGGAGAGAGGGGTAAGTTAATTCTGGTGACCATTATACAAAAAACTCTCTATAATTCTCTCTAATATTCCTCACTGACTTAGGCATCGGAGCTTGTGTGGCCTACACCACACCGGTGTCCAGGTGTTCTTTGTCTTGCAGGCTGCGTTCTTCCCCTTAGAATTACAAATTTACCGTCGTTGTCACGTGGAGGTCAAGTGTATTCTCCTGTCCGAAATTTAGCAACAACAGTAATATATTGTTGGCATTTGAATCATTGTTGGCATTGCCTAGCCCTATGAATAATGTTTTCGTTTAGGATTGCTTAGCTTTTAAAATAATTGTTGGTAGCTATGCCTTTACGAAATCACTGTCATATGAAGCAGATAAGTGTTTGATAAATTTCAATTTCAAACCTGAGAAAGTAGGTTATAGTATTTGGTAAATTCATATGAAATTGTTATGATTTATCTATAATGATGAGATTGGGCATATCATTTCACTTATTTTTACAATGATACTCAATATATAAATTATTATAAAATTATTATTTTGAATTTATTATAGTTGAAATTAAAAATTTTATTGTTATTCTAAAACCAATCTACTTGAACTCAAAAAAAATGGCGGAAATTTTGAGCATTCCCCAATTGTCATGCTGAATTAATGACAAAATTATAAATAAATAAATTTGGAACCAATTACAAATTGACACCTGTCCAAAAAACCATTAAAGCCAAATTTCAATGGTTGGGTCCAAAAAACCATTAAAGCCAAAGTCCAATGGTTGGGTCCAAAAAACTATTAAAGTCCAAGCTCACCTATCATGGGAAGCTCTATAAATCCAAACATAAATTTGAAAAAAAAAAAAAATCCAAAAACTTGTTTTTTGTTTTTCAAATTTAGCTAAGAATTAAGAATTCAAGTGTTTTATTAATAAAGATGGAAACTATGGTAGAAAAAGATAAAAATCATGATAGAGAAATGGTGAGAAAACAAGTACAATTTTTAAAAACAAAAAACCAAATGGTTATCAAATGAGGCTAAGCTATTGAATTTTATAGTAGAAATTATGAAATCTAAAAATTTATGTAGGAAAAACTTGAATTTTTCCCTTTAATTTTCTGCCTTTAATTTTCTCATTCCAAAAACCAACAACCACCTCTCCCCATGTTCCGATTAATCAGAGAGTTTAAAATAATTAGGTAAATAATTATGTTTGCCTTCTTGTGGATCAACTTGGCCACTAGGCTGCAAATCTTAATCGGTCAATCTACAAATTTTATTTGACGCACTTGACAAGTGTCGATCAATGTCCCTCGAATATTTATAAAAAAGAAAAAATCATTTTGCATAGCATTGCAACGCTATATCTACGGGTTTTCAATCTGTTGAAAGGGTTTTCAAATGGCGTTGCAACACTATGCCTTCAAGTCTCCATGCTTTGTCTTTCTTCTTCAACTCTCAAATCCTCAAATATAGTCTTACGTTGGTCAATTTTTCCATATATCGCATACTTTTTCGGTTTTGGTTCAATTACTCAATTTTTCTCTAATTACTCGATTAATGAGAAATCAATATAAAAATACATGAAATCACACAAAATAATAGCAAAGTTAGTATAAAACTAAACGCAAGAAATAACACTATGTTCTAAGGATAAATTTACTCTCTTGAGCTAAATCTAACCTAACATGCAAAACTATGGCCAATGGTTTAGACAATGATAAAAAGATGCACAAAAAACATAAAAATAGGAATTCAATCACAAGATGAATAAAGATCCAAATACAACACCATTACTTATCTTAATACAAAGATAAATAATAATTAAGTTCATTAGAAAACTCATAAATTCAAAAGAAAAGCAAAGAAATAAAGATTATACCAAGATCACGTGCCAGGACTCGTTCTCGACGTGATGTCAACGATCTCGAGCTTTGTGTAACACCCCAAATCCAGGATCTCCTGTGACCTTGTTGTGTCACTATATCATCCATGACTGCTTTTCAGTGGCTCAATCATAGGAACTCCACAGTTAAGCGTTCTTGGCTTGGATGACCTCTTGGGAACTTTCCTAGGGAGCATGTGAGTGAGGACAAAGCATGTTGAAAGGACCTCGTATTGGTTTGTGGGGATAGTGTCTTCAATCTTACAAGCAGTCATGGATGATATAGTGACACAGCAAAGTCATAGGAGATCCTGGGCCTGAGGCATTATAAATGGTATCAGAGCAAGCTAAAGGGACCGAAGCCTAATACGTATCACACAGGTTATCACGACCGACTACCACAAGGCCCCCACTGAATACAGAGATTCAAACCCCTAACCACACACTAGCCACAAACTCAAACCATTTCTAGTTTTGTCAACACGAACACAATCACACCATCCATTCCATGCTCCAAGAACACAATCTTAAAACATAAATACACGGTTTCACCACGCAACAATCAGACAAAATAAAATTTAGGGGTTTAATCCAAATGACTACTTACCTCAGATTTGAAGGTTCGAGATAGGCCAAGAATCGAGTGTGCGCTCCTAAACACAACTTTGGTTCCACGTATTTCCTATAACAAGACATCTCATCAAAACAAGGTTCCCTAAGCGTTAATGAAAATATTTTTTTGTAACTAAACAATTTTACCTCAAACGAAGTCCAAAACAAGTTCGGGGAGTCGAAGCTGGTTGGATCGAACCAACTTCAACGAGCGACGGCGCGTGGCCGGCGACGAAGACACTTGGCCATGTAGGGTTCATCTTTGAATAACTCGTCGACCGATCTACTCAAAATCAACTTCTACGTAGCAAGAACCATTCAAAATCGAGGTGAACCAATCGGGCCTGCTCGATTCGTGCAACGACTCGTATCCTTTCGGTTCGTGTATTGCAGACGACTCTAGCGGCTCGAGTCTGCGACGAAGGAGACATTGACGGCGCTGCAGGAAGAGAGAAGAAGCTAGAGGAACCGACGACGATTGAGGTGGCGGCAGAACCCGAAGAAGAGAGAAGAAGACGCAACTTCCGTGTCAGCCAGTCACGTAGAGGGGACGGAGGGGAAACAGAGGCAGCGAGGCGATCTCGTCAGCGGCGATCAGCGGTTGTGCTGACGTCAAAGAAGAAGAAGAAGAAGAAGAAGGAAAAAAGGAAGAACAAAAAGAAGAAGAAGAAGAGGGGGGTCGGCGCTGCTGCCCTACGAAAATCTCTTTTTTTTTTACTTAACTTATTTCATTTTTCTAAAATCAACTAAACCCTAAAGGAAAATTAAAGAAAGGAAATGAGATTACCTTGGTCTCTCTCCTACAAAAGCTCGGATTGAAAAATAATTGAGCTCCTAAAATTACCGGGCGTTACATCCTCCCCAGCTTAAGAACTTTCATCCTAGAAAGCTGTGTTGGGATTTGTGCCCTAAAACTTATGTAATTTTGATCAAATAAATAAAGATTTATTTGTTTTGATAAAATTATATTCTCGCTTCATAAATCCAATAAACTAAGCTCCAAGGTTATAATATATCTTGAACATCAGTGTAGTAGACACTATTTGGATTGTGTTCAAGAGTATAACCTAAATGGTCTATGCTATAAGAATAAGGTTGGAAACCTTATTCTAGTAACACCATGGATGCGACCCACTTTATAGTTAGTACAAATGAGGTAATCCAACTCATTCATGTGGATGACATGCGAGTGGGGGCATCCTGTATGAAGAGTTCATACAAGACCGGACTGCAAATTATTAGTCTGACAAGTATAACGCCGTTAACAAGATAAGACTGATAATTTATAGATGGTCATTAGTGACTCGACCTGAATCCTCAGCAAGTTAAGAACTCCTGCTTATAAGGATTTGTCCTTAGACTAGTATGGGTGAGAGTGGCACATAGTCAGAGCTCAATAAGCCTACCTTCTCAGGGACAGAACCTCATAGGTAGCTGGGGACTTAACTATGCAAGATGGAATTCACTCATTCCTACACTAAGAAATTAGATAGGTTGTTCCCTTAAGAACTGAGTTCAGGTCTTGAACAATGGGGTCTCACCCTCTAAACTTGCTTAAGAGGATATGAGTTTATGGTAGGACCATAGACTTGTTGTTCATTAGAGGATCAATGGTGCTTAAGGACCAAAGAGGTAATCACAGGGGTAAAACGGTAATTTGACCCAATTGTGATTACGAACAACCTATGAAGGGTCGACTCATGGGTAATGATTATATCAATGGACACAATATAATCTACAGTGAGGAGAGTGCAGCTACAAGTCTATAGTGGAGTGACCTGTAGTTAATGAATATTGATTAACTTGATCAAAGAGTTTGATCAGTTAATCTCACATCATTGGAGCTCATGAACTGTAGGTCCATTAGGTCCCTCCGTTGGCTCAACATGGTAATATTGAGGGTATAAAGTTAGGAATGAGATTGAAGTGTTCAATTTCATATATGAGGTGTTATATCAATTATATGTGATATAA